>CAHIKZ030005409.1:562500-772500 GCA_903632075.3 Acanthosepion pharaonis
CCTAAGGCAAAACTAACACAATTCACATTAGCAAAAGGCAATTCAAGCACAAGAAAGCGGGACCAAACTGTTAAAATCCATTCTTTGCAGAAATACAAAAATCCATATTATTTTCACAAGAATTCCTTTTGCGCTTGTTCGAACTTATATATTTTCCTCGTTATTACAAGAGTACAACTTGTATGTCAAAGGCAGAATTGTTACCCTTAGTCACTTTGTAGGCAATTTTATTAAAGAGAGAATGTTATAAAACTGATTCTGTTTCAGTTTTTAAATTTACTAATAAAAATGATGTTTAAGGTGAACATTTGGTAGTATATCTGCCTTTAGCAGAATTATGTTCACATTTAGGCTTTTCGGATATACTGTTTTTCAATTGCTCTAATAGTTAAAAGAGCGGAATATGGAATCGGCGACCTGAATTCTAATTCCAGCAGAAACAAAATTTGTATTCATTTCGCAATAATACTCCTGGAAGAGACTAGAATAAATCTTCCCCCCTTTTCTATAGGGAGACCACTCTTTGCTAGATTTAAGAATTTCTCCATTCCATGATCAAATATAGAGTTTTCAGTCATAGATACTACTTCCCACTTTTAAAATCACTAAGCTAATGTCGGGCTGACTGAGATCTTTAGCCTGGGTTGCTTACTGGGCTCGGAGAAGCCACTCCACTCACTATCTTTCGCAAGAAAAGTAATAGAAATTCAGAGTTTACCGATATTAAAGAAAAGGAAGTTGTGGAAAGCCATGATTACTTAAGTCACGTAGAAAGATCATAAAGATAGATTGACGCTATTCCGTTTTCTGATTTTCTCAATTGTTGTTTTAACCTTCTTATGATTTACTTTTTTGTTTCATCTTAAGTGCAGGTGTTGCGAATAGAAAGAACTCAACTGTGAGCATTAAAGCAAATATTACAGGCTAAATGGTAGCGGTTATCTAAAAATTAATCTAAATGCTGCAATTGTGATTTGGTTTGTCTTCAAATTTACTGTGATCAGCAAACGCAAGGCTGCCATTTCATTCAACTGAAAGAGTATTTTCCTGACAAGATATCGTAACCGGATATCATACGATATAAGAGGAAATAGTCATTGGGTATAAATAAAAGAGGGACATTGTCTCTTTGAGGGAAAGCAAATAAGTAGAGTTTTTATGTACAAGAGACTGTTGAAATATTCTCAGCCTGTGAGAATCCTATAAAATTATGTTAATTGATCATTTAGACAAAGACCTTAAAAACAGGTTATCGGAAATATGATTTGATAATATTTCATTTCCTTCCATTTACTGATTTCTGTAAGTAGCTTCAGCTCATTTGAAATCCAGTTTAAAATAAGGACTCAAAATTGCCAGGATATTAATACTATTAATTGAATCTACTAGGGAGAGTAAAATCTATGTCTGAAATCTCTATACTTGCTAGTGGAGTAAAGAAATGCTTAAAACTAGAAAAGAAATGTACAGCCAAAACGTTTGCATGGTAAATATTTTCAAAACATCGAAGAACAATGAGGTGGGAAATCATTTTGAATGGTTAAGGAAAAGTGATCATTGCAGTTCCGGACTTGACGATTTGAAGGTCAGCAGTCAGAAGATACGTGGATATAGAATACATTTTAGCAGTATGTGTGGTAGAGTAGTTGAAATTATTGCACCATGTGTATTATCGCAATGCTCCAATGCTTACACAGAAGATTTACAAAAATTTGGGGCATGCGGGTTCACATTGGAAAATTTGTTAAAAGATTTTATTTGAGCGTGAAGATAGATGTTATATTCTTAATCCGGAGAGAGTCAGTAAAGATGAAAAAAGAAAAACAATTCTGGAACATGAAGGTTCAAACGGACATATTCATTGAACATTAGTGCCCGGATATAATCGTTCTCAGGAAAGAAGACCGAATTTATTACGTTATTGACGCTGATTGTCCGTTTGATAACAGAATAATCAAGTAGAGAAGAGAAAACTGAGAACTCTATAGAATTATCAAAAGATAGAGATTGTAAGAGTATTAGGAAGAGGGTAAGAGAATTTTGCATAGCAGGGACAGTCAGAAAAGTAAAGGATACGAGCTGAGGGGTGTAGCTAGATATCTAATAATTGCAAAATCAGCTATGCTGTGAAAAAAGCCAAATAATAATAATAATAATAATAATAATAGTAGAGTCATAAAAGTCAAAAATATATTACATTTTTGCCTGAACTTTTCATAAGATTTTTCGATTAAATATAATTTATTTAAAAAGAATTTGGGATTTGAACATTAAGTTTTTTCTTAAATGAATAAATATTTCTTAGATCAAAGTTTTACTCGCGTCCTACATGACTCAAAGCAGACTCGACTTAAAACATTCCTGATAATGATTTTTCTTTTCAAGTTTTATGAATTTTGTTTTCGTGTCTGTTTATTAAAGTTGGATTAATAAGCATAAGGCTACAATAGAGTAACACCCATTGGGGATCGAACTGACCAGTTATTTTCTGCATGATACACTTCCTAACTATCGTGGTCCGTAAGTTATCTTCATAAACACAATGAAAAAGGATCTGTTAGATATGTAACACATGGGAATTAAAAACATATACCCAGTTTTAAAGTGCTGGAAGTGATCATGGATTTAGTCAGTAAACAGTGTGAAGCAGCCAACAAACAGTTTGTAATGACCAGATAAACTAAGTTCCATTTTCACAAGGAAGGTAAAAACCCCGCGCGGAAGACCCAACATGATGCTACTGAGTAGATGGTGTGCTATTTTTTTTTTTTTTTTTTTTTTGCATCTCTCCAAAACTGTGGTCATCATCTTCCATGCAGATTTTGGCCTTCCTTCGAGTAGGTGAAGTGGGGTATTTTCACTGCATAAAAGGTCTCTTTGTCTCTGACTCAAAGCGATGGACCTAACAGTCATCGTATGTTAGGAAACGTTCAAAGAAACACGCTCGTCACGTGATCAACTGGTGCGCATTTGATCAAGTTTTAGAAGACAGCATTCACTGAATAGAAACATTCGTCATTCCAAGTTCATTGTACAGAATATTCTCATCTATATTACAACATATGCTAATATCAATGGGTATTTGATTCATAGTCAGTCGTCTTCATCATGTGATGGACACGAGTAATTTTTCCTCTGTGGTGTCAGTTGATTAATGTCCAGACCTTGGGTTATCTTCAAGACTCTCTCCTTTTACACTGTTGATAAGACTGGAGAGTCATCCCATGTCAGCATGAATGTCCTTGGGGATAAACCCTATTTCTACAGGTACTTGATAACACCAGGATGCCAAATTTTATCTTATTTTCAAGAGTAGTCGCTACTAGTTACATTTGATGTCTTCTTTGAACAGCCAGATGTCAGTTTATCTGGACAGAAACAATGCAGTTATTAATATGAAGATTTGAAATTGATGTATGCAAGATTTTCTAGATCTAGCACCCGCCCGTCATAATTGTTTCAGTCCACCTTTGTATACTCTCGAGAGATTTATCTCCATAGAAATGTAAATTTAGTCCGGTTCCACCTGATATTTTATTAAAAAATATTTGAAAACAATATTTGAAAACAATATTTGAAATATTGACATTTTTATTACAAATTACTATTTCGATAATTAATTTCAATCTCTAACATTACATATCTCCTAACAAAAAACGAGTGAAACAGATGTTTCAAAACATTATAGGCCAATAACATGTCTGTGCACTACATAAACTGATCTTTTCCAGTGAAGATCACAACATTTTTACAACAAAATTCGTCCATAGAATTTTTGTTTAAAATTGTGTTTGTTTTTGTTTGATAATTTGTTCATGGTCATCCGAGAAAAGTGTGAAGCTAAAACCCATTATAAATTTTACACCTTTCTGGGCTAAGCGTATCCTTAGATATTAAGTTTTAAAGATTCTTGGATTTATTTACTTAAGAAATAATTTTTCTTGATCTCTCATCCTACTGTACACATTTTATTGTTTTGATTATAAATACAAATACTTTTGCTTTTTGTTTGTACTTATTTTTTGTATTGAGACCTATAAATAATTTCCGTATATCAGATAATACATTTTCTGGATTGAGACCTATAAATAATTTCCGTATATAAGATAATACATTTTCTGAATTGAGACCTATAAATAATTTCTGTATATAAGATTTATATGAAAGTTTTAGAAACTAATGTTTGGAGAAAAAAATCGGAAAATTAAATTTTCTGATTTATTTTGAAAATTAATGGCAGACAAATGATAAAGTACAACTTAGCTCAGCTCAGGTCAATAGAATCCAAGAGGACACATTTAGATTTCTGTTTAGTTTTCAGTTTCAGCAGCCAGGTTTCAGTACACTAGATCTCTCCATAGGGGTCGTGGATGCATTGAGAAAATGTATATATAGTCAAGTAATTAAACTTTTTCACATGTTGGAATCCTCAATAATGACATTCATCATTATGCGCATATATACTTATTAACATTGGGAAATTTACATTTGCACTGTGATTGAGTGCGGTGATGTAGTCGAACTAATTCGACACACTTGTCTACTGAACGTCTTTTACGAGAAAACTATTCCCTGCTATTTTATAGAAAGGTTAGTAGCAAAAATCATTTATCAAGTTGTTCCTCAGTCGTTAATTCTTGTATTATACCTTCAGTGTACGTCATGAATAAAAATATAAAATTGCGTAAAACAGCTTTTGCTACTTATTTGATCACTTAACTATAATAATTACTCACAAGATTTTGTAGCATTTATATGAGATTTAGATGTTGACACCATCGGAATGATCAGGAATTTTTTTTTCCTTAGATTGTGAATGTACCAAACGAACTACAAGAATATCACTTTGATAATATTGTAGAGCCTTTAACTCATCCGGTGTTCAACGCGTCTTTTTGTCATATAAGATAATTAGGCAAATCGATATGAATAACTATTCCTGAAGAATTCCTTGGCATATTATTAGACTGTTATATATAAATACCTTCTTATATCTACTGATATAATTTGACTTTTTGAATGCATAAAGACAAAAACTTTTTAATTGTTAATACAGAAACAACCCATTGACCTTTGTTCGGAATAAGAAAAATATTTTATTAATTACACGCGTTGAGGAACTGTTAGATAAATAAATTTCTTTTCCGATGTGATTTTTGCATTTTTGTAAAAGTCGGCTTATCATTTTGAATAAGAGAGAAAATGATTTTAAAAAAAAATTCAATCTTGCAAAAGAATTGATGACAAAAGTAGGCAGCCGTAACACATTCTTGAAAAGAAATCGATCACACCTTGTTGGCATTCGAGGTTGTTATGTACTTTTACTATAGACTCTCAAGGTTGCTATGTACTTTTTATGTTGGTAGGTGGCTTTTGTTTAATAAATTTTTCCTCTTAATCGTGGAGATTTAAATGTCCGATAAAATGAAGACATAATTAACGCCATGTTAGTTTAAATGTGATAGACTTGAGTAGTGTAAAATCATTTTTTACAAACTGATTTTTCAGTAAAAATGTTAAAACTGACATATTTTATATTTATTTTATTTCATAATGAATGTCAAGTATTTGTAAAATCAGCTAAACTAAAAAAATAAAATAAAACTTTTAAATAAATTCGTTAAATGATTATGATCTTTTTAGAATTTAAAACTTCGAATATGTTTATAACTTAAATATTATGAAATAATTCAATACATAAAATGATACGTTAACAAGAAATTCACTGTCTATATTTCTGAGATGAGGCATTGTAACTATTTACACTATTTGCATTGTTCGGACTGTTGTACTAAAATTTAATGTTGTGAATATGACCATAAAGATAAAGACAACAGTCCGAACAATGTAAATAGTGTAAAGAAATCCACTCTTGATTAACTGCTTTAATTCAAGTTATCTTTATTAAGTAGTTAATTGATCATCGTAAATCATTGCGCATCCCCAAATTCCCCAGGGAGCAGATATTAGGTTGTTTAAAAAATAATGTCCGATTTTAGAATCAACTTTTATTCTTGAATTAATGCATTTAAACAGTTTTCAGTTCAGTGAAAATAAGAACTCTGAACACCTATGCATTTCTGGCAATTGGATGCATTTCATCCTGTTGCTCACAGTAAACTTAGACAATAATTCTTTAGATGGATTCCAGAAAGCATTAATGGATAACGCCAGTAGTGGACCGACAGACAGTTACCATGATATTCTGCTGGCTCAATATCGGCGTTAGGTGCTTCGTCATTGAGCCGATCGTTTACGATTGTCATGAACGATTCATTTCTCATCACAAGTCTCTATTCGATTAAGAATTGGATCTTTCGAATTTCGCAGATGCAGCATCGAATACATTTTAAAGCGCCGAAAATGTGGAAGCAATTTATCGAATTTCTTGCCAATTTTCTTAAGAAATTCTGATATTTTGGAAATAGAATTTCAGCAATATCGGACCAGCTCATGAAATTTGGCAATGTGAAGAAGCAATTCAAATGTTTAGCAACGAAAAGAGAATATTTCTATCTATCTATCTATCTATCTATCTATCTATCTATCTATCTATCTATCTATCTATCTATCTAACTATCTATCTATCTATCTATCTATCAGTCTGTTCAACCCTCTCTGAATATATATATATATATATATATATATATATATATATAGAGAGAGAGAGAGAGAGATACGTGTGTGTGTCTATGCAAGCGTGCGTGTGTGTGTGTGTGTACGTGTGTTTGTTGTAAACTATTTCTATACATACAAAAATGAATGCAACAGGAAATGAATCCTGTTCATTTCGGTTTCATTGTAAAAATTAAAAAGAATGGCAAATAAAAAATACGTGGTGTCGCGATGGATGAGTGCATTAAGATTTAAGTCATTTCATTTTGTCCTTGTTTTTCTATTTTTTCTAATTTTGCTGCAAATATTCCAGTTTTGTAGCCATTGTTTTCGTGCAAAATGGACAAAATGTTTTTGATTATCCCAGATATTATGATCAACACTTCTATTATTATTCTTTTTTAGTTTCCATGGAAACTCAATGATTTTTGCTTCCTTTATTTCGTTCTATGCACCAAACAACTTTTATATTTTCTTTTTCTTTTGATTTTATTTATTTTCTATTCTAACAGATTTTATTATTTAATACGCTAAACTCGCCTCAATGTTCCGATAGATTATAATATTGTGTGAAAAATTTTCATTCTTATTAAAATTCCATTTGCTACAATTTTTCTATACGTGGTTCTTCGTAACTATTCCCAGCACGCCAATAATGATGGGCACTGTGCCCATCATCACCACGAGGTCACATTTTCTAAGAATTTTATTTAGCTTACCTTTCAATGAATTAATTTCATACACTTTCTTCTGACCTAATCTCTATTAGAAATCCTGTTTTCTTTCTTTAGATCATTTTTCCACAATTCATTTGTTATTATTTTTGGTTTTTATTATTAATAATCCTTTTTCGCTTATAATTTTGTCATCATCGCTTCCTTCTATCTCCGTAACAGGTGAAAAGCAACTGGTAGCAAATATCCAAATCTCTCTCTAGTCATCTCAAAGATTTTATTGAAACCATAATTTCTTTCAGTTATTCATCCGATTTACAGATCTTCTAACCATTTTGCAATTGTGTTTTGATTGATTCCAAGTGCGGAAATAACTAGGTACTACCCTAATTCTCATATTCGATGCTTTTGCACTTATTATTATTATTATTGTTGTTGTTGTTGTTTTTTTTTTTATTTCCATTGATTCTTAGTGTATATTCATTTCTTTCTGGATCACGGCCAGAGACCTAAAGACAAAAATAGCATCATGACATTTTCCACTGAGCAGTTTTGAAAAAATCGCACATATTTTACATAGATAAAGCCCTTCGTAAGGTGTGGATTGTACTTTTGAGTACATTTTTTTTTTGTATTTCTTTAAGGCATGGGTTACCAGGGATTCCTTCAATGATTCTATTAGAATCTTTTCCAATCAATCCGGGGGCTCCAACTACAAATGTAATTGTTAATGTCCTCATGCACCTCATTTTTGAGATTTCGATTTCAAGGTCCTTGTATTTTGATAGATTTTTGAGATCTTCAACGATACATTTCAGTCTACAGTGACTACCATGTCAATAAGAAAGCACATTTTTTTCTTTGCGATCTTTAATCACGACGTCAGGGCGATTAGCTTTGATTGTTCAGACTGTGTTAGTCCCATAAAATTATTACAGGTCCTATTTCCGTAAGCAGGTCCGGGTGGTGTTCATACCAATTTCTTGCAATTTCCTTTCGGTAAGTGTTGCAGATAAATTCAGTGCAGATATTGGCCCACTCTGTCGTACCGTGGTTTATATTCAGTGGGTGCCAATAGCGTGCAACCTCATACAAGATGGTCAGCTGTTTCTGGATATTTATCACAGAATCTGCATTTTGGACTAACACAATTTTTCAGTATTTGTTATTCTCTCAACTTTCTTTTCTATTTTTCTCACTATGTTCTCCTCTCTTTGTTATTCTCCCTATCTGCTCTTCTATTTATTATTCTCTCTACGTCCTCTTCATTTTGTTATTCTCCCTACCTGCTCTTCTCTTTGTTATTCTCTCTACGTCCTCTTCATTTTGTTATTCTCCCTACCTGCTCTTCTCTTTGTTATTCTCTCTACGTCCTCTTCACTTTGTTATTCTCCCTACCTGCTCTTCTCTTTGTAATTCTCGCTACGTCCTCTTCATTTTGTTATTCTCCCTACCTGCTCTTCTCTTTGTTATTCTCTCTACGTCCTCTTCGCTTTGTTATTATCTCTTTGTCCTCCTTTCTTATTCTCTGTATTTTCTCCTCTCTTTTTTTGGATGAATGAATACAATCCCGAGATCGTTATTAATTTTCTCAATCTTGGATTCATAGATTTTACTTTCGAATGAATCCAGAATATCTTACTATAAATACTGATCATGAGTTTGTCATTGATAAAAATTTATTTTGCTTAATTTAATCTTCAAAATACTTTTTGTACTTCTCTATTACTTTATTTATCTTTTTGTTCGCTATTTTTAAAAAAATCTGCTTCCGATATATGAAAACGTTTTTCTGTTGACTATTTCTGTTCTAATTTCATTGTTCCGCGATTAAGTTCTTTCTTTGCATATTTGTTGATTCTAAATTGTGTTCCAATGTTTTCGTTAAATATCTAACCTTTAATTTCTGTCCCATTTTTACTTTTAATAACTAATTTTACATCACTCATCACAGCAGATCGATTTTTCTAATGTGTTTATAAACGTGTATTAACCTTTACTATGTCACAAGTTATGCGGTATCATATTCATTACAAGAAATAGTGGGGATTGTCGAAAAGTAGAAAAAACTCCAAATTCAGACAGAAAGTATGCAAAGGAAGTATTTTTAATTACTGTTAAAATAAAAGGAACCATTTGAAAAGGTTCTTTAAAAATATTTCTTTTTTGTTTAATTTCATTCTAAAGTAAAAAAAAATAACTTGGAGTTAAATTTTATTTTCATTGTATTGGATATAAATTCAAGTACATACTTTGAAATTTTAAACATTTAAAAATGTTACGGAATTATGACTGTTTTTTTGTTGTTTATCGACTGATATAATTTTTCCCTTGATTTGCTTTTCTTTTGGTATTTTTAATCAATAAATAATATCAAGATCAATATTAGGCACGATAGATTTCTATAATTACCGTTGTTCTTTTTCGGCAGATTTTGTATTAGCATTGTTCTTCTGAAGCTTCTTTCAGCGGGGGTTACGCGTTAGTTTCAAATAGGATCGTTGAAATAAAAGAGATGTCTAGAATTATTAATAATTTTTAAGTAATGAAACATTTTGTCCCAAAACGCACGCAATTATTCCTGAATATTTAATAAAAGGGATAGTTGGAATAACGTTGGTCCGGGTGGATTTTTTCTCCAAGCAATGAATAATTATTCTGAAAATTCAATTTATTTTCAAAATGCAAGTCAAGGATAATTCTGTTGTTATCTCTAAGGTGGGATTAGGTTTTGACAGTTTAAAATTAACCACATAAACTTGAAATATTGAAGACGGGAAAGATTAACTAAATATATAAACTGTTTATTCAATCTCAACAATCAAAATGTTTCAAGCTTTTAAGACTTTCTACTTAATTTAAACAGAATTTAAATGACACGAAAATGTTAATAAATAAAATAATATGTTTTCCACTTTGACGAAAAGAATCAATATTTCTTCTTGCAGTAAGAATGCAAATGTTCGATGGTACATCGAATAAACCATTGGATTAGTTATTTTGCTTTTTCTTCTGTATCTTTCTTCCTTTCTTGCGATGTTCAGTGAAAACACATCGATTAGAAATAAGTAACATTAGAGAAAAAAATATTATTATCAATAAGGGGAAGGGAAAGGTTGATCGAATAACAAGTGTCAACAATAAAAAAGGGAGACAGTGAAATGAAAATAAAATGGAGGAACATCATGAATAATGATAATAATCGCATTGATCAATACAAATTGTAAGAAAAAGAACAAGAATTCGGAGAAAAAATTAGAATTATTTGTCTTGAAGTTGGGGTGTGGAAACGTTATATATCTTACAATAAAGAATAAATTAAATAGAAGGAATAAGAATAAGACGAAAGGAATGAATACATGGCAAGTATCCATTATGAAACATTCAGGACTCTTCCAAGACTGGGCAAGGGAGCAAAGAAATTTGGCTCAAAGAACAAGCAAATATAGTCTGAACCCTGTGGATGATGTTGATAGATTGCTTGTGAAAAGAGAAAAGAAAAGTATTCGTCAGGTTTGATAGATGTATCAATTCTGTTAGCAGGGGACATGATGTCTACATGAACATTTGAACAAACAAAATATGATAAAAAAATGACATGCAAAAAATGTTGCGAAAAAATGAAAAAAAAGGTTTTTTAATTTTAATACTAAAATCAAAAGATGCAAACAATTTCCTGTGCGTGTGTATATATATATATATATATATATATATATATATATATATATATATATATATATATATATATATATATATATATAAACAAACAAAAGCTAAGCAAAGTATTAAGAAACAGAAAAATTTCGTTAGAAACAAATAAAAGAGTGCTGAATTGTTATATAATATCGGTGCTGCTATATAACAGTAAATGCTGCACAATTTCAAAAGACCTGAGGCATTATAAATGTAGTTCTACAGAATCTGAGAATACCATGGACTAAACGAGAAAGTTTTAGGGAAAATGGAAACAAAAAGAATACGTGTACTTAGAAACAGAAAGAGTTAATTGAAATTTATAGAGCACATAATAAGGAAAGAGATCTTGGAGAATTTTATATTCTGTGGACATATTGAAGACAAAAGAGACAGAAAAGTGGTGAATAGCTTATCTAAAGTGCATACTAAGAACTAAAATAAAGAAGAAGTTGTGAAGAGACACATGATCATTCAAGTTCTGAAGGGACACAGCACATCGTGAGAAAATCACTGTTTTCTATTAAAACAATCATAAAGTAAGAGAAGTAAGACATGTTATTTTTTTATGATTAACTTAGTTCACCCAGTGAGGATCACACACAATGGTGAATCAGACAATCTTGCTATTACGCCATCTCATGTCACCCTAAAAACACTACGCTTAACCTAGTTTGACCCCCAGGCCACAAGCATGGGGCACCCATTAAGGCTCAACCACACTGATCAATAGTAATGGTCAGCCAAACTAGCTCATTAGGCATTACTCAAAGCCATATAAAATGGATAAAAGTAGAAAGATGAGTTTATGGTTTTGATTTCCTTTGTCGGATTTAATTGTACAATATTTTTGTTGAATACAATTTTTGTCTTCTGAATATTTGTTCAGAGTTTATCAAGGAATTGTGAAGATTTAAACGACGAATTTCATTTACTAAGAGTTAACAAATGGGAAAGTGTAATAGATAGACAGAGAGATATATATGAAGACAGTGAATGAAGAGGATATAAATACTAAAATTCCGTTGGCAAGTTGTAAGTTGGTCACACCAACACTGTTATTTTTTTTTAGCGTGCGCGTACACACACACATATTTTATAGCGTACAATATATAGAGAGAGTATGTAACAAAATATATTTGTAAATAAAATAAATATAAACATAAATATATATATATATATATATATATATATATATATATATATATGTATGTATGTATCCATATATATATATATATATATATATATATATATATACATATATATATGTGTGTGTGCGTGTGTGTGTGTGTGTGTATGTGTTTGTGTCAAATATATATATATATATATATATATATATATATATATATATAGATAGATAGATAGATAGATAGATAGATAGATATGTCTAAATACGCTCGTGCGTGTATGTGTGTTAGTTAATCGTATTAGGTTTAAGCATCAAATTTGAATAAATTTTTTGGTGAGGTTTTAATGATTAAAAGAATTCAGTATGAACCTACTCTCTGATCAGAATGCAATATGTAAACCTATAACAAATCCACGGTGTTCTTTCTAATTGCTGTCAGTTTTAGTAGACAATACAACAACAGCTCTCTGCCATCCTAAATGTAAAAAAATAATTACCTGTCTTAGAGAGTCTTTACATTAAAAGAAAGCAACACATCATGAATAAAATGTTTCAATCTAGGCACTCATGTGTTAAAATCTCTCTAAAGTTTAAACTTATTTTTGCATCGTCTTTATTTTCAAACTACACTGTTAACATGATCGTTCTACCTCTTGGCTTTCTACTTTATTTCTTTCAAAATGATCAAAGATGTCAAATGTAATCAAAACATAACACATCATTTCAGAAAATTTTTCCACCTGATATGGAACAACTTATTCGACCAACTCACCAAACAGGCCTAACTAATATTACCTGTGTGTTGTATCGAATAGAACATGTTTAAATAACACGCACACACGTTTTATTACTTCAAACGTTATTTTTAGTGGATACCGTATTTGAGTAGATGCTCCGTTTTTGAAACAATGTTTATCTAGTCTATCAACCTGCGCACTAAAACAAAAACAAAAACAGTTATTAGAATAAATATACAAAAATATTAGGAAACATTATATAAATAATATATGAAAATAACATCTCTATAACACAAAATTTAGGAAGAATTTAAAAGAGTGTATTTTTTCTCTTAATCACATTTCGTGAAGACATCTTTCTAGAAAATATTTTTCTACATAAATGGGAGAAAAATAAGTTATAGACAAAAATCTCTTTACGATACAGAGAAACGTTTTTCCTAATTTAGCTTAAATTTAAAGAAAACAGATTTTAGAATCTGAAGAATTAATTTCTAAAACTGAAGGGAATACTTTTATTGTTAAAATTTGTATATTATTGTAGTATAATTATTATTATATGTTATATTAAATTAAATAATATCTTTATCCAAAGGCTACTGGGAAATATTTAAAATATAAGCAATGAAATAATAATCTAGTTGTTAACATTTGAAGAATCAATAAGTATATCACTGTTAATTTTATTTACATTGAATGTAGGATTTACAAATCTGTTCACGTTCCTACAAATAAAAGTTGTTTTTCTGGTTTAACTAATTGTTTCGATTTAAGAGATAATCAAATTTTTATTTACCTCACGACAAAAATATTTAGTATCCACCGACAGAAATATTTCTTTTCATAAACAAACAAAAAAAACGACTCTTATCTGCGTTAGTATCAAACTGTTGTACAGCATATTCTATAATAGGTACATTAATTATCACTGATGAAAAGAATTGTGATATTGTTGCCAATGATATCTGTTGATCAAATATAGTACGGTATCATGTTTGTAAACAATAAGCATACAATTAAAGTTCCACTCAAATTCCGTTAACTTCTTTTGCATTTGTGTCTAAACATTAATCTGAAGGGAATTTTTATTCTTTGCTTTTAAAATTCAAATTTCAGGCAAAACATATTTTTCTGAATACTTCTAGTTTGAATACTTAGGAAATCAACTGGAACGGCCCTCAAGATGATGGATTGTATATGACTGCCACCTATCTATACAGAATCCCAGCTAAATTTGTTAGGATGGCCAAATATAAAATAATAAATTTCTTTGAGGGGTTATATAAATATCCGACATCCAAAGTGGGCGCGTAATTTCAAAATGCCACTAGTCAAGTCGCAAAGATATTGGTGTGTCTCGGGTTCACAAGTGTGGAAGGAAAGTATCTCCAAACGAAATTGGTCACGTGATAGTACTGGAGCGAAACTATGTGCACATTGGAAACAGTCAACATGCGTGGTCGAAAAAAAAATGAATAAAGGATCAGGCCAAATGTCATCACTGTCACGTCAGTGGGTGACAGGTACTAAGCAATTTTATTGGCAGATAACCACAGGAATTAGGGTCAGCGCTAATGAGTATTGTTATTTCAAATCTCTAATAACATTCGTCGTTGTTAAAGCGTCAAGGATTTTTTTTTCTTTTGCATGTTTTATTTACACTCCACGAGGATCGTGGCTTATACAAATGTATCATTGTCTGAGTAACATTGTTTCCAGTGTGGGATTATTTAGTTAACAAATCAGGAATTAGTCAGGACCATCAAAAATTATTATTGACATTTGAAACTTGAGAAACAGATTTTGCCTTTCGTTAAAAGATCTACTTTTGTACTCAATAGATACTTATTTTTGTACGTTACGGGTTTTACTCGTATTATCGTGATCGGGAATAAACCACGATTTATTAATAGAACTTGTTTCAAAGAAAAATGGACATTTATTAGTATCAGTAGCCCATTTAGATCGAATCCTATTTTAAACATACTTTTTTTCGAAAGTTATATTTGCAAATCTCCCTTATATTTTTAATCTGATCATTTTTAATGTTATCTTTCTAGAAAGAACGCAATATCTTATTCAGAAGTTAACTACGCCTCAAGAGAAAATTTCAAAGACACGTCTAAGAAAAAATAGTCTTGATAACTTTTCTTTTTTAATCATTTCACCCAAACCACCAGTATGCAGGGGTTGTAGGGAGTGAAAGTGAGATAAAGACTGGGTATAGGTGGGTGAGATTTAGGGAAGAATGATTGAGGAAAGTATAAAAGAAGAACGGGATTCAAGAAGAAAGACGATGGCAATTGATGTTGCATTCAAATATTTGAAGATTGTAGTTTTCAGAGAAGCAAGTAAAGAAAAGGAAGTTCCACAGGCGGGAAATGCGAGAAAAAAAACTTTTGTAGTAGAAGTGGCGGTTACATTTAACTATTTCGACAGTAATGGAACCTAGATGCCAATCTAGTAGCACGCTTAAATTCATGCAGTTAGGGCACCAGAGAAAATAGCTCGTCAGAGCGGCTGCCATGAAAATATTTGTAGAAAAGACAGAGGGAAGCCACATCACATCTGCGAGGAAGTGATTGAAGTTGAGATGTCAAATCAGGATCGATTACATTGCATTTCCTTCTCTGGATTTTGTCAAGAACCTCGAGATGAATAACAGAAGCACCAGATCAGATATACAATAGTGTTCAATGCACGGACGGATGGTAGATTTGTAAATGTGCAAGATGGCCTCTGACGAGAAAAACCTGGCACGACACAGTGACCCAACTTGCCTTGTAAGTAGATGTAGCTATTGATCCAATGTAGTAGTTCCTTTTTAGTTCAGTTGAAACATTAAGGAGGCGCAGTGTGTTACTCTCTAAGAGTCTAGTATCAACCATGCTGATGGCGGGCAAGAAAGTTTCTCTGTTGTGGTTAAGAGAGAGCAGTTTCGTTTTGGAGGCATTAATATTTACAAGCCATTTTCTGACCCAGTTAACCACTGATTGGAGGTTCTTTTTAAGAGTAGCGACCAGGTTAACTTTGTCAGCTCTGACGGATTTGCCATCGAGACAGGAGTAAATGGTAGGTGTTATCTGCATAAATGTCTACTTGGGAACTGCTGACAGGCAGATCATTGATGAAGATCAGAAACAGCGTAGGGCATTGAGGGGCACCCACGTTCGTGTGAAAGGTTCTGGAAGCGAGCCCATTCAGAAGGACCTTCATATCACGATTTGACAGGAAAGATTGGATTAAATCAAACAATCGTCCTTTAATACCGTAGACATAGAGCTTACGTAAAAGACCAGCGTGTCAAACCCTTTCGAAATATTTAGAGCCACAGCTCGAGTTTCTCCGTTGTTATTATTATAAAGAGCTTTATATACATATTCAATTATGACCATTTACATGTCAGCAGTAGACCTAGCAAAACGGAAGTTATATTGTTTATCATAGTCGTGAGCGTTAAGATGCATAACCACTTCAACATTGATTAAAGTCTCGAATACTTTGCTGAAAATCGGTAGGAGACTAATAGGGCGATAATTAGAGAGATCAGAAGGTTCTCCAGAGTTTTTAAAAATAGATACTACAAAGGAGGACTTCCCACAAGCTGGAAATAAAGCAACGAAGAAATAGTTGTAGAGTTTGGAGAGAACTGGAGCCAGCTCTGGAGCACATTTCTTTAGGACTACGGCTGGGATGTCGTCACCTGCGCTTGCCTTATAATTTAAAAATTATGACCGAGACCAGTGACGGGGTTATGCGCATATCACTCAGTAGAGCCTCTGTTCTAGGGGGTGATCAGGTGTGGGTACTCTAAAATGAGTCGAATGTTGAGCTGGAAGAAAATTTTCAAGTGAAACACTTAACCTTATCTGTTGCAGATGTCAGGAGTACAAAATGATTGAATAAAGGAGGGCTTGAGGATTTGCAGTTGTTCAGCACACTCTTGCAGAACCGCCAATAATCTCTAGAACCGAACTTGCGAGATGCTACACATTTTTTCATTCTATCAGCAAACAGTAAATTCGCTTTTTTTGAGGACATGTTTGCACTCGTTACAAGCCAGAAGTGATTCTTGTGGGCTATAGTGGTTGAGCATGCAGGTGAGAACCAAGGAGATGAACTCGGTTTAATTTGGTATTTCCTTGTTGAAAGGAAAGCATCGATGCCGGCTTTCAACCAGGAGGTTGAAAGCCGGCCTCTGACACGCATTTTGAACAGGGTGATTAAAACTTTATTCTAAGGGACGTCCTGCAGGAAATCACGGAACAAGTTCCAATCCACTCGTTGATAATAGAAAAATATTCTGTTGGTAGGAGGTTGTTGGCTGACGGGGAAGCGGAAAGAGATGTTTACAGACACTGCCACATAATCAGAGTTGCCAAGTTGCTGCATAGTATGGTTTGAGTCAGGGATATAGGTAAAAAAGAGATATAGAAGTATGTCCGTCAGGGTTACTGTGAAAATGCGTGGGGACGTCCACCACTTGGGTGAATGATTGAGTGATTGAAAAGTTCAGGGTTTGGATTCCAGCGAGGACAGTAACAGAGTGCTTTTTTTTAGCCACCTGGCATGGTGGGCATTAAAGTCAACGAAAACAAATATATTTGCAGACGGATGTAGGGAGATGGCCTTGTCTATATTATCAGAAATACTATCTAGCACGCAGCAGTCATGAGACGAAGGGAAATGGTAGAGAAAGAAGAGAGAGCTAACTGAATTAGAGAGAGAGAGAGAGAGAGAGAGAGATCTGGAGATTCAATAGATAGTTCCCTAGCCAGCGGGAGATGTTCGCGGACATAAACTCCTAGGCTATGCACGTGGAGAATTTTCGAAGATGAACGATTCCACACTTCAGAAGTTGGTACAAATATAACGAATGTTGGAGAAAGAAATGTTGAGGGCTTTAGTTATTTTTTATTGAGCTGGTTTATTCTTTATATCTTTGGTTGCTTATAATCATGGTGTGTTATTTTGGTAAGGAAAGGCCTAGGATAACAGTTGGTTGTTTTATGTAACATGTATAGGAAGGGAACTAGCTCAGGCTGTAACATAGTATGGCCTGGGGGATGCTTGCAGGGACACTCCTCCATGCGTGATATGGTACTGCAAGAACCCCTATATTATGTGACTGTTGGTCAGAGCAGCATCTCAATCACTACACAAGAGTTCGTGCTCTTAACTACCAGTCGGGAACAGCAACCAACACACTCAGTATGAGGAAACGTTGCCACCATCTACACATATCACAAAAAATTAATGACAGCACCACTATTAAGGTCTGAGAAAAGGAAAGGAACCGGGAACCCCTTCCAAACATCTTATTTATTCATGTAATTTTAAAATGCGAATTTTGATATAATATTTTACTGCAATCATTAGCCATTTGAGATTTATAAGTTTATACTTCTTAAAGAAGTGCGCGTGTCAGAAATTTGATTTCATAAACTGAAATTATAAATCAGGAATATCCCTGCTTTATATTTATTTGAATAAACTGATTACAGAGAGTAAAATATAAAGAAGTTAGAACTCAAGTCATTACATATATGTACTTCTTTATCATTATTTCCATTAAAGTGCTCCGAGAAAGGATGAATTTAGATAACTATCCTTAACGTGTTAGTGAATTAATTTTAAAACATTTACATGAAATAAACATATTGACAGCTATTTCTGAAACACATGAAAATCTGAAAACTATTTCATGCAACTGAATATTAGTCTTACGATAAAATGCGGCAATGGATACGGTAGAGCTCAACTGTTTTTCTGTCCATAGAAACAAACCTTAGGCAACCAAGCGTGACAAGAAACCCACAAAGGAATTTATGTTTGCATTGTTAGACGGCCATAAAGATAGATATAGTGGGGGGGGGGATAATTATTCGCACACATACACACACACACACACACACATATATATATATATATATAGCAGTAATTCATGTGTTTATGTATGTATGTATGTATGTATGTATATGTCTATATATATGTGTATATATATATATATATATACACACAAACACACACACACATACAGAGCAGAAATTCATTTAAAACAAGATGTATATATATGTAAATGTGTGTGTATGTATCACTTTATACATTATTATTAGTGGATTCTCGTATTTGAGGAGGCGCTTTCGTTTATATATTAAACAGTATATTCATATTCACCTACCTGTTAGATAATTTGAGAAATTTTATTAAAGAAAAATTTGAGCTCTTTAATGATCTTTCTCTTTCTTTGTATATATATATATATATATATATATATATGTGTGTGTGTGTGTGTGTGTGTGTGTGTGTGTGTGTGTGTGTGTGTGTGTGTATTTATAAATGAGTTGCTTCAACTGTCTAATTTTATTTGCGCGTGTATCTATCAAATCTGACACTTCTATCACACAGAAATACAATCGGTAAATGATAATTTCCATGAAGGCAGTCCAATTGATAACTACGAAGGAGTTCGTCGTATAGTGACTATTGCCATGTTAAATAGATTTCTTGTTGCCGGGTCTAAATCCAGTGAGACTTATGAAAGTGTGGGCGGATTGTTAATCAAATGAACTGAATGATGCATGTCGGGATAGATTAACAGGTGGCTGGAGTTTTAGTTCCGAGAGGCGAGAACGATGCACAGACTAATGAGTATTCAAGTTGTGTGTCCGTAACTGAGTAGTTTCTAGTCATGATAAATTAATTATTTCTGTTGTGTTTGAGAGATAGCTATTTCTCTTATTTCTTTCATTTTGCTTCTTTTCTCATCTTCCTATCAAAATGAATCTCCTTCGTTCTCCCTCTACATTTTTCTCTCTCATATCCCCCGCTTATGTCCTTCTCTCCCTTTCCCTCTCTACATCTCTCTTTCTCGCATCCTTTCCTCGCATCCTTCCATATTGTTATTGAAAATAGAAAATCCGGGAATTGTATGAATTTATATCATAATTAAAATGTGAAAAAAAAGACAAATCTCTTTCGCAATATTTAAAATGTATAGATCCTTCGTAAAATTCAGAAAAGTGTGGCTCAAGGCCACGACAAAAATCTCCATATCATGTGAAAAGTTATGAGAAAAAGCTTTATCAAATGTTAAGATGTTGGATTCCCAATTCTGAACTTTTTTCGTTATTTGTTGTAAAATGTCACCTGCTTCTTTCTGATTTTGTTAACAACAGTTTATTTGTCGCGTCTATTCAACTTAAAACCTGCACATTCGTCACCTGCTCTGTCCATGTTATCAACATTCATTGGTAAATCATCTCTGTTGATTGAAGTCTTTTCTTCATTTTTAACAATATTGCCCTGCATTCAAAACTATAGAAAAGATTAAAAATTGATATAGACTTGATTTTTTGTTCATTATTATTATTATTATTATTATTATTATTATTATTATTATTATTATTACTTATCGATCTCTTAACACCTTGCTTTCTGAAATAATAACAGTCCAAATACCGCAACAAGTATGTCTCATTAAAAGAATATTTTCTGATGTAATTTTAGAGAGTAGTAAATATAAAAAACAGACAACATGTATAAACTGTATTTTTATAAATGTAAAAGCCTTAAATGAAAAAAATCTCGGCACATTTTATGTATAAAGACACATACTATTAAAAAGTAATAATAAACTTAATTAATTCTTATTCTAACAGAAATTAATGCATTTTTTAAATTCTAACTGGTGAAAAAAGTATTCGTACAAATCTATATATACACGCACATACAGCAGAAATTCATTTAAAAAAAGTTGTATTAACAGCCTTTGTAATTGTAGTTTTCCACTTTTCAAATAAATAGTTGCACACTCGGATCATAATTGTTGATAAACTGTCTAAAGTGTATGATTTTGTACGTTTTTTTCGAGTACATTCGATCGTTTTGATCAATATTAGGAATTAAATACTGTCAGTTTCATAGACAAGATTACGGTAGCTACATTTTTGAATGTTACATTTCCAATTTAAATATGCGGCTATTGTGTGCGTGGGTATATATATATATATATATATATATATGTGTGTGTGTGTGTGTGTGTGTGTGTGTATGTGTGTGTGTGTGTGGTGTGTAGAATAGTTTCAAAGAGCTTGATAACACCGAAAACGAATATATAGATATTTTATATATATTACTGGCAGTGTAACCCGTTTTCGACTGTGTATTTCATTACTGGAATTTTTGCCGTTGAGTTGGAGCAGTTTAACTTTAAAGTCAGTTCACCCAAAAATCAATATTAGCAATAATAGTTGGGTTTCTCCTCAGCCGTTGAGTCCTTTGATCAGCAGTTTCAGCCTCACGGGCAACAGCACTTGGAGGTGTTTCTCCTCAGCTGTTGAGTCCTTTAATCATGATTTTCAGCCACGCGCGCAGAAGCGTTCAGGTATGCTCTTCTGGAAAGCCGATGGCTACGTTGATCCTCGGAGTCAGTGGCTCTGATTAAAAGCATCCCGGCAGCGGTTTTACGACCTAGGCAAGTTCTTTTCTTTGGTGGCATGTCTTAAGTAAGTATGAATTGTCAAATGGAATGCGCGGGCAAATACCAGAAGAGAACGCTGTAAAGCTACAGGGATCACTAAGCTTGGATAACTTTAGGAAAGGTTGAAAAAATAAATGTTACGTAATAAAAAAGCAAGCTTACTTATTACTACGGTGACTGCAATGCAAAAACAGGCAGGACAATAAAAAATTAAATTTGGAACGGCTATAAACGACAATGAAAGCAAGGCCTTATATATGTATTAGTAGGCTTTATGCAACGGAAAAGTTAACCTCACTTGCGAGAGATTGAATCTTGACCAAGAGAAGAGGAATGTGTAAACAGGGCTGGACGTAAAGAAGTAGAAGCGGAATTGCGGAAGCAGTAGCAATGAACTTAGGACTGTGTAGACAATCAGTATGACACGGTGACATTTGATCGGACGTTTAAAGGGGCTTCATGCAGCCAATGGGCAACTTGAACAGGTGTCGCGTTCTGCAGCGAGTGACACAGCGCTTCTTGCAGGGCCACATGTACTCGCTAATTATCAAGGTCAGCAGCAATCGATGGGCAATTTGTGGAGGTGTGAATCACGCCCACAGAGCATGAGCTAAGATTGGAATGTTATGTGTGAAAAAGTAAATTTTCTTTGATTTTTGGGCAAAGTGTAAAAAATCAGTTTTTCGATTTTTCACCTTCAAAGTTGCAATTTTTTCCAGTCATTTTTAACTCAAAATCGGCACTGAATCGGCATTGAAAAATTATCTATCAAACAAAAAAAAAAAATCGAAATCGGATGAAAAGTGTGGAAATGCATAAACCACATCCGATCACACACACACACATCACACACACAACATCACACACATACATATACACACACACACATTTTGAGAATTATAGATGCAGATAATATTATTATAATAATTTAAACTATTTCTATTAAAGTTTCTATGAAAGATATATATCCAAGAACAGATAATAAATAGTAAAACGTTGCTGAGAGTTATAATGTACAAGAAGTAGTGGAGAGCCGTTGTCGCCAACCATTTGGACTAAAAACCGGCACTGAAGAATTATCTATCAAATCAAAAATATTAATCGCAATTAGATGAAAACTGTGGAAATGCATAAACATCCGATCACACACACATTTTGAGAATTATAGATATAGATAATTATTTTATACGTATTTTAAATGTTTTATATACATTTGAAAATGTCATCTCTTGGGGTGAAAGCTATTTAGTGCGGGTTGTTTCCATTATATAGTAATAGATTTGAATATTTTAAGTTTTTATAGTGTCTTGTATATTATTTGGGTAGTATCTACTAGTATTTGCTTTATATATTTTGATTATTTGCGATGTTATGATAAATTACAAGTTAACGTATTTCGATAAATGACTAGTTAACCTATGAGAAAGTATGGTGTTTGTGTGACCAATTTAAGTATTTTTGTTTTGTGATAATTGATGCAATCTCCCAAAGAATATGGAAGATTTATAAACAGCTTTGTTTTTACCATGTGGGATTTGTACAGTTTATCTAAAAATCAGTTAATCTTATTCCAGAATTGAAAAAATAACATAAAAAATAACATAAATTGTTGGACAAAATGTTGTGATTATAACAAGCGAGATGATTATATTAGTATGAAGGTAAAGATATAATAATAATATTTAAATATTGTTGCAGTTTTCCTTTTCAGTAGACACAGTTATAAGTTTTAGGCTGGGGCAGAAGCAAGAGTAAATTTTACAAACGAAATAAGTTTTTAACTTAAAACGAAATAAAAATATATGTAAAAAATTAATGGCGCGAGAGAAGTATAAACAGAAAAACTATGATTTTTTCATGCATAAATACATAATATTTATTATATATTAATATTTATTTCTAGAAGAAAGATCCAGTCGCACAATATTTATTTACGTTATAGCGTATGCTACCATCAACAGTTCGAAACATTATTTTAAACTTCCAGGGACAATATTATTGTTAAAAAAAAAAAAAAAAAAAAAAAAAACATTAGACATAGTAGGAAGGAGAAAGTTTCGGTCGGTGCAGAACAACTTTCTATGAACTGTTGAAAATAACCCAAATATTACACGTAAGGATCTCAGGAATAATCTGTAAGCATTTGGACAGAAAGTAACAAGATTATTATTACGAGAGACTCTGTATAGAGAAGGCCTATGAGCATTTCTTTTTCCTTGTAGCTCTTAAAAAATAAAATTTATTATAAAGGACGGGAAATTGTGGAGAGCAATGATCGCAAACGCCCTGAAGGGACACGATACGTAACATTTGCAAATAAACTGATCTCAATTTGGGAGAATATACTCTAGTTGGAAGAAATCTAGAGCTTTGGTCGCATAATAAAAATTTGTTTGTGGATGTCTAAGTGATGCCTTCACTTCAAAGAACAGCATCCCTTGAATAAAATATAACGAAGGCATTTTCATGCTTTCAGGTATTTCTCTACAAAAGGAACAGGAAGTTTGGTTAGAATTAATGGTATAATGAGAAAAAAAGAAAAATATTTTTGTAAAAGATTGGATGTTAACTTGAAAGTGACTGCCTGAATTTCTCTCTTAAGGTGTTATCATTATTTATATTAATTGTCATCAGGTTATTATCCCCATATTTGTTGTTACTACCAAGAAGTTTGTATGTTGTTTGTCGATCCGGGTAACCTTCAAAGTATTTCTCAATGTATCTTTTATTCCATCTAGTGGATATATATATATATATATATATATATATATATATATATATATATATATATATATATATATATATATATATAATTAATCATTGCCTTGAGTAATTGTCCTTTTACTACTGCTCACTTACTGCTATTCCTGTTTTCACTTAGTCTGAGTATATCAGTATTACACCGCCCAGGGATTGAACTCATAATTACTATGATACTAAATTCAATAACGAACCGTTTAAACCTCCATGATGTTGTCCCGTGAAACAATCACGTAGATAGAAATTGGAACCTTTATCCTTTATTTTTGTTTCACTCAAAGCAAGGCAATAAAGCCTTTAAGACGCAAGGGTTTAAGAAGTGTTAGAAAATATGAGAAAAATAACTATTAAGAAAATGAACAAAGAAGACAGTAGATAACAATTGACATTGCATTTAAATTTTTGAAGATCAGAGTTGATTGGATAGCAAGAAACCGGAAGAGAGTTCCACAGGCGAAAATGCGAGGGTAGAAACTGTTAGTACAGAACTTACGGTTACATCTAGTCATTTCAACTGTAAAATCATGAGCCCTGGTCGCCAATCTAGTACTGCCTTTAAAGTTATGGGGATGGGAAGGACAAGATGACAGCTGACCTGTCATCTTGTCCTTCCCATCCCCATAACTTTAAAGGCAGTTTAAAGTTTAAAGGCTTTAATTGCAGATTCTTCTTTGGATTTCATCAAGAATCTTTAAATATATAGCTGGAGCACCATACCAGATGTGGCAACAATATTCAAAACGACAACGAATGTAAGATACAATATAAGGAGAAAAATTGTCTAGTACGACAAAGCGAACCAACTTTCCTAGCAGCAGTCCTAGCAATTGATTCAATATAATCTTTCCACTTCTTCTCAGCGGAAAACGTTAGCCTGAGAAAACACAATGAACCACTCTCCTGGAAGGTCAGCCGTGCTGATGAAAGGTAGAAAGGGTTCTCGTAGACAATTAAAAGAGCGTTTTGGGGAACTTAAAATTAAGAAGCCATTCCTTAACAACAAAATGAATATCTTTTTTTTAGATCAGCTGCCAATTTGACCTTATCGCACATCTCAGAATTACTATTAGGACATGAATAAATGGTTGTGTCATCAGCATAGGTACCCAGCTGAAAACTGATGCCATCAGGAAGGTTGTTGATGAAAATTAGGAACAACGTGTGAGCTCTGGGGGACGCTGACATTAAAGCGAAAAGATCCAGAAGATTAGCCATTCGAGACAATTTTCATTTCGCGATTCGATAAGAAAGACTGTATCAGTTAAAAAAATTCGTCCAGAAATAGCATAACCTTTCAACTTGTGTAGTAGACAACTATGCCAAGCACTGTTGCTTCCCGAGAAGCTTTCACTGTTTTTATCTAAAGCTTGATAGACTCTTTCAGAAATAACCGTAAAACATCATATTTCTTGCTTTCTTTTCAACCTTTTGGTGAAGCTTGGCTCATACTATAGTGATTAACCTCTTATTACCTGTGTTTTTCAGAAAATCTTTCCGACTCAGTTGTTATTTTAATTATTCCCAAAAGATAAAAACAAACTGTCGGCGGTGTATAAACGGTCGTGGTAAAACAAAACAAAACTGTAACTTCTTGTGTTTTGAAAGCAAAATCGTAAATTTAAAGAAGACAAGAAATGTTTGGCAAGAAAAGAAAAAAAATCAGCCATCTTTGATTACTTGCTAATCTGTTATTTCCTTCCGTGTATAATTATAGGTTTCTTTATTAACATTACTGTCTCTTTCTCTTTTATAATGTTACTATTCGGGTCATCGGCAACTAAACTGGTTCCTCCAACCATGCTTTTTTAGTGATGTGGGTGGCTGATACTAAGTCAGATTAAAAATGAAGACTTGTCAAAGGTCAGATTCTAGTAGGTTCAACGCCCACTTAGCACGATAAGTTAGACTGGACTCAATAGCGATGTAATTCAGCTAGAGTAGTGATGACACGACACCGTTGGGCGGAGGCCATTCTAGACTGAATTTAGCATCCGGAGCGGAGTTTTCTCCTCGTAACCATGACAAAACTTCAAGGTGGAGATTTGACCTGAAGTGGGGTGGGATTCGCTTGGTCTACTTGAATACTTTGACTAAAATACGCAACTGATATAGTGTGCGCTATACAATCTCCCGATATAAAAACGACTCCCAGTCTTTGCTGTCGGTACCAATGAACACTGTGCAATTTAAAAAATATCTTGTAAACACTGGTTGTAGGGAACTTGCCTTTCTTGGTCATAGCCGGACTCCAATTATTATAGATATAACAGTAGCTTTACGGTGACATTTTTTCAGGTTAAATTTCAAGGTGCTCACATTTACTTATTTTGCCATATCCTTTAACAGCTATATTTTTTATCTGATGATATTGTAAGTATCTATAAAAATACATTTGTTGTTCCTACTCTTTAATCCTTATGTCGATTTCATTAGCTTTTATATGTCTGTCAGTATGAATGGTAAAGTCCAGTGACATGGGGGTCTGTGCTACACCTTAACATCAGCTCGAAACAACCAGCAACAGCCCGAAAGAACACATTGGACCAGGCTACATACCAGTCATCCAGGGTCAAATTAACAACATCACGAGCCCAGATGAGACACTGGGTCCGATGTAGCAAAAATCCTAGCAAGTTAGGGCACCTTGGTAGGCTTTTTACTCCTATATTCAATGGTAGTTAAAGAACGTTGAGCTGATATGTTCGATGTACGTAGTAGTGGTACCTCCTTCCTGCATTGAATGAACATAGCATGTGAACCAGTGTCGCTTGTTTGTTACCACAAACAATTCTAGCTGACGATGATTAAAGATCCAAAATCTGGCGCTATGCTGTCGAAAGTGGGCACTAATGCTTTTCATTAAGTATTACCGGTACAGATGTAACATCGTAGATCGAGGGATGTTAAATGTTCCTATAATTAGTTACTATGTGCATCCTAACCTGTGTTCACACTGACTCAGCAGATTTTAAAGCACAACTGGTATTGGTGAAGTCGATATATGGTAACGCCATTTGGCATTACCGTTATATTCCATCATTTATGGCGAGGCAGTGTAGATATTTTAAGAATTATCATCATCATGGCAGAAGAAATTAAATAAAACTTTGATCACAAGATCAAAATATTCAAAGACTCGACACTTATCTAACGTGTATGGTGGTAATTCGTTGCTGTTATTTATGTTAAAATAAATTCTTTTGGTTTACAATTATCTGAAGATTCTGCGATATAAAAGTCAAATTGACTTAAGGTGCCAATAAGTTTGATAAATTTGAATCTCTTCAGGCACTCACACATAGAGAAACATATTTTAAGAAATAACAATAAAATGTTTCCGATTTTTCTTAGACAAACATTCATATATGAAATAAAAGATAATCGCTGAATATAACGTAAGAAATTGAAGCAAATTCTGCCATGATTAGACTGAAGTAATGGCTTCTAGCCTTATATGGAAGATTAACGTGTCATCTAGAAAAATAGGACATCAGATGTGGAAGACTTATGCAATTAGAAAAATTCATTTTTTCCTTACAATTGAGATTAAAGTGGATCAAAACAAATTAAAATTTCAATATTCAACTAAAAAAGATTAACATATTAGGATAGATTTCTATGTTACGGACATATACACACGCTTACGACAAAACGTGAATACACATACATACGTATACATATGCACATGGATATGAACAAAGAAATACAATTTACGTTTATTTAATATAACAATACAAGCACATAGTACAAACACACACACCTGTATATGCAATGGTATTTTAGTTTTTGAATATTTGCGACGAATGTTATATATATATATATATATATATATATATATATATATATATATGTGTGTGTGTGTGTGTGTGTGTGTGTGTGTGTGTGTGTGTATGTATATGTATGTATATACATACAGTGTCACAAATAAATGTCCGTAATCAAAAAAATAAATATTTCATCAAATAAATGCATATAAATTTATCGTAGTAGTATTAAATATATATCAACTTTCAAATGCTAAGAAAGAGAAAATTATCATCACAGATCAGTTGATCGTTAATAAATAATTTATTTAAGAAATATTAATAACAAGAAGCCAAAAGGACTCATAGCATCTTAAATTACTAATTAATACTGGGTTGCATCAAGTTTGTTAATCAAAATTGCATCCAAACATTTCAAGGCACCGATTCTCTGGTAGTTTTATCACTCTTCATGGCACATTTCTTTCTAATCAGCAAAGTGAGACTGTTGAAGCTTCTCAACTTGATTCTACAACTCTTCCCATAAATATTCTATCATTTCCAGATACAATGACTGCCTGGATTACAAAAGAACATCATTAATATGCGTCTTATTCAACCAACTTTCAATGCCATGTGTTTTTCAGTTGTTTTTTTTCCTTTTGAGACATCTAACATCGCTCTATGTTGATTTTTCTGGTGGAGGCAATGAGATGTTCTTTTTTCTTTCTGATATTCACTATATTGGGCCGAGATGGTAGTTTTTTCGATTATGTACATATCCTCTTAGATGAAAAATAACATGATATTCTGCTAACATCATGTTTCACAGTGAGTATAGTGACCACTAAATTTTGAAATATCTCTATTCATTATAGATACCCTTCTGTTAATTTGTATAACAAAAAAACGTATAAGAAAACAGAAATCATTTTATGCCACTTTTTAAACAAGTTGTTGAAAGTCGAATTTACTACTATGATCCATATAGTAAAAAAGAATTAACATAACTTTGAATACGGAACTGTTTATCACATGTTTGAAATACAGAACTGTTTGTCATAATGTTTAAATACAAACTGTTTGTGACATTTTTAAATACAGAACTGTTTGTCACATTTTTTAAGTACAAAATTGTTTGTCACATTTTTTAAAACACAGAACTACTTATCTTAATTTTTACAAAGTCTATCGAAACAAAAATTAAGAGAAAAAAGAATAATGGAAATATTTTTAAAATGATGCACCAATTTCAGCGGTTTTAATAATGCCTCGAATGAGAAGAATATTAGTATCGATCTTATTTATTTGCAGGTTTTTCAGAGTTTTAACTGAGGCTCTGTTAACTTTATTATCTGTACAGATTGTGTAAAAAGTGTCCTATATCTTAATACATTAATACATCAGAAAAACATAATCTTTTCTTTTCATAACATTTATAGATTTGTCAATGTGTATAATTTTTACTTACTAAGTTGCTTTGAAATACTGATGGCCAAAATTGGGGGATGAAAATATATTTCCCAGGAACATGAATGAAACGAATCCGACCGGAATTCGAACTTAGCTTGCAGATTTCTCGTTCTGTTCCGCTGCACATCGAAATGTAGAACTATGAACAAAATATAATTTTTTGTGAGAATTAGTTTTGCGGAATGTAATACTTCTTTATGAACCAAATTATTTCTCTTTGTTTATGGTTGGTTAAAAGTCTGAATTGTCGGCCATATCACATTTTATGGAACTGTTTCATTTTTCATAAATTTTCATAAATGAATATTGTGTTTTTTCTTCAACCAGAATTAATACGCAAGAAACAAATGCAGATTGGTTTTGTTAACTGTCCTTAAATTTCCGCAGCTACAATGCATAACAAAGCAAACGTTTGTTATTTCTTTCAGAAAGATTTTTAGAAATCAATCGATTTCAATAGTATTATTTTCTTTAATAGAAATTTAAGTGATGTACGCGGTGCTTTTTTTAGACCAACTTATTATAATAATTTATGAGTCCAACGAAGGAGTGTAGTTTTGTTATATTTGTAGGTAATGGCATATCATGTATGACCTTCATTTTATCTGGATGTCTCAAATTCTTTCTCGACATAGACGCATTGAAAAAATGAGCACTACCCGAATTCGCATATTTCACTAAATACGTATTACGCGATAGTTTTATTTGTGATAATTATGTCATCCACATAGGCGAGAGTAAATAGAAAATTAGACAATATTGGTATTCATAATTTATTTAATAATTATCTGTGCAGATTTAATACCAAAAACAATCTAGTACATTAATCTGCATGTGCATATTTGTTGGTAAGCATTGACATTTTCCTTTAACTTTTGCTTATAGAAAGGCATCTGAAATGTTTACTTTTAAATAATATATATATATATATATATATATATATATATATATATATATATATATATATATATATATATATATATATAACATTCAAATAACCCTCTATCGTCAGTAAATCATCTAAACAAATGGGATTTAATAAAAAATGTAGTAAAGAAATCTCTGTAGAAACGCAATGTATTATTTACAACCACTACTTGAATCGACACAATGAAATATCTGTGGGTGAAATTACAGTTATCGACGCTCCCTGTTTTAGCAATAGGCTCTAGTCATTTAGGATGAAAATCTGGCTTTGTTTAGATGTAAATGAATCTTAAATACAAACGTTCAAATTTTTTGTAAAGACATTACTACAGTCTCTCTTGTATAATCTGTCGATGTAATTCGAGATAGGTTCAAATAAAATGATTTTACAAGTAAAATTAATAGAATAATTTCATAGAATTTTTTTTTTAAATTGTCTAACGCAAAAAAATTTAAATCCTTATTCACAAGAATATCAGCAACAACGTCATCTGTTCACGGGAGTAAACTACACTTTTGTTGTGTTCCTGAAGCTCATGCTTTTTCAATTAATGGGGAAATAATCTTCTCCAATCATTAGAATTAAATTTCAATTTTCTTTTTTTTACTGAGAAATTACTTTGTAAAAATATTTTGTTCCGGTGCGTTGCATTTTTGACTTTTTTTACATTTGCCAACTTTCATTGCTTCTTTTTCTTTATCGCCTAATAATTTCTTTCTTTTTCAATTTTAGCCGCGTTGTCCTTTGAATTTATTAACATTATCCAGTCACTGATTTCAAAGGGGCTTTGGATACTTCTCAAGTTTTGTTCTAATATCAACATAAAACATTTATCCTCCATTAAAATTTTAAATTTAATCATCCACATTCATAGGTTACAACACTCGTCTAAATGACCGAATCATAACTGCGACTCTTTACAAACATGGCTATCTTGTGTGAAACAAGGATGATTTGTTTACTAAATATTCTTGTTAAGCACATTATGACGCAAGCTGTTAAGTGAGAACTAAAGCATATTTTTTAATCGTCACTATTTAAACGATAGTATCGTAAAGTTCCCGGTCTGTACAAACAGTGATTGTGCCGTTGAAAGGAAATGCCATCGTCCATTGGTACTCCACCATTTGAACAAGTTTAGCGTTCGCGCTACCTACTCGTTTTCAGTTATTACGTGGGGTGTTTATGTTATATTGGAAAAGTCCCACAGACTTTAAGATGGCTTATAAATTAATTCAATTTTTGTTGTGATGAGCAAATCTGCAACTGTGACCATCTGAATATTCTGTTCTGACGAACATTTTTCTAAAGTTGAACACAAATTCTTGAGTGGCGCGTTTCAGTGTCAGTCGAATTAAAATACTATCTTAAGTAATGCTATCCTGTTTCTTAGGTAATGTCCGGGAAATTTACGATGCCACAATTTTCTGTTCGTCTTCAAATGTTACATCATATTTCGAGTTGTTCTATTTTTAGATTTATATGTTGAATACACTTCAATTTCTGCCTTATGGAGAAGCTGATAGAACAAAAAGCTTATAAGAATATATTTTTATATAAAGTCATTCGTACATAAATATAACATTTTTAAAGCTACACATTATCTTTCGATAATCAGCGTTTTTTTTTACTTTATACCTTTCACAAAATGTAAGCCATATATATATATATATATATAATAAAATAAAATTCCTACAGGCATTTTTCATGGATGAATTTATTCGCCAGCAGATTTACAAGATGGCTAGTTATCCGCCCTTGTGAAGGGAAATTATGATTTATTTTTTAGGGAAAATCTGATCAAATTCTTAAGACATCTGCACACATCTTGAATGAAAATTGACAAAAATAAAACAAAATGTTATTTTCTGTTCATGGATTTTTCATATAAACTATCTATCCTCGAATCTGTTTTGACAGCGTATCGAAAACATGTTAGTGCGCAAATTTATTTACATAAAAAAAGCATCTACTACATTCAGGTAATTTATCACTGTATTTTATATGAAGGATTCTGATCCGGAGAAACGTAGTTTCTGCTTAGGGCGATGATAATTATACTGATAGACAACGTATGCTTATTTTATCATTAGTTTATAATTAAAATTAGTTAAATTATATAAATTCTTCATGTTGCTTGGTATTTACCCAAGACCTCCCCACAATGCGGGATGTGGCACAAGGCTGTTTTTTAACGTAGGGCGATTGCGGGCCCGTAGGCTCGGGCGAAAATTGCTCGTAGACCGCATATACACGGGGTCGGGTAGCTGTCTACCTTCCCAGACGAGACATAGCCTCTTCTGTGTTCATCTCTGCCCGGAGCAAAAAATTTTCGGTGGAATACCCACACACTCAAAGTTAATAATGTGAAATTCGAGTGAAGATATAACTTCCGATTTGACTTGAAATTACATTCTATATTCTTTATTTTACCAACGAAGCTCTTTAGCTAAACTAGCCACAGAAATGTATTGCAGACCAATCGAAATTTATTTGTTTATTCTTACTACCCACTTACTTTATCGATCAGGGGTTATTGGTTTGGATACGAGTATAACGAGACATCAACTGAGTTTAAATTTAGTTGATAAACTTATAAGTGTTACAAATATATATTTTTTTGAAGGTATATATTCTAATGTAATAAGGGAATCCATTAAAAGTGAAATTAAAATCAATCAATTGCTCTTTAGAATCCATGTGAAGTATAGAGCCACAGCCTTACAACCAAGAGATTAAAAATGTGACTAGGATGTAGGATTTAACGTACACACAACTGGTTTTGAAATAAGAATTGCCCTACGCCTAGACTAATTTACCAAGCAAAACTAGAGAGCTCCAGTTTGCCCTTCTACTAACCAATAGCTGGAATAGTCAAGAAATGGATTCATACTTTTCACAAGGTTATTTGACTGGAATTTGATCTTGTGACGCTAATCCCATTTTCCGATAACCGCTATTTTGATAACCGCTATTTAGTTCCTAGAAAAGTTAAATACATACACATACGCATTGATATGCAACCAAGATTTACTCATTCACAATAAAAAGGCAAGAGAAATAATTGCTCGGTTACTGTACATTTACCCTATACTCCAGGAGGATTATAATTTTGGAAAAGCGCGTACTTTTGGTTAATCCGAATGTAGATTGAGTTAGTGTCAAATAGCATCGAAATTAGAAATTCCAATTTCAGCTTTGAACTGATAACTGTACAAAGAAGGAAATGATATCTCCGTGTCTTGTTCAAATCATTCTGGGTGATCAGAAAGTGTCTCTGTGCCATAACGAAAAATTTCTTTTTTTTTTTTTTTTTTAGAAAAATCCCCTTTAAAAGGAGACAGATATAGTAGACTGTGTCCAAATTATCTAGAGATAAGTTCCAACGAATTATTATGGCAGAGAAGCTGGGGGAAGTGAAATTAATCAACATTCAGTAGAGAAATCAGTGCGACACAGAACAGAGTTTCGATACATTGTCTTCATTTCAGATGGGACCACATTTATACAATTTTCAAATAGCGGACTGGTGTGTGTCTAGAGATTTTTTGGATGTTTGGTGATAGCATAGGGAATTATTTTCAGCATGAGTCGTTCTAATTTCTGAAGGGCGTGGGAAATATTAATGCAGAAAATCCCTTTTGTAAGAAAAGCTTTTCCCAATATCCACAGAGGCTTAGTTAACAAAAGTATCACATTTTCATGGAAGCTGGTGCTGCATAGCATCCAGGAAAACATTCGAAAATGGCAGGAATAAAGTTACTTTTATAGTTATGTCCTGATATGAATATTACCTAAAACATTTTAGCCATTTGAGAGCGTGAAATAATTGACTGTTTTTTTGCGGCTTATCAACGCATCGTGGGTTATTTAAAGCCAAAACATATTTTGAATTGTTAAAACTTCTATGCATTTTCCAACCGATGTCCCTGCATCTGATTGGTGTTTCACCCTCTTCATATTTATATTAGTTAATTTAAAAGGAGAATTTAAATAATCACTTTGTTTTTGTCAAATAGAAACATCATTTATCGAAAATCTGCTCTGAATCGTAAAATAAAAAAAAATGAAATTATTTAATTAGAAAAGCTTTTAATTGCTTTTATAAATAAGATATATTAAAGGAGACTATTGTAATAAAAAACATGTATTTTTATGAATAATGAATTTTTAAAAGAACTGTTTTCATTTTTTAAAATTTTAATTAGAATAATTCACTATTATGTTTTAAATGTTTTAAAATTATGTATTAATTTCAGCCTTTGAGATGATATTATTATTAAGTAAAAACTATATTTACTAATCATAAATGGAAAACTTTAGTACAAATCTTCACACACCAATATTTAAAAAAAAAGCATTTTGAATTTTTTGTATGTGTATAAACGTGCCGATTTCTGTCGATACGGGCGCCCATACACGACATTATTAGAAAATAAGAGCGATATCTATAGTAAATTGAAAGCCAAAATTTCTAAAATTCAATAAACCATTGCAGGGAATATGTTCCTAAATTTTTAGATTATTGAGTACTTAAAGTACTTATATATAAAAGTCACTCACGTCATTTTCTTCAATAATGTTTTACAGAAAAAACATTATATCCGTCATCACGCTGTCATCACGCTGTCGTCAAGTCGACACCTTAAACATACAGCTACATTCGGGTTAAAAAATACATTTCTCTCATATTTTAAACTTGCAGTAATTAATATTTGTTTCAAATCAGATTAATTATACTTTAAATCAGCTAATATTCCTCAAATAAAGTTTCAGAAAAGCATATTTTATCTTTGGAACATTTTTTAATAAAGAAAATTACATTGCAATAAACGGGGTCTAAAAATGGTGCTAAAATAATTTTTTAGCAAAGACAACTCCTTCCAGACAATTTAAATTAGTTTTGAAATAGAGCATAGTGTTTTGATTATTGAAAATATTAAATTTAATCTATTAACTTTAAATTAAACTAAAATTAAACTAAACTAAAACCTTCATGAAAGAATTTTGATTCTTAACAATTCATTTTAAACTTTAGGTATCGCGAATTAGTGGAAGTACCTATATTAAACCGATCTACGGATGCACTGGGATCGCTACTATCAATTCCTTTTCTCTCGATTTGTCCATATTACTTTGGAAGCTATACTGAAAGCTCTAAAATGATATATCCCTCAGAATAGGCAACACCAAGGGTGCTCTTTATAAAGGATATGGAAATTTAATTGATGATTAAAGTTGACATCTTCCGAGCTGTTGTTGAATCCATCCTTGTCTATCACTCATCCACTTGTACTCTAACATCCTTAACGAGGAAAGCACTTAATGGAGCTTACATTAGAATGCTCTGGACTTACCTTAACGTCTCTTGGCGTCAATACCTGTCAAAGAGTGAGCTCTATGGCAAAATCGTTCCCATTTCTGGAAATATACAGAAGCATAGATTAAGATTTGTATGACAGTGTTTGTACCATAAAAATAACTTGTCGCTAATGTACTTCTGTAACAACGAACTCATGAAAAGAGTTGTAAGGTCAATCAGTTGAATATTTTCTTAAACAAATACTTGAGGATACAGATTACAACGCTGAAGAATTAATGACCATTATGAGTAACAGAAGCAAGTTAAGGCTTCATGAATGCCAAGAAATTTCCAGATAGGAAGGAGTACATATACTCCATTTTTGTGACTCCTGAATCAATTACTTCAGGTAACATTACTCGCAAATTTTATTTGTTTGTCTTTTCTTTCTTATAAACTTAAACATCTTTGAAATTTTCCTCTCATCTTCCAAATTTGTTTTGCTTATTTTTTATATTCTTTATTTCTTTTAAGAAAGTATCTTTGTATCTCTTTGTATTTCTTTCTCTCAAATTTTTCTACTTTTTAAAAATATTTTTTTATTTATTTCTGACTTTTGTTTTCATTTCTCCTTTCCTTGCCATTGTCTCATCTGAATACGCTGAAAATAAAATAGTAAAAATTAAAATAAACAAAAATAAATAAAACATTGATAATTCTATAAAAAGTGGTAAAAATGAATAATAAGGAACTACAAGCCAAAGATGAACTCATCCCAGCCTTCACACCTTTATTTTGATTGTTATTCTTTCTATGCAAATTTGAATCTAATTACTTCAAAAAGTCACGTTCAGAACGAAAAGCTGTGGGCGGAACGATTACATTCTTTCGTTGTATTAAGATGGATATGAAAAGATACTGCCAAAGAACGCAGAGCAAAAACTAAAAGGCAGAAAAGAATATGGAAGAAGAAAATGGAATATTTGTATTAGTCTTTCATATAATTTATTTATTTTCGATTTGATTAAAATATTTCGTTTAGCTGTCAAGTAATTTTTTCGGTGGGAGTTGGGTAGCATAACATTTCAATGTCTCTATATCGCTGTTATTTAGTATGTTTCTCGTTTGATTTCTTGTATCTGTCTCTCTTTTTAATGTCAAATTCTTTATTACTTGTCCGGTCCAATTTTTCCTTCGTCTTTCGTATTTTATATTACCCCAATTAAACCCACCACAACTACAACACATTCTCGTTTACAAAACTTACGCACTAGGCTCTGTACGAAATGCAAATTATCCTTTTCCTGTACATCTGTATGAGTAATTTAAATGTTCAACTGTACGTAAGTATCTTCCATTCTCTTTGAGAATGTGATTCTTTTGTGAACCGTGTCTCGTCAGAACATGGGTGATCATGGCTTTCCACAACTTCCTATCATTTTTAGCTCTTCGCAGTGTTTGTCTTTTTACTATTCCTCACATTTCCTGTTCTGCCACCTGTATTACAAGCACTTTAAGTAGGTTATTGACTGTTACCAAATATTTATACCGTTCAGGGAGCATTTCAGGAAGGCCTTGAGTATTTAACCAAGTCAAAGCAACTCTTTTTATGTCCTTAATAGTCTCAAAATATGTACCTATCAAAAACCTTTAAAGCTAAGAAATAAGAGAAAGTCAGAAGGTGCTATATCGGGACTATAAAGTGGATGTTGTAATGACTTTCTATCGAAATTCTCTCAATGTTCATCTTCTTTGATGAAAAGAATGTAAGAGGGATTGTCATGGTGGAAAAGGATTCTCCGACGATGGCACTTTTGGGGTAAATTTTTAGTTGATTTTCTCAAAATGTTTTCATAGAAAGATATTATTTTTTACCCTCTAAAAATTACCTAGCAAAAAGCTTTCAAAAAGCGTCTCTTTGCCGCCGCCCGTAACGATTGTAAGCGTATCCTAAATGATGCTAAGTCACTATTTGCGGCTCGAATGAAGGAACGTATTGCATCTCGCAAATTTGGCTCCAAAGATTATTGGCGTCTCTGCAAGAGTGTATTGAATAATTGCAAACCCTCTATACCTCCTCTATTCAACCAGTTCGAAGTCTTGACCTCCTCTACCGACAAGGCTGAATGCTTTGCTCGGAAATTTTCATCCAACTCGACGCTCGACTCTTCTGGTGTACCCATACCCGACTTCCCTTAGAACTGCCATATTGAGTGGGTTAAACATAACCCCAACCTTGGTACTGGGCGTTATCTCCAATTTAGATCCCAACAAGGCGAGTGGTGGAGATGGGATACCAGCCATTGTCTTAAAGAAATGCGCGCCTGAACTGGCGCCCGCCCTTTCGAAACTATACAACTACTGCCTCAAGGAATCTTGTTTTCCTGACTGCTGGAAGTCCTCTTCGATCGTTCCTGTCTTCAAGAACTCCGGCGACCCCTCTGACCCTTCCAACTACCGTCCTATCAGTCTCCTTCCCTCTTCGGCAAAATCTTCGAAGCTGTAATCAATACCGGGGTGGTTAACCACCTCACATCCAATAATCTGCTCTCAGACAAGCAATATGGTTTCGCTTTGCCAGATCTACAGCCGATGTGCTCACAGCCATCACGGAAACAGTCTACCGAACTCTCCAAAATAACGGGGAAGCCCGAGCCGTGGCACTAGATATCTCCAAAGCATTTGATAGGGTTTGGCACGCCGGCCTTCTCCGCAAGATCCAGGGTTATGGCATTACGGGTCAATTATATAACGTAATACAATCATTCCTGTCAAACCGTGAATTGAAGGTCGTTCACAACGGATTCTCCTCCAGTTCCTACCCCACGAACGCAGGTGTTCCTCAAGGCTCCATCCTAGGCCCCACTCTATTCCTTATCTATATAAATGACCTTCCTGACGCCGTAACTTCTCAAGTCGGCATCTACGCGGATGACACCACAATTTATTCCTGCCTCAAAACAAATCCAGTCTCGCTGACAAAACTCACCTTGCCGTGCGCCTCGAAAAGGACCTCCAATCGATTGTGAACTGGGGCATGATTTGGCTGGTCAACTTCAACGCTTCGAAGACAAAACTGCTCTCTATTAATCACCACAGAGATCCTTCCCTTCCCTCCATTATAATGTCTGACGCTCAACTTCCCGAGAGCAACTCTCTGCGGCTTCTCGGTCTCACGTTGACTGCTGACCTGAGATGGAATAAATACATCGAGTCAATTGCCTCGTCCACAGCGAGGAAAGTTGGCTCCCTGAGCCGTGCTAGGAAGTTTTTCTCCCCTGAGTCGATCCTCCAGATATACAAATCCACAATTCGCCCTTGCATGGAGTATTGCTGCCATATATGGTCTGGCGCCCCTTCTGTTTGCCTCGGGGTTCTTGATAGGCTCCAGAAGCGGATATGTAATATGGTTGGCCCTGCCCTGGCGTCTCGTCTACAGTCACTTTCTCACAGACGCACCGTCGCCTCCCTCTGTCTGTTCTACAAATACTTTCATGGAAATTGCTCCGAGGAACTGCATTCGCTGGTTCCCAAACTTCATGAGTTCAAGCGCCCTACGAGGCTGGCATCCCGCTCTCACCCCTTCACTGTCGAAACTCATAAATGTAGCCGTCTAGAAGAGACGGCTACATTTATGAGCTCTAATAGCTTCATGTCTCGCACCTCTCGCCTGTGGAACTCTCTTCCCTTCTCCTGTTTCCCTGAGAGTTATAATCTCCAGCTATTCAAGTGTAATGTCAATCGACATCTCCAGTTGCCTTAATCTATCTACTACCCTCATCCTTTCTTCTATCACTCCTATCTGATCTTCCTATTTTCTGTAACCCCTTGCGTCCTAGTGGCTCCCCGCCTTGCTTGGGGTGAAATGCTTAAAAAAAAAAAAAAAAAATCTTAAGTAAACTGTCGCCATAACCCTTCGTCAAGATTGACTTGCATTGATTGGACTCTTTTCATCTTTGGATTGCTTTGATTGAAAATCATGCAGTTACAAATCGCCTCAGAAATCTGTCTGAATTTTGATCTCATTTGTTTAAAACATTCATTGAAAGTTCTACTCTTGTCTGTTGCTAATCTGAGTTCGAAAGGATTATTTTAAAAACCTGCGTATCATCGCAAATATCAAATTTTCTTATAATATGATTTTTCCACGGACATTCTGTTTGTTACATTGATGTACGTATGAATCAGATAAAATCAGGTCTCCCATCTACTTAAATTTATATAAGGACTGGTAAGATGAATTGCAAGGAATTTTTCTCTCCCCTAGGAAATAGTTCAGACGGAAGCGCTCCAACAAAACTACTTGTTTCGTATTGTTGATCTATTTATATTTTAATAATATATTTGAAGAAAATATCCCATGCACTTACGGCCACATTAAGTTGAGCCACCACTTTCCGTACGCTCACCGAAGTTAAGTAACGTTGAGCCTGTTCAGCGTCTAAATGGGTGACTGCTTGGGAATACTATGTGCTGTAAACTTGGATGTGTGAGTGAATAATAGTCCGGAATCGTTAATCACAGAACAGAGGTAAATTGGATTCGTCATATTACGCGCAAATAACCTTGGAAAAGGTATGAAACGACCTTTTTTTCCCTCAGACTTGTATCACTAAATCCTTATTTTCTCAAGAAAATTCTTACAATCTAAAAATATTTTATAACCTGCAAAGGTTTGATATGCCGTAGAAAAAAATCAATGAAAATCAAAGCAAATACTTGATTAAATTTTTATTTTATTATTATACATGTTAATATAGACTCTCTGATTTTGATATTCCTTTTATTGCACCCTAGAGAGTTTTGCTGGAATATTCATTATCTTTTAATGCCAGGATTTTAATGCCAGTTAAATTAACATCTGGAGAAACCGGAGCTTTTATTTAATTAATTTGATGTCTTTGAATCCATTTTTTAATGACAAGATGCGAAATTGTAGAATTTGTAGGAATCTTCTTGCATAAATATTCTCTTTAGCTTAAAGTTTCTTCGTGATTTTGCGTGTAATGTAATTGATAGCGACTCAGAATGAGAATTCCATTTGACTTTGTTATATTCACTTACGTTCAAATACCTTAGGGAAAGGTATGAATCCACATTTTCTTCTTCCCAGCTATGCGTTAAATAGTAAAACAGACTGGATTCTTCAGCCTTGGTTGGCTACCAGTCTGGAAGAAATGAAAATTTGAATTCAAAAGCGTACCTAGCTCGGGAAAAACATATACTATACATCTAAGGAAAGTCTACAATAGCCATATCATCCCAATTACGGTCGGCCTCCATTTCTTCGTGGGGCTCTGTACCATTAAAATGTGTTCTCCAAGAACGTACAATAATTCTCCACATTTATCTTGACAAGTAATATGAACTTACGTGGGTGCTATCATTTTACATTATAGAATCTGATATAGTGTATTTGAATACATCTTACTTGACTTACTATCCTTTGCTATCATGGAACTCATTTCCATCACGTTCTCTCTCCTCCTTACTTCCTATCGATTTATTTTCTTTTTACTCACTCGCTTTCCAATATTAAAATCTCTATATCTAATGTTTCTCTTATTTTATTTCTTTTCTCTCCTTTTCCAACAGAGGTTTCTTTGTCTATGTTATCTTTGCCATACTGACATTTTATTTCTTCTTTTCTTATTTCTGCTCATATGAATAATAATATTGCAAATAATACACACATCATCAGTTGCATTTGTAGTAATAATTCACTGCCCAAGGAATTTTTAATTAAAATTGTTTCTGTTTTCCTTTCAGACAACGTAATATAACCATAATAGATTAATTCATTTGGACTATTTAAATCATTCATTTAATTTTGGTTCAGACCGTTTTGACTACTCTGCTCTCCGGCCTTTCTCATATATCGTTAGAATACTGAAACTCTTCTCTTCGACTCTTATAATCGTCATAACTAGTACATATTCAGAAATCTTAGAAATTTCTTGTACCGAATAATCCTCTTCAGAGTTTTTAGAAAATTATACAAACGAACAATCCTCTTCTGAATTACTGAAACTCATACTAAAAAAATCCCCTTCTTAATTCTCAGAACACTTTTTTATTGAACAATCCTCTATTGCATTTTTAGAACTCTCTTACCGAATAATCTCTTTCTGAATTTTTAGAACACTCTTTTACCGAACAATCTCTACTGAATTCTTAGAAATCTTTCTTACTGAACACTTATCTATTGAGTTCTTAGAAGTGTCCAGACATACTTCTCATAACTTCTTAGAACACTATTTTACAGAACAATCCTCTTCTGAATTTTTTTACTAGAATAATTCTCTCTTGAATTCTTATAACACAGTTTTACAGAACACCCTTCTTCTGAATTCTTAGAACTCACCCTTACTGAACAATTCTCTATTGAATTCTGAAAACTTACAGAATATTTTCTTGTGAATTCTTAAAATACGTTTTTATAGCACAATCCTCTTCGGAATTTTTAACAATTTCTTTTACCGAAAAATACGCTTCTGAACACCAACTTACCAAATAAGTAACAGTCGCATAATATCAGGGTGTCTGTAGTGATATGTCGCGTATGGGTAGGTGTTCCTGCATGTATTTTCGGTACGCAACCCTGAGGCCACATTATTCTCTGCTCTTAGTCACGCATTGGCTGCTTTGAATTTCCATTGACGGCAGATAATGATAATTATGGTAGACTTTTTTCCTCTATCCTCAAACATCTCATGGAAATCACAAAAAGAAATAAAACTAACCCAGCTAACAAAAAAACACCTACCCCGACCCTCAATCTTTCTTTCTCCAATATTCATGGTATCCGTTCTAAATTCTGCAACGTAGAATCTTTTTCTCCTGGAACGTTCGCCAGATATCTTTGCCCTATACCAACTTGAATTCTTCCATTGCTAACAATGAATTCTTGGTTTCAGGCTGTCTTCCCCTTTGCCGAAAATATTTCAGCCTTCACATGTATGACCTTTGTGTTTACATTCGGGATAATCTTCCGATGACCAGTGAATTGTCTCCCTCTCAAGAGATGACTATTCTTTCGTATGCTTCCGCCTCTAAACTCTGTCAGCTATCTCTTTTTCTTTATCGCTTTCCCTCTTCGGAAGACTGCAGTATATTAGACACAATAGTTGATAATATGATGACCTTCTCTCCATCCATCTGAGGACATCTTTATCTTCGATGGCCTTAATGTCACATGGCTGAAACATTCTATAGGTAATGATGTTGGTATGCAGACATTAAATTTTTGTATTGCCTAATCCCTTACTCAACTATTGTACTTCCCTACTCGTTTCTCTAGCCAAACCGAACAACAAGCTTCTCTACTAGATCTATTTCTTTACCCCTTTCCTCGTTCTTGACGAGCTCCTCAATACTGCCCTCTTGGTAATTCGGACCAATTTGTGGTAGCACTTGAAACCACTATATATACAACCTCTTTCCATTACCAGCATGCTGATTGGTAATCATTCCTGGATTTTCTTTGGGCTGGCATTTTCAAACTCCCAATTGAAATTTGCGACACTGAGGTTTCTCTGTGGGTCAAAGATGCTTTCATCCCTTCTCGGTAATACCAGGTGAAACCGCAATCCTCTCCACGATTCACATCAGCATGCTCGGCCGCCATAGCACATAAGAACCACTATGTGCGGCTATACCAGCGTGACATCTCTCGTCATAACAATTGCTTATTCGCTACTGCTCGTAATAAACGCAAGTGAGTTCTCGAAGATAAATTCTAGTTGGACGGTTGTAATAAGAGCAGTGCTGCAACCATTTCCCTGCACTTTTAATCAGATCAATTCACTAAAAAGTTTACCTCATTTAATTAGCGATTTATTTTGACAAAAAATATCGACTGTAAGTTGGAAAGAATTGCTGTAAGAATTGCTGAACTACCAATATATTTCCTACTGAGGCTGGATGTCGAAGTTTTATTGCCTATTCTACCTTGGTATACCTAAGTTTGTATTGATAGCAATAGAAAATATTAGATATTAAGTGATTCCAGTAGATGCTGTATTTGTCTGAAACTTGCATTTCCACACTGTGACAAAAAATCAACAAAGTCTGGTGATATTGTAGGGTGCTTCTGGCCCAAACTATACTTGATCCTAAGGTCATCATATAATGAAAGCTTTATTTGAGTCACTGTTTTAACAATAGAAGGTGTATGAATTTATTTAGCTGCCGTCTCTACCCGTGCATATTTTTATAACGACGTTCAGCCTGTAAAAGCCCAATAGCCACTCGAGGTAGAAGTTTACAGAGTAAAAACCACAATTTATGGAGATATAAGGGGAAGATAATGTTTAACCGTAGACTTGAATAGTTTGCGATTGTAGTGATCGAAGAAGCATCCTCTTGGGAGTCGATTCCACAAAGCAGTCGTTCATAAAAATATGAAGGGAATAAAGGTTGTTCGTGGCGTGGTGGGTCTTAGCCGTGAAGGTTAGAATTGGTGGAAGTAATGAATGCAATGCGTTTGAACACTTTCCATGAAAATAGCGAGAGACATTGAATGTTTCGTCTGTGGGAAAAGGATTGTACGGGGAAAAATAATTAATCACCCCCAACAACGCGGAAACGAGGAGACTTGGAAGCCCCTGTCTATATATGGCAGCAGGACTCCATTTTCGACTTGATCTTGCTCTTGTAAAAGTAGAGGATAACAAGAGGAATCAAGTCAACTACTTACTGGAACCGACTATTTTCCAGTATCTTTAGCGATGGATCGCGTGTACAAGTTCCGCTTGAGGTCTGGATTGAGTTCCAAAAGGCGCTCAAGGCATGGTGCCTCCTCGAGAAAACACCCGTTCATCGCAATAGGTGAAAATTCATTGTCGGCTCGTTGATGATGGAACGCCGCTAGTTTAATTTTCGATGCATTGAATGTGACCGGCCAGTCTCTGTTATGAAATATGTTCGTTCATTTTTTAAGCAACCTTTCCGCTCGTTATATTATTGCATATTGGTTTATAATTTATAATGTATAAGCAATTTCCTAATTTCCAAAACCATGCAAAAATAGCATTTCCTCATTCCTCATCATATAAGTATATAAATGCTGATGAGTGTTCTTATTGTTTAGAAAATCTATATAAAACGACTTAAATCGCACATTCAGGATTCGGAGATAAATTCACTGTTGTTTTTCTTAACACGAAATACACATTCAAATGCATATTACACACAGCAATGTATGCACGTACACTTACGCATACACACACATATACACAGTCATACACGTGTATACACGTTTCATTCATAGAGACAAGCACCAACTTAAAATGTGTCGTCACAGCTGAAAACTTTCAAACTGTAACTCATTTGTTCTGTTGATAAAAACTTGTTCGATCAATGTCTGTGCGATGTTTATCATTTGTTTGCGTTGGCGTTCTGATGAATATTCTCTAGCCGCCGTGCCAACACCGACCACTACACGGGTCCAATTTTATGGTTTAGTTGAAACAAATCCTTGTATCATTCAGCTGCTTTAATTTTATCCGAAACAATATATATTTGACAATCCTAAGTTTTGTTTAAGTGCTAATGCAATTTCAATATTGGATACTTGGATAATCAGTTAAAACGCTTGGAGCCGAAAAGATCTGTAGACACGAGTTTCTACTCGTTGGTTTGTTGTGAAAGAACAAAAGCAAAAATGCATTGTAAACAGTCTTTTTCTTCCATTAAATAAGAGCCCATAGCGACTCCGTCGATCTGTCGGTACATAGTATTGTTGAAACTATTATAATTATTCAACTTGGCTTTCAAATTCGTAACTGCTTACGAATTTGAAAGCCAAGTTGAATAATTTCGCGCACACCTTTTCCTGCTCCTCTATCGCAACTGCTGAATCCAAATGGAAAGCAGAACATCAGCGTGTTGTCAACTCTCTGAGGAATAATTATAACTTGATAATTTCCAGACCTGATAAAGGTGCTGGTGTAGTTATTTTAGATCGAGCAGACTATATAACCAAAATGTCTTCTATCTTAGAAGACACTTCAAAATTTACTAGACTTGGTTCCGCTGACACCTGTGATGGAACCTCCTCGTGTGAAGCGAAATTTCAAAAATCACTTTTAAAGTGGATTAAATCAGGGTTACTTTCAAAGGAAATTGCCAACGAAATCCGTCCTTCCGGTTCGATTCGTCCCCGATTATATGGTCTCCCGAAAATCCATAAGGAAGGTGTACCTTTGCGACCGATTTTGTCCATGATCGGGTTAGCCCAACACAAGGTAGCCCAATGGCTCTCCACACTTTTGGATCCTGTGTTGCAGTGCCTGGATGGTTTTTGTATCAAGGATTCCTCTTCCTTTGTTGACCGCGTGCGAAATTCATGTGCTCTTTCGATGTTTCTTCCTTATATACTTGTGTCCCTTTGATGGAAACCATCGATATTTGCTGCGACTGTCTCTATCGCAGTTCATTAACTCCACCTAGTTTTCCTGAGTCAATTTTTCGGGAATTGATGAGATTTGCCACGTCAGTTTCAACAATACTATGTACCGACAGATCGACGGAGACGCTATGGGCTCGCCTTTGGGTCCGGCACTTGCTAAAATATTTGTTGGCTTCCAGGAAGAAAAGATACGAAAGAATCCACTTTGTCCTCAACTGTACTGTCGGTATGTTGATGACACCTTTTGTTTATTTAACGGTGAAGTTGAGGCTGACCACCTTTCTTTCGTTTTTAAATGGTATCCATCCGGCACTGAGGTTCACTATCGAAAAAGAGTCTAATCATCAATTGGCTTTTTTGGATGTATTAGTACATCGTACGTTAACAGGTTTTCTTACTTCCGTTTATAGAAAACCTACTTTTGCAGGGTTATACACGCGTTGGGACTCTTTTTGTCCCACTAAGCGCAAGATCAACATTATCAAAACCCTCCTTCACAGAGCATTAAAGATTTGCTCTGAGGCTTTCCTGAACGACGAAATTAACTTTATTAGGGATACCCAATGTAATTTGGGTTATCCTCTTGATACTGTTAATTCAGTTATCCGCAGTAAAGTTGAAGAGTTCAGAAGTGCCGATCTCTACACTGTCAAAAAATGCCCTGTTTACCTTAGATTAACCTGGATTGGTACCAAATGTGACAAAATAGCCAAGCAAATTTCATCAAAGGTTCGCTGTTGCTTTTTCTCTGCTGAAGTTCGGATTATTTTTCAAACTCGGCCTATGTTTCGATCTGCGTGCAAAGACGTTCTCCCTCCCCACCATATTAATTCAATTGTTTACAAATACGTTTGTAATTGCGGAGCCAACTACATAGGGAGAACAACTCAGCGCTTAGACATTAGAATAAAGCAGCACGTTCCTACTAAAATTAGAAAACACACCTTGTCTTTAAATGAACTCGTCCCGAACACCTACAGTTCCGCCATATGCGAACATCTTTTAAATAGCAGAGATTGTGCTTCCAAATTTAGTGTCGACTGGTTCAGGAGTGTCAGTTTTGACCTTTTTTCTGACTGGTTCTCTCCCCCCCCCTTTTTTTCCAGTGCTGTGAGACTGTTTTCTTTTTCAGCTGCGTTATTATTTGGACTAACTTTTTGTAAAAAAAATCCGGACCTTTTTATCTGATAAGTCATTCTTTTTAATTTTTTCTATTTTTTTTTTTTTTTTTTTTTTGTTTTAATTTGTTTTTGGGCCTTGGCTCACATTTTTTCTTTTTTTTCTCTTTCTTTTTTTTAGTCCGGTAAGACTTTGTCAAACCGGACGACAGCTTTCTTATTTTTATTTTAAGACAAGTTTTGGAAAAAAAAAAAAAAAAAGAAGCTTTCTGTTTATTTCTTTTTTATTTTTATTTCTTTTAGCGAATTCAGTCGCCTTCTTTCTCCTTTTTATTTTGACTAGTTTATTTTTTCTTTTAATTCATTTTCTTTAGCGGCGTCAGCCGCTAAAACTTTATTTTCTATTTTTGTACATTTGTTAGTTTTTTCTGGTAAAAAAAAAAGAGAGAAGTTTTTTTTTTGGTTTTTCTTTTCATTTTCGGCTGCCTTCGGGCGCCATTTTTATTTTTATTTTTATTTTTTAGAAAGTCTTACCTGTTTATTTTTCAGTCCTTTTTGTCATTTAATTTGTTTGTTTATTTTTAATTTCCTGGTTTATCCAGGCTTTCTTTTTTTGTGTTTTTTTTTCCCAACTCCTCTCCTGTGTGTTAATCTATAAAAAAAACCCGCTAGTGGTTGTTTCCACTTCTCTTCAACATGGCCGACGAAGGCAGTCGGTCCAAAGTGAAGAAGGACCTCTTTGGGAAGGTGGACAATACCAACCCAAAGGATGAGACGAAAAAGCGGGCTGGAAAAAGCCCAAAAGTGGACAAGAGTCCCAAAACTGACCAAAGTTCCTCCAGAAAAGGAGAAAGTCCTAATGTTGCCCCGAAAGACGCTTCAGTGAAGTCGAGCGAGGAGTCGCCCTCTTGTTGGAAGTCCCCTCCTAGTTGTATACTGAACATGGCGGATTTCCTGGACAAGGCGAAAGGTTATGCCCATCTGGTGAAAAAAGATGGGTTCGTCGATGATGTCCAGGAACTCGGTATGTTCGCTAAGAGAATGGTGACCGTTTTTGTGGTGGACAAGAAAACCAAAAAGATTTGTCGCTCCACAAAAGACATTGTGATTAAATCACTTTTGTCCCTGGGGATAAAACCCCAAAGAGTTATAAAAGGTAGGGGTTTCTTCATGTGGGACATTCTGCTGCCCACACCAGAAGATTGCCTGTCTATGGCCAAAAAAGAATTGATCACTAAGGATCTAATATTGAGAACCGAGTACGAAGGCCGCAGGCGGACCAGGGTGGCCGTTTTTGAGGTTCCTCCTCAAATTTCGGGAGAGCTTCTGGCTGCATTTTTTATGCAGTACGGCCAGATTTTAGGAGCTCTCTCCGACAATCTGAACGGGGGATGGACTTTTGACATCATGCTTGATCAAGAGGCCTTCAAGTCCGTCCCCAACTGTTTGGTTTTAGGCGACCGGAAAATGCCGGTCATCGTGACTGGTAGGCGTCCGACTTGCTGGAGGTGTGGAGAGACTGGTCACCTTTCCTCCTCCTGCCCAGGGAAGAAGGCCCCTGGAGTTCGGTCGTAGGCGACCAAAATCCCCCCTTGGCCGATAAGGATAAATCCGCGGCACCTGTAATGGGTCTAGCTGCGAGGCGGACCGATGGGCAAAGTCCTCGGTTGGGTCCAAGCCCACATTGCCCCCCGAAACCGACGCCTGCCACTAGTGTGGTTAAGGAGAAGAGGAGGGGAATGGCACCTCGTGGTTAGGGGCAAGGGGAAGAGCCAAACAGCGGTTCCTCCGTCCCATCATGACTCCAGGGACATTATCACCTACAGCCCCATTCCCTCTACCAGCTCTGAGGGCGACGCCTCAGCGTCGTACGAAAAAACGGCAACCGAAGCTCAAAAATTAAACGAGCCGAGTTGGCAGAAGATTCTGGATATAAAAAAGCTGAAAGAGAGGTTGGAAGCAAAGCGGGGAAAAGGGAAAAAATCGTCGGGGGCACCGGCCCCTCTATCCTCTGCCCCGTCTTCCCCTTCTTCATCTAAATCTAAGGCAAATTTCACCAAGCCAGCTCCGCCCAAATCCTTGTCAAACTCACCTATCAAATCCATACATTCACCTAAGCCTTCACCAGTGAGGACACCTTCGGGGTGGACCCCATCAACCACTCCAAATCTCACGCCTATGACGACACCAGTGCATTCACCTCACAAAAAAAGAGTCAGAAGCCCTGACACACAAAACATCTCAGAAAAAAAGAAAAAAAAAGTAAAACCTCCTTATTTCCCAGGGGAAGACGTCTGCCGCGTTTCCCGGGACCAGGCGGAGAGGGTATTTGGACAAACTAGAAATCCCAAGGATTTAAAAATCCTTTGGAATTTTCAAAGTATAAACAACAAAGAGGTTGAAAGGCCTGAGAATTTCCCTTCGGCGAAAAGGGTTTTAACAGTCATTAGAACGGGCCCGGGAACGCAGGAGATTTGGGGCATGATAGAGGAGGCCCAGTCTTCTCTAAAAATGGTGCCCCCTGCTGCCTACCTGTTGGATCCGGATTCAGATGAAGCAAACCAGAAACTAAAAGGGAGGGTCCCAGTTTTTGTTCACCCCTCCCTTTATAGAGCTTTAAAACTTACTTACCCTTCGGACATCGGCGGCTTGTCTCAGGACGATACCGTCGAGAATGAGATGGCATCGGGATCCATGGGACGAGCTGTGGGTGTCCTCACCCCAGCCATGTTCTATCCTGAAGGGCAACTCTAATCGGCTTCACGATGGCTCTCTGGTTAGCCAGTTTGAATGCCCGGGGCCTGAGGTCCGAGTCTCGCAGGGCGAGGCTCTCTCGTGACCTTCAGCGCCTCGGGTTGAATATATGTTGTTTGCAAGAGACCCGGTTTTCTTCTCATGATCGTGAGGACATACTGTCTAAGGGGTTCGCCCTTTATTCAGCATGTTTTGATGGTTGTTCGAGGGGTGTCTCTTGGCTAGTTAGCAGGTCTTTGAAGGCTGCATGTACCCTTGTCTTCGCGGATCCGGCGGGCAGGCTTTGCGTGCTGGATGTTACCATAAAGGATAAGCATCTTCGTCTCATTGGGGTTTATGCGCCCAATATCCATTCCGAGCGGCCTGCTTTGTTTCGGCAGATCGAGCCGTTCTTGACGACGTCTCGTCGGGTAGTTTTAGCGGGGGATTGGAATGCCGTCCTTGACCCCGATATAGATCGTATAGGGCACAAAAAAGGCACTAACAACCCGGATGTGAAACCATTTCGGGACTTTATCGATGAGTTTGATCTTGTCGATAAGTTTCGGAATGAACACCCTCGGGAGGTAGCATGGACTTGGACTACTAGTGGCAGCTCGGCTCCTGGCTCGCTTGCGAGCTACCTGGACCGAGTCTTAGTTAAGAGAGTCGATGTAGGCCTCTTAGGCTGTCCAAGTTTCCATTATATAGTTTATACGGTCCATAGGCTTGTCCGGGTCCGTGTAAACTTAGATAAGCCTAAGCTTAGGTTGGCTGGTTACTGGAAATTGAACTGTTCGCTTTTCAGTGATCAGGGTTTCCGGGACCAGCTGCTACTAACAATCCAGAGGGAATTGACGGGAGCGGTTGTGGGAAATGCCTGGTGGGGCAATTTAAAATCTAAGATTCGTTCGTTTGCTGCTGACTTTAGTCGTCGGCTCAATTTAGATAAATTAGCGGCGCAAACGGCTTTAGAAGAAAAAAAGTTGATCGGGCCGTGAAATCCCCGTGTTAGTGGGGACATAGTCTTAGCTAAGGCAGAGTTGGCCTCCTTGCTTATCAAGAAGGATCAAGCTCTGGTAGTTAGGGCTAGGTTAAAAGAATGTCTTCTGAGGCAACGAATATGGCCGCTGAACTGCGTGTAGAGGAAAATCGAAACGCGGCCAGGCGACATATAGCGTGCGTCACATTACCGGATAAGCGGACTGTGACTACAAACGCGGGCATATGTGAGGTCTTTCGAGATTACTTTCAGGAGCTTTTCACCAGGGAGCCCGGTCTGAGTTCTGCTCAGTTCGACGCCTATTTAGCTGACTTTCCTGCCTCTCGGCAGCTGAAGTGGCTAGGTGCGAGGGTCCCATAACAGAGTCGGAAATCTGGGAAGCGCTGAAGCAGGTTGGCCTGGATAAGTCTCCGGGATTAGATGGTCTTCCCTACGAAGTTTACTTGAGGTTGTCGCACGTTTTTGTTCCTTTGCTGGGACTGATGTACAACCACTGGATGAGGCAGGGTCTTTACCTCAACGCTTCACCAGGGGTGTCATCAAGTTGCTGCGTAAGGACAAGGACGGTGGGGATGGGTTAGGGAACTTTCGCCCTTTAACGATGTTAAACACTGACTTAAAGATTTTGGCGAAGATCTTAGCCAACCGTTTGCAGCTTGTCCTGTCTTGTCTGATTGGCCCTGAACAGACTTGTGCTGTGAAGGGCAGGACTATTCAGGATAACCTTCATATGGTACGCCTGATCTTAGAACAAGTCGACAGTGAAGCCGCGCTGATCAATTTAGATCAGTCCAAGGCCTTCGATAGGGTTGACCATCGATTTCTGGAGGCTGTCCTTTCGGCGGCCGGTTTCGGAGCCGACTTTCGCTCCTGGATCCGACACTTGTATGCGACCCCCGGTGCGCTGGTGGAAGTGAATGGGGTAAGATCGAAGCCTTTCGTATTGTCTCGCTCCATTCGTCAAGGTTGTCCGCTATCGCCTCTGCTTTACGTTCTTGCGTTGGAGCCTTTCCTTCGCAAGTTAAAGGCGAATCCGGTCCTACGCGGTATTTCGCTGCCAGGTGCTAACACCTCGGCCAGGTATTCTGCCTATGCTGACGACGTTTCGGTTCTTGTGTCGAGCAGAGCCGAGATTAACGAAGTCAGTAAGCAGATCAGTGGGTATGAGATGGTGACAGGGGCCAAAATCAACCGCGATAAGTCTGTGGGCTTGCGGTTGGGTGCGTGGAAGGGAGTTTCTCTTCTCGGACCTTTCCTCTGGACGGATGGGCCGATCAAGATACTCGGCGTCTGGTTCGGTCCTGATCTCCAGTTGGAAAAGAATTGGTCGGAGGTACAGGGCGGGCCGAGGCCGCGGCTAGTCTGTGGTCTCGGAGGAGACTTTCCCTGAAGGGAAGGGCGGAAGTTTGTGGTTCCCACATCTATCCGATACTCCTCTACCGTCTTTCTGTGCTTCCACTCCCGTGTGCCCGACTAATGTCATTAGTCAAGGCCTTGTTCTCTTTCTTGTGGAGAGGCAAGGCCCACATGGCATCTCGCGAGATCTGTTGCCTTCATCCCTCTGAGGGCGGTCTGGGAATGCCTAGCATTGAGATTCGTCAATATATGCTACGCATTACCTTTCTCGACCGAATGTGTCGCGGTTTGGATGAGGTGGGCACCTTTTGGAAAGAAGATGTCCGTAAACATTTCCCATCCCTGAGAAGTGTGCACTCGTGCGAGGAGGAGGCCGGTCGTACTCCTCGTGGCGAGTGCTCCTTCTATCGTGAATGTCGTCGTGCTTTGAAGCTCCTCTTGCGGACGTCGGGTGGCCTCTCCGACGCCCAAGCGTTGTCTCGTAAGGCATTATATCGTGTGTTAGTTAGGGGTCCGTTCAAGATGATCTGATCGACGAGCTCGGTCTTACGAAGCAGGAGGCTCGCTCGATATGGCCTTGGGCGCCTGGGTTGAAATGTCTCAATAACGATGAGACATCACCACCTGGCTGATGATTCGCGGGGCCCTCTGGGTCGGCAAAAGACTTTGTTCAGCAGGCTTGGAGAAATATCCAAACTGTCGTCGCTGTATGGGGAATGTCGAGACCATTGGTCACGCCTTTTTTTTTTTCAGTGCAGTGTGGTAGTGCCGTTGTGCAAGTTTGTTGAAGGCCTCATGGTTCGCATGCTGCAGGGAAAGTTTTTTGTCCTGGAAGCCAGTTCTGTTTGTAGCAATGTGGTATCGCAATTGACGAAGGCTGAACACTATGTGTTCTGTTGCTTACTAGGGGTTATGCGAGTCGTGATTTGGACGACGCGACAGAAGGATTCTATGAAGGCGAGAAGTTCACCTCTTCCCAACTGATCTTGTACTTTAGGCATCTGCTTAAAGTCAAGATTAGGACGGAAAGGCGGCGGCTCCCATCATCAGAATTCGGCAAAAAGGTGGGTGAATCTTGCGCGAATGTGTAGAGTGAAAGGGGCTGACCTAGAGTGGCATTTAGATGTCGGTTAGGCGCAGAATATTGTCCCTAACAGGGTTGAACATAGGCAACCCACCCAGATATTAGGTTAGACTAGGTTTTGTCTTTGAATATTTAGTTTTCTTTTTTTCCCGTTTAACTTAGCTAGGGTATGTAAGCTCATTGGTCCCTTTTATTTCTGTCCCTATTTTTTACTTTTGTTTAATTCCCCATCCCCTCCCTCGTTAGGTGGTTAGTGATGTCGGTTTTCTGGTGGATGCGGGACGCCTTTCGTTTCGGGTGTGTGTTTTTCGTATTTGTTGTTGTGTATGAATGAGTGAGTGTTTGTGTGAATGCTTGATGGTCTGAATGTGTAATCATTTTCTTAGTCCCGCATCGATTTCGTCTGGTTAACTGACATTTCTGCCACATTCATAATTTGTGGGGGGTTTTATTACTAACTCAGTTTTGTTTAGTTTTATTGTAAATAATTAATTCATTTTGTAAATACTCATTTGGGTTTTTTTTTTTTAAAAGTTGTTATTTTAAGACCCTCCCCCCATGAACATTATTTGTATATATAGGGACTAGTTAGGACGTCATAGAGAAACTGAGGTATTATGGTGGACGTAGTAAGAAAGGTAGGAGTGAATGTGTTGTTTTGGTGATTGGATTATTGTTGGCATGTTTGGGTCAGTGTCTGCGACTAGCTAAGTTTAGATTTAAGACAGATGAAGACCGTCATTCCCCATCCCCCTTTTCGGCCTTGTGCCACATTTTGTATTTAAATACAAATAAATATTGTGTCGACTGGTTCACGAAAGTCCGTGTCATTTTTTGGACTACTTTTTGAAGACCGTCTGCCCTCTTGATATTTGTCCCTTACGCTTTGAACGTCATTTTTGTCAAGTTTGTTTTTATATTACTGTCTCTTTTTGTGTTCTTACGAAACTGTTTTTTAAAAAAAGATTTTGATTTTTTCTTTTCCATTTTTACCCTCCTCTTTTTTTAAATATATTTATCTACTTTAATTTCTTCTTATTCCTTTTATTTTAGATTTCCCTTTTTGTTTTTCATTTCCTCTAATTTCTCCTTTTTATATCTCCGTTTTTGGTTGTTCCGTAACCCGTGTCTGTGTTTTCGTTTTGACTTAGCGTTAAATAATTCTTTTATTCTTTCCTTTTTAATATCATTTAAGTTTTCCGTTTTTTTTTTTTTTTGTATTGTATATTTGTTTATTTAATTGTTCTAACCTTTATTTGCTGTCTATTTGTCCATATATTTGTCCTTGTGCTAACGTTTTGTATTGTATAATTTTCTTTTGTTTATTTGTTTTTGGTGTCGGCCATTTTGTAATTTGTAGCTAGCTCTGCCTAGTTTTCATACTTTCGTATTTTCTTTGTTTTTTCTTTTTGTCTAAGCGTTTTTTTTTCGTTTGGAGTTTTTTTTCCTTTTTTTTAATTCATTGTTTCGCCGTTAGGCGTACTTTTAATTCTTTATATAATATTTATTGTACGTGTTTTTATTTTGCTTGTTTGTATCACTTTCGGGTGAGCTTTGTGTTTTTGCGTGTTATCTTTATTTTTATTATTCCCCACCCCTTTCCCCATCCCCTTCCCTTTTAATATAAAAAATTATTATGGATAAGAAGGAAAAAAAAGCACCTTCGTTTTTAGCCATTAAAAAAAAACAAACTTATCTGACTACCGAAAGTCGATAAGAAAACATTTATTTAACCCCCCCAAAAAACATCCACCGGATAAAGACAATCCCAATGAATACCCAGCCCTAGAATCAAGTTCCCCTAGCGATGATGAAATCGCGGGGAAAAAGGATCAATTACCAACTAAAAGTACGGAGGCCAATAATGGCAGTAAAAAAATTAAGTGAAAATTCTACGGAGGCCAATAATGGCAGTAAAAAAAAAAGTGAAAATGCTACGGAGGCCAATAATGGCAGTAAAAAAAAAAGTGAAAATGCTACGGAGGCCAATAATGGCAGTAAAAAAGTGAAAATTCCATGAAAGCCAATAATGGCCAAAAAGACCAAAGTGACATGTTAGCCAAAAATGGCTCTCAAGAAAAGACTGAGGCCGGGGAATCGCCCTTTTGTTGGTCGTCCCCACCAAAATGCATTATCAATCTTGCGGATTTCTTGGAGCGTGCTAAGAGTTACGCTCACCTTGTCGTGGAAGGTGGACTCTTAGAAGATCCCCAAGAATTGAAGAAGATTGAAAAACGAATTGTCGGTTTTTGTCGTGGATAGGCGTTCGCGAAAAATCTGTCGCTCGACAAAAAACATAGTGTTGAAGTCACTAGAGTCCCTGGGGTTTAAGCCCCTTAGAATTGTTAAGGGAGCCAAATTCTTCATGTGGGACGTACTGCTACCCACGCCAGAAGATTGCGTAGCCGCGGCGAGCCGTGAACTGATCACTAAGGATTTGATCCTTCGAACTGAGTACGAAGGCCGCAGAAGGACCAGGGTGGCCGTATACGAGGTCCCTCCTCCGGTTATGGGGGAACACCTGGCCGCATTCATGTCCCAGTATGGCGAAATTCTGGGCGCCTCCTGTGATAACCTGAACGGGGGGTGGAGCTTCGATATCATGTTAGACGAAAAAGCCTTCCGCTCCATCCCCAACTGTCTGGATGTCGGGAGTTTGAAATTACCGGTCATTGTGACTGGCCGAAGACCGGTATGCTGGAGGTGTGGAGAGACTGGTCACCTTTCCTCCTCCTGCCCAGAGAAGAAGGCCTCTGGTAGTCAAGCTCCTGTTGACCAAAATCCCCCTCTGATAGCGTCTCCAATTTCTGCCTCGCCTGTAATGGGCGTACCAGCTTCCGGGACCGGATCGGTTAATCCTCCGGTTGGTATTCCATCAAAGACCACATTCCCCAAAGAGCCTTCGCCCGCTGCTAGTGCAGTTGTGGAGAGGGGAGAGGGGGAATGGCTGGTGGCTGGTAAGGCCAGAGGGAAGCGCCAGACAGCGGGTCCTCAGTCCCCTGAAGCCCCAAGGAAAAAAGGCACATACAGCCCCACTCCCTCTGGCAACGTTGAGGGCGACGCCCCGGCCTCTCAACTCGAATTCAAAGAAAAAAAAAAAATACGACCCTGGTTATGAGAAAACGGAAAAGATAAAAGAGCTTAAAAAGAAACTAGATATCCAGTCAAAATCTCAAAACACAAATCCCCTCCTTCCACGTCTTCTGCCCGGTCCGCACCTTCACCCAAAAGCAAACCTTCCCCTCCATCTACACCGTCAAAAGCCCGTCCTCGGAGTAGAGATCCCAGTCCATATAAACATAGATCATTTTACACTCCCCTTCACACTCCCAGCCCTTCCCCTGTTAAACGAAGATCATCCCATACCCCTCTACATACTCCAAGTCCTTCCCCCGTCAAAAAATCTGAAATGCCGCCCCCCACTCCCAAACGGGAGAGAAGCCCCTCCCAAACAAAAGAAAAGAAAAAGAAAAAACATATTTTCAACACGGGCGAAGATGTATGTAAAAATTCATCAGCGCAGGCAGAAAGAGCCCGTGACTATGGGAATAGGGTAAAGGATTAAAATACCTCCTATCCATTAGGCAATACGCTGACTTGGATGTGGAGGTTCCGGAAAATTCCCGCTTGCCCAAAAGGGTCCTTACTGTGGTAAGAACAGGACCTTCAGCCAAGCTGGCCTGGACAATGATAGAGGAGGCCATTAGTGCTTACAAAAAATGGCTTTTGCCAATAGCCATTGTTCAAAATGAACAATTGAAACAGCTGGCTAATCGTTGTACTGGGAGGGTCCCCGTTTTAGTTCATCCCTCCCTCTATAGAGCACTAAAGTTAACATTCCCCTGGGATATCGGCGGGATCTCCCAAGACGGTTCCATCAAGAATGAGATGGGCCATGGGTCTATGAGAGAGGCCGTCGGTATCCTTACACCGGCCATGTTTAATTCAGGTAAACAACCCTAATCGGACTTCTCAATGGCTCTCTGGTTGCTACGTTAAATGTGCGGGGCCTGAGGTCCGAGTCTCGCAGGGCGAGGCTCTCTCGTGACCTTCAGCGCCTCCGGGGTGAATGTTTGTTGTGTGCAAGAGACCCGGTTTTCTTCTCATGACCGTGAGGATATACTGTCTAAGGGGTTCGCCCTTTATTCAGCATGTTTTGATGGTCGTTCGAGGGGTGTCTCTTGGCTAGTGAGCAGGTCTTTGGAGGCTGCATGTTCCCTTGTCTTCGCAGATCCGGCGGGCAGGCTTTGTGTGCTGGATGTTACTATAAAGGATAAGGCTTTACGTCTCATTGGGGTTTATGCGCCCAATAGCCATGCTGAGCGGCCTGCTTTGTTTCGGCAGATCGAGCCGTTTTTGACGACTTCTCGTCGGGTAGTCTTAGCGGGGGATTGGAATGCCGTCCTTGACCCCGATATAGATCGTATAGGTAAAAAACCGGGTACTAACAATCCTGATGTGAAGGCATTTCGGGACTTTATCGGCAGGCTTGATCTTGTCGATAAGTACCGGAATGAGCACCCTCAGGAGGTAGCTTGGACTTGGACAACTAGTGGCAACTCGGCTCCTGGTTCGCTTGCGAGCTACCTGGACCGAGTCTTAGTTAGGAGAGTCGATGTAGGGCTCTTAGGGTGTCCAAGTTTCCACTATATAGTTTATACGGATCATAGGCTTGTCCGGGTCCGTGTAAACTTAGATAAGCCTAAGGTTAGGATGGCTGGTTACTGGAAATTTAACTGTTCATTATTTGGTGAGCAGGATTTCCGGGACCAGCTGCTACTAATGATTCAGAGGGAATTGACGGGGGCGGTTGTGGGAAACGCCTGGTGGGGCAAATTAAAATCCAAAATTAGAACGTTTGCCGCCGATTTTAGTCGTCGACTCAATCTAGATACATTAGCGGCGCAAACGGTTTTAGAAGAAAAGGTCGATCGGGCCGTTAAATCCCGTGTTAGTGAGGACATAGTCTTAGCTAAGGCAGAGTTGTCCTCCTTGCTTATCAAGAAGGATCAAGATCTGGTAGTTAGGGCTAGGCCAAAAAGAATGTCTTCTGAGACGACGAATATGGCCGCTGAATTGCGTGCAGAGGAAAATCGGAACGCGGCTAAGCGACATATAGCGTGCGTCACATTGCCGGATAAGCGGACCGTGACTACAAACGCGGGCATATGCGAGGCCTTTCGGGTTTACTTTCAGGATCTTTTCACCAGGGGAGCCCGGTCTGAGCTCTGCTCAGTTCGACGCCTATTTGGCTGACTTTCCCTGCCTTGAGGCAGCTGAAGCGGCTAGGGTGCGAGGGTCCCATTACAGAGTCGGAAATCTGGGAAGCGCTGAAGCAGGTTGGCCTGGATAAGTCTCCGGGACTAGATGGTCTTCCCTACGAAGTGTACTTGAGGCTGTCGCCCATTTTTGTTCCTTTGCTGCAGCTGATTTTCAACCACTGGATGAAGCAGGGGTCTTTACCTCGACGCTTCACCAGGGGTGTGATCAAGTTGCTGCGTAAGGACAAGAACGGTGGGGATGGGTTAGGGAACTTTCGCCATTTAACGATGTTAAATACTGACTTAAAGATTTTGGCGAAGATCTTAGCCAACCGTTTGCAGCTTGTCCTGTCTCGTCTGATTGGCCCCGAACAGACTTGTGCTGTGAAGGGCAGGACTATTCAGGATAACCTTCATATGGTACGCTTGATCTTAGAACAAGTCGACAGTGAAGCCGCGCTGATCAATTTAGATCAGTCCAAGGCCTTCGATAGGGTTGACCATCGGTTTCTGGAGGCTGTCCTGTCGGCGGCCGGTTTCGGAGCCGACTTTCGCTCCTGGATCCGACTTTTGTATGCGACCCCCGGTGCGCTGGTGGAAGTGAATGGGGTAAGGTCGGAGCCTTTCGCATTGTCTCGCTCCATTCGTCAAGCTATCGCCCTTGCTTTACGTTCTTGCGTTGGAACCATTCCTTCGCAAGTTAAAGGCGAATCCGGTCCTGCGCGGAATTACCCTGCTTGGGGCCACCACCTCAGCCAGGTATTCTGCCTATGCTGACGACGTTTCGGCTCTTGTGTCGAGCAGAGCCGAGATTGACGAAGTCAGCAAAGAGATCAGTGGGTATGAGATGGTGACAGGGGCCAAGATCAACCGCGATAAGTCTGTGGGCTTGCGGTTGGGTGCGTGGAAGGGAGTTTCTCTTCCCGGACCTTTCCTCTGGACGGATGGGCCGATCAAGATAGTCGGCGTCTGGTTCGGTCCTGATCTCCAGTTGGAAATGAACTGGTCGGAGGTACAAGGGAAGGCCGAGATCGCGGGTAATCTGTGAGCTCGGAGGAGACTTTCCCTGAAGGGAAGGACGGAAGTATGTGTTTCACACATATATCCAATTCTCCTGTACCGACTCTCTGTGCTTCCACTCCCGTATGCCCGACTAATGTCATTAGTCCGGACCTTGTTCTCTTTCTTGTGGAGAGGCAAGGCCCCTATGGTATCTCGCGAGGTCTGTTGCTTCCATCCCTCTGAGGGCGGTCTGGGTATGCCTAGCATTGAGATTCGTCAATATATGCTTCGCATTACCTTTCTAGACCGAATGTGTCGTCGGTCAAATGAGGAGGGTGCCTTTTGGAAAGAAGACGTCCAGAAACATTTCCCGCCCCTGAGAAGTGTACACTCGTGCGAAGAAGAGGCCGGCCGTACACCACGTGCCGAGTGCGCCTTCTATCGTGAATGTCGTCGCGCTCTGAAGCTCCTCTTACGGGTTTCGGATGGCCTCTCCAACGCCCAGGCGTTGTCTCGCAAGGCATTGTATCAAGTGTTAGTTAGGGGGGCCGTACAAGATGATCTAATTGGCGAGCTCGGTCTTACGAAGCAGGAGGCTCGCTCGATATGGCCTTGGGCGCCCGGGTTGAAATGCCTCAATAACGATGAGGCATCACTCACCTGGCTGGTGATTCGTGAAGCCCTCTGGGTCGGCAAGAGACTTTGTTCAGCAGGCTTGGAGAAATATCCAAACTGTCGTCGCTGTACGGGGGAAGTCGAGACCATTGGTCACGCCTTCTTTCAGTGCAAGGCGGTAGTGCCGTTATACCCAAGTTTGTTGAAGGCCTCATGGTTCGCATGCTGCAGGGAAGTTTTTTGTCCTGGAAGCCAGTTCTGTTTGTAGCAATGTGGTGCCGCAGATGACGAAGGCTGAACACTATGTGTTCTGTTGCTTACTAGGGGTTATGAGAGTCGTGATTTGGACGACGCGTCAGAAGGGATTCCATGAGGGCGAGAAGTTCACTTCTTCCCAACTGATCTTGTTCTTTAAGCATCAGCTTAAAAGTCAAGATCAGGACGGAAAACGGCGGCTCACCTCATCAGAATTCAACAAAAGGTGGGTGAATCTTGCGCGTATGTGCCGAGTAAAGGGGCTGACCTTGAGTGGCATTTTGATGCCGGTTAGGCATTAGGATATTGTTTTCCTGGGTTCAACATAGGCAACCCATCCCGAAACTAGGTTAGCTTAGGTCTGGTTTTTTGATTTTTAGTTTTCCTTCTTTTCAGTAAACTTAGATAGGGTGTGTTTCTGCCCATTGGTCCCTTTTATTTCTGTCCCCATTTTTCTTCCTTTAGTTTAACTACCCATCCCCTCCCTCGTTTAGGTGGTCAGTGATGTCAGTTCTCTGGTGGATGTGGGGCGCCTTTCGTTTCGTGTGTGTGTTTTTTGTATTTGTTGTTGTGTATGAATGAGTGTGTGCCTGTGTGAATGCTTGGGAGGAATGAGTGTGTCCTTCATTTACATAAGTCCCGCATCGATTTCGTCCGGTTAACTGATATTTCTGCCACATTCAAAAAAGTTTGTGGGGGTTTTATTACTAACACTATTTTTGTTTGTTTTTTTGTAAATATTTTTGTGTCATTTTGTATATATTCATTGGGGTTCATTTTAAAATTGTTGTTTTTATGCCCCCCGCCAGACAATATTTGTACATAAGTGGAGAATTTAGGATTTTCATTGAGTCAAAGAGGCATTTTGGTATACGTAGTAAGAAAGGAACGGATAAATGTGTTGTTTTGGTGAAAGGAATATTGTTTTGTAAGATAGGGTCAGTGGTTGTGGCTAGCTAAGTTTTATACTAAGACAAGTGATGACCGTCCTTTACCCCAACCCCCTTTTCGGCCTTGTGCCACATTTCTACATAGTACAATAAATAATGTGTCGACTGGTTCACGGTGTTGGCCCGGTCACACTCTGTATTTCATCTGAAGGTTCTGGAGGCGCTTTACATCAGGTCCCGCAAGCCTTCTTTGTGCAACCAACGTGAGTGTTTGCTGGGACTCGCTGTCATCTGCCTCTAGTTTCTTGCATACATACAAATATATATATATATTTTCTACCTATTCTTATTGTACATTTCTCTGTTTTAATTTCCCGTGGAAGCCTGAAGAGCGGGAGCGAAACCGGTTGCTTCCCCCCCACAACTTGTTGTTGAGTTTTTTTTTATTATTAATATTGTTTTAATATGTCTTGTAATATTAAATTTTAGACTTTTATTTCGATCATTAAATTTTGTACCTACAAAAATATCTTTAAATATATATATATATATAGGGATAGATAGATAGATAGATAGATAGATAGATAGATAGATGTGTATAGGTCAGTCCCAATATCATAGGGAATGTTAGTCGCATAGTACCAATAACGCTAGTGAGGTAATTGAAGCAGAAACACGAAATCTAACCCAGTTTGGTCATCCTGCAAAAATTCTCCGGTATTGCTTGCTCTTTCGTACCCACACTATTTTTACTTCTTTAATCCGGATCAATGGGTAATATTTTTTTATCCAACACTTTATATGCTAAGTTCTTTGTGTTCTGCATATTGTTCATTTCACAATTTCTTTTTTACCTTTATTGACAGAATCTTGCTTCTCCACACACACATACATTCTTGCACTCGTGTATGTAAACATATGTAAATATGTATATATTTGTCTTATGAGTATGCTTTTTTTTCTGTCTGGCATTATTTTGTAACTATTCTTCTTGTAACTATTACGACGGACCAATTAGTCAGATTAATTACTTCTCTTATTGTTAATTAATTAGTCTTATTACTAGAAGTAAGCTAGTTATATTACTAGAAGCCTTATTAATAAAGGTAAACTAGTTTTGTTACTAGCGGTCAACTAGTCTTATTTCTTGAGGTCTGTTAACATGTACAGACTATTTAAATAAAGTAATATATTTTCATCGTCTCTACTTGTAGTCGCCGTATTTTTATGAAGATTAAAGTGAATGCATCTATTTTAGTTATCAGTCCATTATGCTTGAAAATATTACTTATCTGTACATCGATTTATCCATGAAGCTACACGAGCGACATAGTTTCTAGGTTACAATCAACATTTAGATAAATATCACTTCCTTCTCTTATTGTCGTTGGTGTCACTATGTGTGTGTGTATGTTTAGATGTGCGTGTATGTGTAGGTATGCATATGTGTATGCGTAGGTGGGAAAAATGCACGTGTTTTGCGGGTATGTTTCTCCATGTAACATCAAAAACTGACAAACTATAATTTTTGCACATGGAAACTTTTATCTGAAACACAATATTTGTAGCATTAAGTGAAAATAAGAATCACTACACTAGTAAAGATCAAGCGATACTAATTTGAAACGTTTCAAAGGTTATAAAATAAAGAATTGAAACAATGTGAACAACAACTACATCATCATAATAAGAGAAGAGGTTTCTTTCTTGTGCCATTTTGCCATTCTTTTTTGTTTTATTATTATGCTCATTATATAGCTAAGAAAATAGCTTTTGAGTTTTAATCAGAATTGAAGGGTGAAGATAAAACGCGAAGAATTGAATCAATTCAAATGCAAGCCCACAACAGAAGAAAACGTGGAATATTTGAATAAAGAGTTTATGCTTCTATTTTGTGGTTGGTTAAATTTATATTTTTCTCTCGAACATCGAAATTGAAAACATAATTGCTACATTTTTTTTTGCAAATGACAACGAAATAAATATTTGAATTAAAAGAACAGTTTTTTTGTCTTTGAGGGGATAAATAAATAAGTGTTTATTTTAGAATATTTAATTAATGACAAGTCGTCATTAGTCAGATTTTTCTAAATCTGTAACTATATACACAAGTCGTCATTTTTCAATATTTTTAATTGTAATGTTTTCTCGATGCTATTTGCAGATTATGTTCGAACCAGCATGAATTCTGTGAAAGAAATTAGCATTTGTCGCCTTATTTTGTCTAATTTAGGGAATCCTGTTCATCTGAAACTATCATGAGTTTGTCGATTTAGATGATTTGAGATGAAGCAACAAAAAATTATTACAGTAACAATGTGATTGAATTCAAAGTCAATTTTTACTTATCACGTTTCGTTCCACAAAATTTCAAGGATTCCGAAAAATTGTAGATCTATTTCTACCACTTCTTCGTCTAGATATACACATACAGACGTTTATACACGCTCTCATGTCGCACAAATACATAGGCGGACTTACGTAATATATACATTTAAATATATACAATTTTGAAATATTATACATGTAATGAAATATTTTCGAAATTTAGTTATGATAGATTGCTATAAATCTTCTGCTTCCATATATATGAAAATCAAACAAAATTTGGAACATCCTTAATAATGAGCAGCCGATAATATAAATATATAATATAATAATATAGCATTTTTAAAGAAATATATGTAAATAAAACATAAGTGAAGTAATAAATATTTAATAGTCTAAAGTCGAAATTTTAACCGACGTCCGATTTTTAGTAAATCGATGAAAAATTATTTTCTTAGCCGGTGTCATCAACTAGAATTCTGATGGACGAACACAAGGTGTCTAATATACATTATTTTCCATCGTTCAGATTGAAAATAATGCATGTTAGCCACTTCTGTACGTTAAGTTGAATTTCGTTAGAATCAGTCTCATGTTATTGCAGTTTGAAAATGTCAAGGCTTGAAAATGCAATAATAATAATAGAAAAATTGCACTGGTAAAAATGGTTGCTGAGAGATTAGATTTATAAATCCCAAAAATTCATACACAGATGTCCTCAAGGACACATGGCCCAGTGGATAAAGACGTTGGTTAGATCCTGTGACTAGACACAAAGAGTTGTGAGTTTAACACCAGGTCACGGCAGTGGTGAACCAAACTTGGAGAGTTGAGTTAAAGGGAAATAACTGAGACATCCGGGAGAAGTATGACATGTGAAACTTGAACTACCCCAGTAGTTCGAAATTTCAATCACCTGAAGAAGGCTGGAGAGTACAACGGTCGAAACGTTATGAATATGGTAATGAAGATGAGGATAACAGTCCGAATAATTTAAATAATATAAGTAATCATAATACCTGATCTCAGAGATATAGACAGAGATATATATGTGTGTATATATGTATATATGTATGCAGGGGACGGTGTGTAGATTATCGGCATTTTATATTTTTAATTTCGCGTACGTCCGTTGTTTGTTTTTGATTTTGTCCGCTGCACAGTGTAGTAGGGTCAGTTGGGCACCGTCTGTGAGAAAAAAGAGCAAAATGCAGCTGGGAAAATTTCCTCTAAGTGTTCTGATATGGAAAGAACTCCAAAAAACACGGAGGTCTATATTAAGTACTTTGAAGAGGTAGTGCTGCCCTGGGTCCAAGGGGTGGCTGCTGGTAACGGTACTCTTCACCATGCCACAAAAGCAGGAGAACTTTAGACTTTTTCTGCGACTATATCACTCTTTACATCAGGGCCACCTAACTCCCCAGACTGTCAGCGCCTTGATTATTATGTGTGGGGCGCAGTTGAACGAGAAACCAATAAAACTTCTAACACCAAAGATGAATTGAAAGCAAGTATTATAGCAGCATTTACCAACTTAAACAAGGAGACTGTCCCAAAAAGTTGTAGGATATTACTTTTCGTCTAGAGTCTGTGGTTGAAGAAAAAGCTATTTTATTGAATAAATTTAATCTTTAGCATTTCAAGTAATTTTTGTTTAATTTTGGTAAACATGTCTTTTAAAAAGAGATGTCAATATTATTTTCATTTATGCGTAATTTCAACAATAATTTACGATTGCACAACTGTGAGTTTAATCTCAGAGTTGTACTACTGGTGAGATAAAATGTATATTTATTATTAGCATAAATTTTAGCTTTGCTATTATACACAGAGCACTATTTTATTAGCACATAGGTAATGGGTCATACTTCACACACACACACACACACACATATATATATATATATATATATATTTATATATATATTTCTTAAAACTAGACTTCAACCGCTCAACTTCATTTTACCTTGCTTGTCCAGTAAATTTCATAAAATTTTCATAATGGTGAGTCACGTAATTTCGCCTAATATTTGCTATCTTATTCACAGTAACGCTTTCTAGACATATCTTAGAAAATTCGACATTCAGCATCGACCTTTCTTCGTTTTGCATTCATCGTCATCGTAATTTTTCCTACGAATAAAATTAAAATTAAAACTAAATCTATTACAGTTTTGTAGAACAATAAAGGACTGAATTGCAAGAATACACAAAGAAATTATACAAATACAGAGGTTGAATGTTATAAATGTTTAAACAAATTAATCATTAAAAGGAATAATTTTATTTTTTTTATTAATTTTACATTGAATAATTCGACATTATATAATGGCAAGCTCATTATTGTATTCAAAAGTCTCGTTTCTCATATTGCAATAATTAAGCGAAAACTTGAGGCAATAAATATTTGTTTATACAGAAGGATGCTGGGAATATCATGGATGGAGCATGTCATGGCGGAATTCCTTGTGGGTGAACAGGTGAATCATACTGAAGATGAAAATTTATCTTCATAGAGGTTTAGTAATGAATGATTTTCTTACAGATTAAGGAAAGATGCAGATTAACAAACAGTTAATAACAAACTGAGACTGTATTAATTTCAACTTTTGAATTCATCTCTTCTACCCCAAGACAGGCTTTAAATAGCTGGCTAGACTGGATTTTTTGGCCTTGTTTGGCGACCAGTGTCGAAGTATTAATTGCGCAGAACACGTTTCTTCTATTTATCGAAAGAACACTTATGGCAATGCTCAGTTTATAGATATTAAAGTAAAAGGAAGTTGTGAAGTGCTGTTATCGACTACCTGGAGGTGGAACTCTAAAAAATATTACTAAACAAAGCATGAATTTTCATTGCGCCATTTGAAACTTTGATATTGTTGTTTAAAACTATAAATTTATTTTAATAATTACGGTATTTAAAGTCAAGCTAATAAAACAACACAGTAATAACCTTATATGAAGACTGGTTTAAAATGATTTTAGGCCACCCAAAGATTAAATATTAATAGAACAACCAATAACTGCTATACAAAAGTTGTGAAATAAATATGCATATATGTTTATTCAGCTTACAGTCATGGAGATAGGTAAATAGTGTCAAATGCACAAATCTGTAGAGAAGGCAACCGATATAGGCCCATTTTTTATGTAATGCAGTCTTGAGGATCTGAAAGACGTTATCAGAGAGGAAAAAGAGATAGATAGATAGATAGATAGATAGATAGATAGATAGGGAAGTAGGGTAATATACATCTTTAGAAATCTGCATATGTTTATATAAATATTATGACTAGACTTTTTTTTCTGGTAGAATAGGGTCATTTCAGGGTCAGCATTGTAGAAAGAATAAAAAGAGAATTAAAAAGCAAGAAAAAGGAAAAAGAAAGACAATAAAGAGGAACCAATGAGAAGCTTCAGTTTGTTTAGCCAGAAGTATTTTACCATGCAGGAAGTGTCGCACTTTGGAGCACCATTTCCCACGATTCTACTGCCAAAGTATCGAGTACAACATATGCTCATACAGGCTTGCACAATGTCGCATATATTCTATATGTGCAATTGAATTATCAGTTGAATACACGAACAACGGATACAAGAAAATAAACAGAAATTTGCATGCCCCAAATATATATCTTTATACCAAGCGATACATTTGAGAAGTTCGCATATATTCTCTCGCAATTTTTTTTTTTTGAGGTTAGAAACAATTTCATATAAGAGAGGGAAACAATGAATTACGGTTTAATCTGTACTGAGAGGAGCAAGTAGAAAAAGACAGGGCGACAATTTTTTGTTAAGATGATTTTTATTCCATAATACCAATTGTAAAAGGATTGGAATGCTGTGGCAAAATTTCAAAAGGGCGATGTTGACGCTTGTCTTTGTTTGCAACTAAATACTTTATTTATGAAAGTTTATATATTTTGAATGTTCTACTATGTCGTGTATCTGAGGAAACACACACTGGAATTTTGACCCAATGTACACTTGTACAAGGACAACAAAATGCCATTGTAGAAACAGTTTTAAATAAAAGAAACGTTCTTCGTTGTGCATGGATCTTTGTGTGTTATATAAATATACACACATATATGCAAATATATATTAAGAGAAAGAGTGAGAAGAGAGAGTGAGATGTGTTTAAAGCTGGAAATTGTTTACATTTATGTTTTAGTTTTGTTTGTATGCATTTGGATATAATTATTATAAGGAATTGGTAAGGCTTATTAAACTTCAACAAAGAAAGATATATAACAATAAATAAAAGAAGAGAGGGAGAGATTCGATCTTTAAATTTGGATGCTGGGAAAAAGTAGTGAGATCTGTTGTCGTCGGAATATATTGAGGTTGTGGCTCGCTTGTTGGATTAGATATCGCTGAATAAAACCAACCAAACGTTGTTACTTCTATATTTCCAATATTTATGCCAAAACAAAACGAACCCGGATTTTTACGGAAAAAATAGATTATAGTTACAGATGTGGAAATTTGTAAAAGAATTGAAGTGTTAATTGGAACAAAAGAACAAACAACGTTGCCCTCTAGCAAAGATATGGTTTTTGTTTTATGACTGGATTTGAGTTTACTAAATTATCAATTTATAAAATGTCAGTAAATGTTCAAAGTGTACAGGACTATTCTAATCTTGATTACCTTTAAATTTGTTTTTGAAGTAATCATCAAATCAGGACAAACATTGTGGTGGTTGGATTCATTTTTTAAACACGTTTGTTTGAAACTAAGCCATGAAGTATAAATTTCAACTTTTTCATATGAAGGTGAATATTTTATCTGCATTATAAAATAAAACTTATAAAAAAATGTGTATGAAGGCAGAATTTAATAAAATCTAAATATACTGATAAGGAGGGTAAACAAAAATCATTTTTTTAACGATTATCTATTCTCGATGATCAAAGCAATTTAAAGAAAATGATTAATTAATTAATTAGTGGCGTAGAATTTTAGATATAACTGATCACAACATTTTGTAAATGGAGTAGTATAATGGCACAAAATTGAAAAGTAATGGAATGGCAGAGGTTAAAAACATCCAATATCAAAGTGAAATAACTATTACGGTTCGTTTGAAATCAGGATAGACAGACCTCTTCCGCCTCAGACGACAAACCTAATAGAAGGAAACTCAAATAAAAAAAATGCTATGACATTATGACCGATGGTATTTCTTGGCATCGCCTAGTTCTTTTTTTATGCAACCATTCTTATATTAAGTCTTTCAGTTATGAGACAAAAACAGTAGATGGAAAATGACACTGAAAGTTGTAGTCGCAATCCTGTATACGGATTATAAGTGCTAGCTAGATGTTAAATTCAGAGAAAACTGTATCATTTAACAGAATGCCGATTGCCCAGAGCTATTTGTCTACATCGAGAGAGCCGATGTAGGGACCTTAAAAAAGTGTCTTTTTTTTTTTTTTATTTCAGTTGATGTATAGCGACTTATGTCCTTCTTTAATAAGGTAGAATATCACCAAAAACATTTTCCACAAAAAAAAGTGTTTGAAGGAACATGTGAACAGTTCTTTTTGAATTGACCTTGAAATTGCAAAGATGAATATTGACATCACAGCTGTCGATAAGATCAGTTTTCCAGGTCAAAACAATTTGAAACGAAAAAATGAATACGGAGCCAGCTACACTCTCTACCAATAAAGCGAGCCAAAAACGGAGGTGTGGGTTTCATAATGTAGAATTCTGTTGCTTCGAAACTTGCCAACCTACCAACATGTCACTGATTGTATTATCTCTCACCCAGTTACAAGCAGCATGCCACACTTTCCAGTGAGTACGTATGAAGTCTTCAGATGAAAGAGGCAACTTCCTATGAAACACTCTATCAGTCGCATTGTTAGTGCATTGTTTAGTTAGCATTCTTAGTGAATCTAATGTCAAAGAAGACCGACTCTTTGGCACTTGGGATGGGATTTTTAGAAAGCATCGAATGGAAGTACCTTCTGTATGATGGTTATCTATCAGCGCCACCAAGCTATACACATATCACCAATTTAACCGCATCACTTACGTTGTGTACTCGAATGATTTCATTAGAAATTGCCTACCAAAGATCCTTGTGTTTAGTGAATTGACCAATAGCCATAATTCCCTCATGGGAACTATCGTCTCTTGTAGCACTGACTACGTTCAGTGCTTAACTTTCCTCTTGATTTTATGCAGTGAGCTATTCCCCAAATATCGTGTTGCCAGTAAAAATACTGTCAGTTCCTGATGATACTTTTACAGATGTGAAGCAAATAAGTACAAATGGTGAGAGATCCTGATTATCGAACTTATAAAACGGTCAGGATTTTGCTGTATTTAATGACCTTAAAAATGTCAAGACTATGTCAGGCCGAAATCTCTCAGATCACAAATAGTGATGATCATGATATACTTGTAATTAAGCTACAAGGCTTGTGTGTAAACATGTAACTATGGCCTTCGATTAATCTTTCACTGACCGGAAGCTTACTCTCACGATGTATTTCGATTCCAGTCTTCATCGGTTTGAATTAAAACTGGGAAAATCCCGGTGTACGTGCAATAATAGAAACAGTATAGGAAATTTCGCTCTGGCTAAAAAAGACAACACGGATCCTGGTTGCAATATACTGGCTTCATTATTCATGGCACAGCATAAGAGGGGTAGAAACACGACACTTGGGACACCTTTACTGCTGCTACTGTTTTCTTTTATGACAGACTAACGGATAAGAGCTTCCCTTTGGCCAACGAAAACTCCGACTGCCTCTGTGCTCATCTTTACCTACATTTCGACGGATGGCTTGTGATTCGCCTCTCACTGCTGACTCTCAGCCACCCTTCTCAATTCTACACCAAGACGGACGACTAAGATGCGGCCTGAGACTACATAAGCCCACGGCCGGAATTCTGTACCTTTCGGCTGAGTGGCACTTGATTTATAAACTTATTTATTCAAATATTACAATTATTTTTTCCTACTTCAGGGCAACGGGCGATTACTTTCAAACTAACACGTGTAGATTTTACGGTTGGTAGTCATGAAAGTGCCGGTACTCCAGGTCCAGAAAAATCATTGACAATCCACTCGATTACGTAAGTGTTTCGATGCAATCTTTTAGGGAAACAATGTGGCACACTTGATAAGTGTGATGTTTCTAAACAATGAGAATAGCAGTCACAGCTTATTTTAAAATATACCATAAAACAATGATTAGAAAGCAAAGCGAGTTCACTAATGTGATTATGTCCCAAATGAACCTAAGCGTAGTACATATTTCTTCAAAACCGAAAAAACTTCATATTCAGTTCTAAAACATAAATGCAAAATACAGACACACATTCTTTATAATGGTAAAATTATGTTTACTTGAATTGTGGTTAGTCTTAATATTTAAAGTCATTTATTCCGTCATTGATTCCTAAAATATTTCTATCAAATTACACATAGCTTATATTGGTAAATCAGATATAATAGAATTAATTTATAGTTGAAGGATCCAGTTAAGAAAATATTAAATATTTCAGTCCCTACAGATTTGTTTGATTAAAGTAACCAGAACTTCTATTATCTATGAACTGCGAAATGCAACCCACACCCAAGTCAAGGTTTTTGTCAGTGGCATTGAACATCAACATGAGAATAAGCACCAACGGATGCTGAGAAAACATTTTCGTCTTTTACTTATTTATTACTGCTTTTATTTTTTTATTTATTTTTTTCTTCATGTGACCATAGCTGTTGCGAAAGGAAACTAATCACTAAATCGATAAGAAACAAACCCTAGCATGTTTTTTGTTATAATAGTTTTATAACTTTTTTAATGGCAAGGCTGTCAGTAGTTAATGTCGGATTGCTGATTTTCAAGGTGAGGAGCTTTTTCTACACGGAAAAATGTTATATAAATGTCAATTTAGCTTCATGCTGAATGAAAATAATTGAAATTCAATTTCCCTGTTAGCCGTTATCAGAGACTTTTGGATTTACAGACACAATAACGATCTTTTACAAGAGATTTGCTCTTGATAAAACTCTTTTTATTTACTAATTGTTGCAAATTCAAGCAGAGAAAAACCTCGTTTAACCTTCAATATGTATAGAATCACTGAGCAAAAGAATGTTATGTGTTACGGTTGATTACGTCTCACTTTATCTGAAATTGCATAGAATTGTCTATTTTAATGATACAATATCGATGCTTTAAATGTCTGAATTTTGAACAAAACCTTTAACTATCAGATATATTTACAGAGATGCAAGTTTTAACCGTAATCTTTAAGGTTGTGGGGAGAATTTACAACTAGACAAAGGAAATCTTTTCTGACAACCGTTATAACTCCATTTTATTTGATTACACTTTTATCAAATAAATTATTTGGCGGAATAAAGTTTCAGAGAATATTTTATGGTTGATAAATCCAATGTTTTCAGAACTTATATGTACATGTGGCTGTATGTTTTTTCTTAATGTACATGTTATGAACATATCTTAATTTAAAATAATTGTTATTTTACTGGAGTCCATTGTCAAAAATTATTCTAGTTTTTCTATTTTATTCACTTTGCTAGCAAAAAGCTGCAAACACTAATCTATATATTCGCTGCCTTAATTACATAGACATATCTTCAAGCTTAAAGAGGTTGATTTTCATATGATGTATGTGTTTGAGATTTTACTAATAAAATGACAAATTTTAAATAGGTGTATACAATTATACTATGAGACAAATTTTTGACATCAAGTGTAACGAGATCAATCATAGAAATGAAAAATCGTTGATTATGCCTATTGTGTTTAATGAAATAGGAATTAAATTAAAATCATAATTATTTGGGAAAGTAAAAGGTTATTTTTGTAATTCATAACAGTTGTTATGAAAAGCCTCGAGCACATTCGATAGTAATGGATTGTCAGCTACACGATATGTCGGAGGGTGTTGCTTGTAGGTTATTGTAACTTGAAATATAGTATGTGAGCCAAGGAGAAAATGTCCAATTAATTCAATCTGCTATTGTCTTTGAAACATTTGGCATTTAAAAGAATAAAGGAATTTAATTTAATTATGGAAAACTTGTGCTAGAATTTTCTATGGGAAATGCTCATCATTTTAATGTAATCGATTCTACTTTGGATTTTGTCAAGAGCCTCGAGGTGTACAGCAGGATCACTGGACCTTATATGGCAGCAGTATTCAATGCACGGACGAATGGTGGCAAAATGAGGAGAAATGTAACTTTTCTGACAACCGAATAAAATTAACAAGAAAAATGCTTTATTACATATATCTCGAGTATACACTGTTGTTACCATAACAGAATAATGTCTCAATAGCATTAATCATCAGCATTAATAAACAATAATCATTAATCAGCATTAATAAACAATAGCGTTATCATCAGCATTAATAAAAAAAATTAATAAGCAAATTATATCGGCAAGTAAAAATAAAATGATTAAATTTATATAGTGATAATAAAAGAAATTGGTATGAATATTACCCAGACCCTGTTATAGAGATAAGGACCTGTAAAAATTTTATGGCACGCAAACAGAACAATCAAAGCTAATCACCCAGACATCGTGATCAAAGAATTACAAAAACAAAATGTGCCTTATTCTTGACATGGCACTCTCTGCAGACTGTAATGTATCTTTGAAGATCTTCAAAAAACTATCAAAATACAAGGATCTTGAAATCGAAATCTCCAAAATTTTGGACATCAGTAACTCCAGATATAGTTGGAATTTTCGGATTGATTTGAAAAGTTTCCGATAGATTTATTGAAGAAATTCCTGGTTACCCAAGCCTTAAAGAAATGCAAAAAAGGTTACTCACAAGTACAGCCCACACCTTACGAAGGGTTTTTACTATGTAAAATGTGCGAGATTTAAGGGCTGTTTTGTTTTTTTTTTTTCCTCAAAAATGCTCAGTGGAAAATGTCATTACTGGCCTCTTGAATGTGATGGCCCACTATAGTATGAATATTCTCTGCCATCCTCGAACCATCCCCTACGTATGAATAAAGACGAACTAACTATGATGCTGACACAACGAAAAATATTCTTAAATCGCATCGATCGCCACGCGGGTCAAGGACTAAACTGGGATTGAAAAGTCTGCAACTGGAACAAGCTCTACCCAACGAGGACTAGAGGAAAACCACGCCGTGGACAGTTCTCACAAAACCCCTCTATATTTATTAAAAGAAAATCCCACAAAAAGAGCAATTAATAAATGGTCTAGGGAAGAGTATATTGAAGTAATAATACACTGCTACGATAAATCTGACAACGACAACAACCAAAGCCGCTTATAATATCTGGCGAGAAAAAAAAAACTCAAATAGACTAAACATTATCAGGAATACCTGACATAAAACTCGAAAGCATCCGAGAAAGCATAAAAAATAGATTAAACGTTAACATCAATGGGTTAAATGCCAAACAATCCAGCGGAGAGACAAGCAGTGGAACAAAGAGAAATCAGTTGTAATAATCACTTCTGAGATACACAAGCAAATAGAAGAATATGACAGAGAAACAGAGATAACAGAAATCATCCGATATAAATGTGGGATGTTGTAAAGGAATGTCGAGGAAAGGCCAATAATTAACAATTCTAATCTTCTGCTCTCACGAAAAAAGACTCAATGGTAATGTGTAGATAGAATACTTATGCGTTGACTTACGAAAAAGTAAGAAGGAACTATCAAGTGACGGAAACCATCAATGTCGTAATTAGAAAAATAAAGGATAAAATGGAAAGACCGATGAACCTGACAGAAATTAATTATTTTATATACGCGGCTTCGACAACGATCACAAAAACAATAGGTGAAAAAGTAAAAGCACAACGTAAACGAAGAAGAAAATGCCAGTCTGGAAAGAAAAAATAGAAAGCTATGTAAATAAATTATGTGAACAATTGTCACTTCTAAGTGAAATAGACAAGAAAAAGGAGAGAAGCTGAAACAAAACTTTGAGATAAAGAATAAGACTGATGTACTGAAAGTTAAACAGAAGCTGAAACAACAAATTCGTGAAAAGACTCAGAGAATCAGACATTATAAAAAAAGAAACAAATTCTTCTGGCAAAACAAGATCTTCAAAGAAGATGCTAAGAAACTATATCGATAACTGGGAAAAATAAATGACCCACCTAATCGAGGAGTTCTGATGTAAGATGTGGGAAAACTACAAAATGCACAATGAAAGAGCTACATGGATCAAACAACAAGAACAACACACACACATAGCGTACGAAAAATGAAAGGCAGTTGAAATGAAAGGCAGTTGTTTAAGGTATTATATATCTTAAACAACTGCTGCCATCTGCAAAATCAAAAACTGGAAATCACCAGGAATAGACCGAATAAATAATTTTTGGATAAAACCTATTAAGCACCGACCAAGATCTCGCACGGACATACAATGCTATAATCATAAACATAGGAAAATGTCCCAAATGGCTCACGCGGGGAGTAACATACCTACTCCCCAAAACAGAAGAGACGCAGAACCCGAAGAACTATAGGCCCATTACCTGCCTACCAACAATGTATAAGCTCCCCACTTCTATCATAACCAAGGGGACAACTTCCTTGAGAAAAAACAATTTACTCCTAGCAGAACAGAAGGGATGTAAAAGAGGAAGTTATGGGTGCAAGGATCAACTAATTATCAATAAAAAAATATTGGAAGAGGTGAAAACAGGGATAAGCAAAACCTATCAAGAGCTTTAGGGGGCCTAGGTTTAATCCAACTTGAACTAACTCTAAAAACTACAACAATTGGGTTGGAAGCATACCGCACAAAAACCAATCACCCTCTCCTACAAATATTAAAACACCAAATACACTCCATCAACACAGTATCTGCACTCTTCAAGAAACATCTTAATATACCTGAAACCTTAACAGCAAAAAATGAAGCGAGTAAAACAGAAAGCAAATTAACTTGCCGAAATGAAATTGCAAAATAAAAAAAAAAAAAACTTGGAGGACAAGACAAATACCGAAAAAGAACAAAAGAAGCTGATGTGGACCAACAAAAAACACATCAGTGGCTGAGAGGTACCTGGTTGAAAATTGAGATACAAGGCCTAATTGTTGCAGCTCAGGACAAAAGCCTTGCAATCAGATCCTATCGCTGTCACATAATTAAGGATGGGACTAACCTGAAATGCAGGATCTGCAGAAAATATGATGACACTGTGGTTCATATTATCTCAGGATGTCCGGAACTAGCAAAACATGAATATACCAACAAACATAACAAGGTAGCGACACGCAAGAAGCACAAAATCGAAACCACTGACAGATGGTATGAGATCCAACAAGTTACCCAAAATGTAACTATCCTCTGGGACATGCCAATTCAAATTGACAGGGAAATAAAAGCCAACAGACTTGATATAAAAGACAAGAAATTCAGGAAATGTATGCTTATTGGCATAGCAGTACTATCTGCGCGAAACACTTCCATGAAAATTATCAAGAAATTGTTCAAATATAAGGACCTAGAGATCGAGATTAGCAGGATGTGGGGAATGAAGACTGAGACTGTACCAATAATAATCGGAGCTGTGGGCCTCATGAGAAAAGGAATGGACAATTTTACTGCATCTCAGGTAACATCAACATACAAGTTGCCCAGGAGATCGCGCTAGTAGGAAATCCCATATATTAAAACAGTGCTTTCAATTAAATCACAATTTTCATATAGGGTCTAAGGATCAATACAAACCAGGAAACATAATATACACATATAATAATAATAATAATAATAATAATAATAATAATAATAATAGTATAATAGCAGATTTGAAATTATCGAAATGGCTCCTCTTTCTAAATTCATTTGCGAAGATCTCTTTGTTGATTTTAATTCTTATCATTTCAAGTAGTTTAATCATACAACTGATATTGCCCGTATTCAGACTTTCAATTTTTCAGTTGTTCAACCTCACAATCAAATTGTAGCCTGCCCTACTCGTTTCCATAATAATAATTATCTCCAACATGCGTCTTTACTTAATCTCCTCTTGTGACTTTTCATTCTGTTGGCAATTCGGATCACGCTGTAGTGTCCGTTTATATTTCCTCTGACACGAACCCCCTTGTTCACAAGATTTATTTCTATTGCCAGCGTACCGATTGGTATTCATTTCGTGTTTTTCTTTAAATTCATGAAATCTTTAATTTTCCTATTGAAAATTGTACTTTTGAGGTCTCTTCGTAGATGAAAGCCAACATCAAGGTTTTTGTGTCATGTTACAAATAAACACCAATTTTCGACTTGGTATATACCTACTTGGTCAACCGTTATAGCCCATAGGAATCATTCTTCCGGCTATACCAATGTAATAGTTCTGGTCACAACAGATACACATTTGTGTACACTCATAATAATTGCAAACTTATCCTCAATGACGCTAAGTCGTTGTTCGCTCATAGAGTGAGGCACCATATAGCCACTCACACGTTTAGTTCTCCTGACTAATTCCGGCTCTGTGTTAAATAAGGATACCTCCTCAGTACCCCGTCTCTTAAATCAATTTGTTGTGTTATCATATTCTACTGAGAATGCTTTTCTCTTAGATTATCTTCCAATTCTACTCCCGACTTTCGGGAGTACTTTTATCTGAATTTACACTTACAACTATTTGTGATAGGCATATCACTCCGTTCGTAGTTTCTGCTATCATCTCCAAACTTGATCCCCCTACCACAAAGGATGTGAACTCAATGATATCACTGCAATAGCTTAAGAGAGGTGCTTCTGAACTATCCCCTGTTCTCTTCAAGTTCTACAATAGATACCATGCTACTTCTTGCTTTCCAGATTGTTGGAAATTAATAATTGCTTTTTTTTAAACAATCGACCTATTCGTTTTCTACATTTGGCCAAGATACTAAAAACTATAATCAACTCCGAATTGGTTATGAATCCCACATCGAAAGATCTTTTTGGGATAAACAATATGGCTTTCATTTCTCTAGAGAAACGAAAGCGATATTACTGAAGGGAAATGGTGAAGTTGCTTTAGATTATCTCGAAGGCATTTGACAGGTCTTCTTCATAAGTTGAACGGTTATGGCCGATTTTTTTAATTTTTTGGTTCAATCATTCTTATCAAATCGCATAATGAAAAGTCGTTTATAATCATTGATCTGAGAAAATAATTCGTTATAACTGACAGTAAAGAGATTTCGGAATGAGCCGAATGTCATGCATAACATCCAAATGAGTTTTGATATGAGAAGGTTATTTAAGAATTTGACACGATTTCTTCGCTTATTGTTTTGGTTCTGTAGCATCTTGTGGTGTTGGATAAACCTATCCCTAGTGTAACCTACTCTATTTTGAATTTGATTATATCCTATATTGATTTTATTATAATTGATCCTTATATATTTGAAGTATTTAGTATTTATGCTGAATTTTTATGATGTGTTCAGGGTAAATTCCATAATAGCATTCCAGATCATAATTTCTGTTTTGAAAATGTAGTAGAATATTTTGTTTTTCTTGTTACAGAACATTCTTATTCCAACTATAAATGTCTATGTCATCAGCATAGCTCCTTCACCAAATCATCAGTACACCGACTTCTAGAGTGAAAACAAGAAAGCTTTTTCATTTTAGGAGATTCGTTTGGGATGAGGTGTGTAAAATTTAATTGATCAATGTCTCTTTCTTCCCATCTTCGCATAATCTTTCTTTATATATACGAGGGTAATTCAGAAAGTTGAAAGTTTTGAAATTATGCGGTAGAAAAAACCCCTAAAAAAACAAGAAGAACAACAGAAAGGCGCTGATCAGCGACCATGCGCATATGCAAGGGATGACGGGTAGCCGCTGGCAGCATTCCGTTCAGTAGAATGGAAGGGAGCAACGAAGTGAGACGTATGGACGCTCCACTCGGTGATTGTAATTTCAAAAAACAACATGCCGTAGTGCGCTTTCTGAGGGTAGAGGAAATCAAACCTGCGGAAATTCATCGCCCGATATTGATGCAGTACGGATCACTCACCATGAATCAACGAAAGGTGTGTGAAGGGGGTTAGTCAATTATGTGCCATGCGTCATACACGCTTAGGCGATCATGTATCTTTCGATATATGACTGACGCGGCAAATTTTGTTCCCCGCAATAGGTTGCCATTTCTTTTTGCGGTAAACCAGTTGCTATCCAAGGCTATAGAATCCAGTTTGTCCTGCTATTTTACTCATAGCTGGGGGGAGAAGAAGAGGATTCATACTTTTCCCAAATGAATGTAATGGATCGGTATATATAATTCCAATTATAGCAACATTATAAACGTATGTACTTTTCACAAACATGCACATACAAATTTAAATACACGTTTATATAGAACATAATTGTATTATGTCATAATAAACGTGTATTTGTTATGAATGATAAATAATCTTCAAAGATTTAAATTCACACAGGCACTACTAATCCTACTAATTCCTTATATGTGTGCATATGGTTGTGGGTATATGTGTTCCTAAATATAAATACATAAATCTAACATGCATCAATTTATAAACACATTTGTGATATGCGAGTGTATAGAAAATTCGGCGTGACTGAGTACCATATATGTTTAAGAATACCAAACATCGTTAGCATTCTTGATTATAAGAGTAAAATATGTTAAAAACTGGTTTGCTAATAAAATGTAAATGTTACGAAAATCGCTGTCATTTGGTGAGAGAAGAAATACGCGATGTTTATATAATAAGACTGAAAATGTTGATCTTCTTTAATAATCTGACATTTTACCGCCCATAAATGTGTCTTAGAGTTAGCCCACTTATTTTTCATTGTAGTCCAGCACTTTTAAAATCTGTGTTTACATGCCGCGTGCTTGTTGCCTAATTTACTTCTGACTTAGAGTCAGTCCTTTTTTTTGCCTTTGACGGGTTAATATGATCAAATTCCAATTTCAGATTAGGAATGAAATCATCTTTTTTTCTTCCAACTATAGGTTAAATAGTAGTGAACCCTGGGATCTCTAACTCTGATTCATTCAGAGAGAAAGAGATCATTGAATTTAAAAACTGTTTCTCAAGAAGGCATGACAATTCACATTTAATAGAGAAAATGCGGAGAGAGATAATCGCCTACTTCCTAAAGGGACATGACATTTAAAAAGAAACATTATCAAGCACAGACTGGCAAATATAAACTCTCTAGCTCTTTTGCCAGTATTTTCTGGTATCAATTTTATTGTCTATTATTTAGAATGATTTCTCACTAATAACTTCCGGGCTTGATATAGTTTGATTAAAAAAGATAAAACTATTTCACACGTTTGTAACCCTATGCGTTTTTTTCACAAACCTTTGTTTTCTACGACTAACGGCATTGGTGAAATCAGAAAAACAAAAGGGCCCTTTTTGGAAAAGTTTTGTCATGTGCCATTGCAAGGTACTCCCAAACTGGGAACAGTTTAATAAGAATAAGATTATCAGAACCAAAATGTACAGCCTAGAAAATGTAGTTGGCGTAATCAATAAATAAATTTAAAAAAAAAACGAAAATAACAAAACAAAAATGAAACTCTCAAAATTACGTAAAACTCTATATCCGTCATAATAATGTTAATATCCAACTGCTTCAATAATTATTTGTGAACACATAGTGTACAAATGTTTATTGAAAAACAATCGAAATGGAAAGTTCTGCTGAAATCAGCTTAATTTTTCGAATGTCACATGTTTAATTCCTTGAGGAAATTCCGTAATTATTATAGTTTTTCAATTTAGAGAAGATACATTATCTTTCCAAAAATTGTTCGGACAATTAAACCCATTCTCTGTGTTGTTCCCATACTAAAAATTGTCACATAAAAACCCATATCGCTTTTTTCTTTGAATTCTTAATATATTTTAACAAGAGAATTTTAAAGTTTTAAATCTATCGCCACTTTCATTATTGTGTCAACTAATAATTAACTTTATTGGTGGGACATGAAATTCGTAGAATTTTGCATACGATTAATGTGATATTAAGAGTTGTGATCTTTTCCCTCTAATGAGGCTATTGTGGACTCTTCCACTTACTATTAATTTAGTAGGAAAAGTAAGTATAGGGTGGACAGTGATAAAGACTGAACCCCTGTCAACCGACACATACTCCCAAGTCGTATAACAACACTCTTCTGTTGTATTTACTGTTCAATACACTATTTATCTGCAACCTCTTGTTTTGTTATTTCTTAAACATATACTCGGTCACAACAATAAGTCCAACAGAAGTTTTATATTTTAATTTCTTTAAACGATTGTTTAACGAACAACTTTTCCCTTTTCTCTATATATGTAAAAAAAATATCACCGCTCCGATTATTTTCACTTAAATGTAAAATGTTCTTTATATTTTAACAGGGCCGCTGATTAGTTGAATCCACTTACACAGACACACACGCATGCACGAAGACACACGTGCGCACACACACGATGATGTGACTAATGGTTTCTCTCCTGAGCTGCAGCATTTTTGGCATGGAAAATGGTGAGTACATTTGTAAATATCAGTAAACAAAACCGAATCTTAATCCAAATTTAAAGGTGAAAATGTAACTATTTGATGAAATTCCTGATACAGCAATTGTTGCGAGATTTTTTATGAACCCAGGAAAAAGGTAGAACAAATCAAAATAACAAATTTAATATTAAATCACTTTACATCCTGTAATGCAGAGAACGCTACTCCTTCAGATTTGTGCGTTACGTAATGGTCAGAAATAAACGTTATATGGTTTTTAATTTTTCTATTGAATCAGTACAAGTATAACAAGAAAAAAAAAACAATGCTAAAGCATATAAATATCATTGTTAAAGATATTTTAAAAATTGATTAAAATAAAAACAACAACAATGCTGTGATATTCAGAAAAGCAAGCTCATCTTCCTTGTTATATTCACAGCGTTTCGACGGTTGTAATCTCCGATGTTATTCAGCAGCCTGTCATCAGAATCAGTAACTTTCTTGGACCGATGAATTCAATATACATGGATAAAATGCTCTCATTCGACGTTCTATGTTTAACGGATATTTATATTCACAAGTTTTATTTACGTCTGTGTCGCTTGTTTGTTTCTTCTTCCGTAGGGTTGATAAGCACACTTTTTCATCCATATATGATTAGTCATGCCTGACTTAATGTACCTCCCTAGACAACGGAAGAACGCTGGTAGGCACGACGGTCGAAATTAGGTGTATAAAAACTTAGGTGAGCAAAATAACAACAAAGAAAGCAACAACGGTAAAAGATTGTATAATCTTATCAAATAAAAAAAAACAAGGCAAAGAAAAAGGGGATACAATTGTAATAACAAGAATGATAAAATTACAAGGCAATAATAATAATAACAACAACAATAATAATAATTTAATGTCAGTACAAATAAAAGCTTGAACAACCGGCAAAATTAAATCGAGAAATGGACGAAATCAGATGTGAATTATCGATGCTAGATTAGATTTTAAGAAATGCAAATGTTTTAACAGAAAAGCAAGAAGAAAACTATAATAAAAAATATAAAACTTGAGCAGTAAATGAAATTCCAGCAATCAAGGAAAAACTTAAACAGAAACTGCAATTAAAGGCACAAGACGATATGAAAAGCGTTGGAAGTTCTATCGATAAAATAAATATTCCAAACAGACCTGAAGAATTTTTACATGAAAATTGGAAAAACATTTATAGAAGTCAAAAAGCCACCATATATTGAAGAAGTGCAAAAGATTTGGGAGAATGTTTTGGAGCTACTACAAGGCAAGATGGGTCACTGTGACGTGCCAGGTTTTTCTCATCAGAGGCCATCTTGCACATTTACAAATCAGCCATTCGTCCGTGCATTGAATATTGTTGCCATATCTGATCTGGTGCTTCTGCTACTCATCTCGAGGTTCTTGACAAAATCCAAAGAAGGAAATGCAATGTAATCGATCCTGACTTGACATCTCAATTTCAATTACTTTAGTATCTGTTTATATTTCTGAGATGAGGTATTATGTACACTATTTACATTATTCCGACTATTGTCCTCATCTTTGTTGCCATATTTATCACAACGTTTCACAACAAGGATCACTTCGCAGCTAAGACGTGTAGGCAGTTGTCGCAGCGTTACACCGAGCTATCTCACATATACGGTCTTCCTAAGATTCACAGAGAGAGTATTCCGCTCAGGCCGATTGTTAGTTGCCAAAGCTCTGTGTGCCACCCTCTGAGTCGCTTCCTTGTAGATATAATTGACCCATTGACCGGAAAGTCACCTTCATATGTTCGAAACTCTGCCCACTTCGTGGAAATAATCAAAGATGCCCCCATCCTATCCAACCAGATGGACGTGGTGAGTTTGTTCACCAAGGTACCTACGGAGGAGGTATTCTCAGTAGTCAGAGACAGATTGGCCTCTGACTCATCCCTAGAAGAACGGACCAGTATTCCAATAGATAATCTGATGGAGATGTTGACTTTCTGTACACAAACAACACACTTCGGAATGGGATCATACATATATCGACAGGATGAGGTCTTAGCAATGGGCTCGCCATTATCATTAGCAATAACGAATACATGCATGGAATACTTTGAGGAAATGACACTAGAATCTATATCTCTTAAGCCAACTTTATGGTTAAGGTGCGTAAATGACACCTTCATACTCTGGCCACATCAGGAAGATGTCCAGATTCTACTGGACCATGTGAACTCAATAAGACCTTCGATAGAGTTCACGATGGAGAAAGAGAGTAACAACACACTCCCATTCATGAATGTTCTAATATCTCAAACAGAGCATAGGTTCAAGACATCCATATACTGCAAACCGAAATTTCCCTGGACAGTACCTCAATTTCAACTCCCACCCTCCATACGGCGTAAAGAAAGGGATCATCCGCTGCTTACAACACCATGCAAAAGTCATAAGTGGCGACCCAGAGACATTAGACAAAGTATTGGTCAGTATAAGTAGTACCCTACAACGTAACAACTACCCTGAGTACACAGCAGCAGCCCCAATAAACTGGGATAGAAGGGTACAAGAGGAGGACAACAACACTCAGAAAACAGTTTGCTTGCCTTTTGTGAAGGGGTTATCAGAGAAAATAGGATCTGTTGTCCATATAACATCAGGACAACCTTCAAAAGCTTCACGACACTTCGCAGATATCTCTCCCGAGTAAGACCCCTCCTCCCATCAGAGGAGAACATGACTAAAGACTGTGTGTACGCTATCCCGTGCAGCTTTCGGAAAGAAATATAAAGGGAAGACAGTTTGCTCCCTTAAGGTAAGGCATCAAGAACACCAGAAAGCTGTAACACAAGGGGAAGTGGAAAAATCAGGAGTGGCTGACCACATATGGAGAGAAAAGGGAGATCACTGCCCTCTGTGGGATCAGGTTGAAATCATTGACATAATTGAACATAATTGGAAAATTCGTAAACTTAAGGAATCAGAACATATGCTAAGCCACAAAAAACTCCTGAGTCGATTAAGCATATAAATGAATACAATATAGGAACCAGTGATAAGGAGTGCCAGAGAAAAGCGATAATAGCAACAATTGCAATATGAACTCTGGTAAAAAAAAATGCAATGATAATAGCAAAAATTGCAATATGAGCACTGATAAAAAATGATTGCTGAAGACATTAGGTTTATAATACCCAGAAATTCATCCACAGACACATGGCACAGTGGATACAGTGACAAGACCCAAAAAGTGCGAGTTCAATACCTGGTTAAGGCGGTGGAGAACTAGGAGAAGGGAATTAACAGGAGACAATTAATAACTGACATCCATTAGACATGGTAGAACAGTCTACCCCAGCGAGCGAAATAAAGGGTTCAGTTCGACAGTCCAACCACTTGAAGAAGGCCAGAGCGTACAACCGCCGAAACGTTGTGATAAATATGTCAACAAAGACGAGGACAATAGTCCGAATAATGTAAATAGTGTGTTCAATCACTTTCTTATAGACGTGATGTGGCATCTCTGTCTTTTCTACAAATATTTTCATGTCAACTGCTCTGACGAACTTTTTTCCCTGGTGCCCCGAATACATGAATCTAAGCGTGCATTCACCCTTTCACTGTGGAAATAGTTAAATGTAACTGCCACTTCCACTCTAACATTTTATTTTCTCGTACTTACCGCCTGTGGAATTACCCTCAGTTTATTTAATTCCCTGATAAGTAAAATCCTTAAAAAATTCAAATGCAACGTCAATCGCCATCTTCTCTCTTCTTGAATCCTGTTCATTTTTATCCTATCCTCACCCCACCCTATACCCAGTCCTTTCCCTTATTTTCATTCTCAGTAACCCCCTGCGTACTAGTGGTATTTCCACTTTGATTGGGGTTATATGATTAAAAAATATCCAATGAAAATTATCTGTTATGAAAAATCCGGATGTAAGTAATAAAACAATTATTAATTTTTTATTTTATTAATTCAACATGATTTTCAGGAGCACCTACAGCAACGAACGACTGATAGCGATAGTGGGTGTATAAATATATATACCGATAGTGGGTGTATAAATACTTGATTGGTACAAGGGAGATGTAAATTACACATGCTGGCACACATGTGTGCGGACACATACATACACTTTCACACTAATACACATTCATGTCGGTACCGCGCACACACACACATAGATACAGAAAATATTTACTTTCAGGGTTGTGATTATAAACTTGGAATCTTCAGAAAGAGAAATTCGAAAATCTAAAAATAGAGAAGTGCAGCAGATTTATAACTGATGTTCAATATTGAAGAAATCTATATTGTCTATGTTGCTTTCTGCAGAATTTCTTTCACCTGAGCAAGAAACTGATATTTTTACATCCGCACAAAGCCAAATAAAATTACTGCTGAGTCTAAATAACAACTACCCATTGTGTCCATTAAACGCGATAAGTTTAAACACATTCGCTTCATTGCGAATTGCTTTTGTTCAATTTCTTTCTTGGACTTTCTCTTTTATTAAAATTTTGAATTTTCACAAAAAAACATTTTTTCTCTAACATATTTTTGAGAAATAATATTCTCAAAACGTATAATTGGAAAAAAAGATTGATACTTATAATTAAAATGAATCAGAAAATACTGTGTTAAACATCGCTTGTCTGTATTTGAATATAGCTCAGTTGATTACATGCCACACGTAGTGTTGATAACACTGAGGATAACATATCATAAAGTGAAAATCATAATTGATTGCAGCATGAAATAGAACTTTCTATCAGTGCTTGGTGATGAAACTTTTTGAACGACAAAGAAAGAAAATAAGGACGGTGAAGTAAAACTAAGGTTCACAGCAAGGGCTCAGTAGCAGGAGTAAGATAAAGAGAAACGACGGCGATGGAGGTCAGGTGTGACAGCATTAGCCAACAGGGAATAAGAGCATTGGGTTCTTGCTTCAGGATTTGGTCTTGAAACATTGCATCATCTATGAGATTTCATTGAAACATTACATCATCTATCAGGTTTTCGGAATAGAATTCTTTTGCTTTTTATTTATTGTAGGGAGAAAAATTAAACAAAATATTTCATCTTACACTTATATTTACACACAGATATAAATCAATAAAACCGTATTCTAAAGTTGTAAAATATATTTATTTTGCACAAAATCCTTTCGTACTCACTCTATAGTGTAGTTTTCTGACTGATCTCTATGGCTTCCTTATTCTGATTATGAAAACAAGCCTGCCGCTGAATCTTCTGAATGCAATAATGTCAATTATATTCCTTGATACATTCTCTTCACGATCATGTCATTTTATTCAAACGTGTATGTCCTTTATATATATATATATATATATATATATATAATTATTGATTTAAAAATATGATTCCAACTCGCGACATAAGAAGTCTCATGTTTCAAAACAAGAGCCGAAAACTTCAATATAATTATTTGAATTAAATTGAGTTAAAGTAAGCTCTGTTCCATCTTCAAGCGAAATTTTTTTTTTTGAATAACGTATTTCTGAAATTTACGTGTTTTAATAATTGAAATCAAAATTTCCATGGTAACAACTAGGGCGAATTTTTTTAAATTGGGTAGGCGTGTGTTGGGTGTTAATAATAAGTATCAGTATAGAGTAACTTTCATAGATGTCAAGTCAGGGAAAGGTGGGGGTGTCTAAATTTGAAACGGAAGAAGTATTAACTCTAGTCTTTTTTGCATGTAGAGATGTAGATAGGGCATTTTGGAGTGTAGTAGCTTTATGCTTTCTATAAGGTTTCCATTTCTGTATCAAGTATTAGTATTGTTTCTTTAAACATTCTCAAGAAAAGTGAAAAGGCGACAGTTTACCGTCACTTTGATCTCGTCACTGTGACAACACAAGAAAGGGAAATGATGGTAATGAGATTTTAAGAACAAATATCTTTGACGTCATAATCCTAAGCAGGTGATTATTCACGATATCTGTGTTCCTTTACGTTCGCATTTCTTTCTTTACCATTGTACTTTTGTCAAAAATTGACCCTATTTTTCAACGAAATATCCAAAGAAAACTGTAAAAAATGAAATAAATAAGGAAAGAATATATTTAAAAAAATAAATGCAGTATAAATCCAACAATGATTATTAAAATATTCAATAAAATAATCAATGGTTTGATTATTATTGAATATTAACTTTATTTTTTTAATGTAATAGAAATTTTATTATTTCTGACTGACTTTTTACCCCTGTAGATTATTTAAATAGTTCTGTTCTGAAGGTTACCCGGATTGATAGACACCTGATGAAGCCCGGAGGGCACAACTGCTAAAATGTTGAAATGTGATAACAATAAAGATGAGGATATTATTTCGACTGTAAATAATATAAATTTGATTATGTTGATTTTTTAAAATATTTTCCATTAATTATATTAGATTTCTTCTGGAGTTCATTCACCAAATTTGCCTTTAGAAAAATAATTCTTATTGTTTAAATGAATAAATACTAAATTCTAATAACTTATTTTTATCAGAAGCGGTTAAATTTTAAAAAATCTAATGGGGAATAAGAAAAGGGAAAACATTCTAGTTGCATTTACCACGATTCAGGTTCAAGCTTTTATATGTTTAAGGCAAATGACTTAATTCTAAAAACCGTTTAGGATTATCAAAGAGATAACAAATTTTTCATTGTAACAACAACATCAATAATAATAATAATAATAATAATAATTTTGCATTAGCAGTACATTTCTTCTTTCAGATATATATATATATATATATATATATATATATATATATATATATATTCAAGTAAATGTTTTATTCTCTTCAAGTAAACAAAGTGGCTTCCATACATTGGCATGGTTACACTTTCAAGATAGCAGCTGCAAAAATGGTTTCCGTCTTGAAGACCAAAATAGCATAATTGTTGTACGCGTAATCGTGATCTTAGATGATTATAAAGAGATTTCCAAATGACTTATTCACATTATTTAAGACGTTCTTATATATTACAATTGCAAAATCCTTCTTCAAATATTCTTAGCTGCGTCTCGAAAGAATTGTTATTCCTAATCAATAAGCCATAAAGTTCAATGGCAATCTTACAAATCGAATTAATACCAAATAACTATTCAGGTTAATTTCGCAATCATTTCTTCTAGACACTTGTTTTTCATTGAAAAACCTTTTCTTGGAAGACGAAAATATGTATTTGTTATTCCGTAGGCACCCTTTTGTTTTTAATTTAAAACCTGCAGAAATAATTAAAATTTTGATTTTAGTCTAAATTGTAAGAACAGAGCGTGAAGTTAGTCACCATGGAAAAGAAAAATCCGTTTTTAAACTGCAAACAGGATTTAGACTTTGTTGTTGTCATCAATTATCAATTATGGCATGTTTAAGGAAAACCCCTTAAATTGATGAGTATGTCATGGAACAACTGAAAAACTAAAGTATGAGTGACTCTAAATGACAAATTCCCCTTTTATTTGTAAATAATGTTAAAAGGTAGGCAAAGGAAATCATTTTATTAAATTTATTTAAAGTGGGTTTACCGGCAATAACGTGGAAAATTGCTTATTGCCCAGTTCCCCTTTTGGAGATGTCTTAGGCTCTGGATAATGACCCCAACACCCTCCCAAAGAAAAAATTCTGCCCCCACACCTGAGTTTTGAGCTAATATTATTTCCAACTGCTCCAGGAGAAGAAAACTTATAGAAAAATGAATTTAGAATACTAAAGCTCTATGGAGAATCCGAAACCACGACCTCCTGTTTACTACAGTCAAGTGAAATATGGAAACAAGTTTGAATTAATCGAAGTATGTTGCCATGTAGAAAATATCTAGTTTTTCAAATTAGAATTTCAGGTTGTAAGTGGCAAAGGATAAATTTCAAATTAATCCTGTTAAACCTTTTTTACATTGTTAAACATAAAATTTTTTTTTTACTTTTGTCAAAAGGCAATTAATCGTAAACCTGCATTTTGCTGCTTTCTTCAATTCTATTTTTAAGAATCGGAACTATCAAATAACCCAGTATTTATATCCCCAATGACAAACTCCAGCGCTCCTTTGCGATTAGTTATAAAACCAAATATGCTACTTAATAAAATATATATATATATATATATATATATATATATATATATATATATATATATATATTAACGAAAAAGAAATATTAACCTTTACTGAAATATGTAAAAGGTATATAGAAATATCAAAAATGTCAAATTTGAATGAACTTTCAGTATCAACAGGAATAAGGGGAAATAACAATAGTTTCCCAAGATGAAAATTAAAGTTAAAATTGAAGTATTTATATGCTGGGCAAAAATTAGTTAAACAACGTTAGTCATAAATTTCCACGAGTCTAAATCAATGTTTTCTCTTTTAATAATGAGTGGGAATCTGTTATATTGGAGGTCAAGAACATTTCTTTAGTTCACCAGTTTTGACAGGAAAAGAGTAAGAAATTGGATCTGTATATTATTATTATTTTTAATTACTTTCGGTTTTTAGAAGCTTCACTGATAAGAATTAAGTAAGCAAATCTGGGAATTCATTTTGAATTTTCTGTTTTGCGAATTTTTAAGAGTGTTTTATTATTTAGAATTTCTTGTCCATCTTCGTTCATTTCTATTATATTTTCTTACCAATTAACGGTACAATTAATAGTACAATTAACAGTACAATTAACTTATTATTATTATAAAACTTTTAAAGACTTTAATGAAGTTGAACTTCATTCTGTCGCTCCGACTATTTTAATGGTTCTTTTGATGCCATTATTTTCGCACCTGTCTTTTTATGGTTCACTCCTAAAAATACAAATCAGGCATGCACATAATTTGTTAATTTCAAATGTTAGTCATTCAAAAGACAGGCATAAAAAATGTTATATGTGGTTATGTATCTGAGTATATGTGTGTGCGTTTGCGTTCACACGTGCGCCCCATCCTGTTCTCATTATGTATCTTTTGTACTCGGAAACCTTTCTGTTAATTCAACGTTTCCTTACCAGAACGGATGAAAATGTGAATCTGTACATATAGTATTCCACGAAGTTTTTCCAGGGAATATAAAAGTTAGACCAGCTGCCTGTAAAGTGTTAAGGGCTCCACCCCTTTTTCATACGAGTGGACTCGCCCGGTGTGTACTTGTACTGCTGCCGGTGAATACCCAGAGAGTGACAGTGATAGACTGATACAGTGATACAGTGAAGAGTGAGAGTGTGAGGTAACCGCTGTGTAGGAGTCACAGTTGCGAGCACGTAGACTCAGAAGGAAGTCCTACTTCGATACTGAATTTCCCAGACTGTATATATATTATTATTGCTACTAACCGCATTTCTGGATCTACTAACCGTATTACCAATTGTATTATTATGTCAATACATTTATTTGCTATATTTCACTCCTGCGTTTGTCATTCATTTGAGACCGGATTTCATCCCGGAATCCACAACATAAAGGGTCTTGAGAATATTGAAAAATAGAGAGACTGTGAAATCAAGTATATCTGATTATGTTCGCAGACAAAAAGGACGATCTCCAATTCCTGTGGACAAGTCAGAATAATAGAGAACAACACTGGAGGCGACTGAAATAATTAGTGTACGTGTTAGAATTTTACTAAGTTGGCCCGTATGGGTGTCTTTGAATAGCAAATAACTGTGACAGTATATAAGACTAAGAACTGACGATGGCTGTTTGTACTATGGAACTAGTTGATATAAGCTCTGGTTAAATGCATTCAGCTTATCTAGTGGTTTTGAGTTCGATACCTGAGCCAAGTAGTTAAATTCATATACTCTGGTTCAATGGAACGAGTAGAAGCGACACCATAATGGCGGATTAATGAATAAAAATTAATAAGAAATCTCTCCACCCACCCAACCATCATGAACAATGGAATGGGTACAGGGTTCGTTTCCAAAATCTCAGAACGTAACTGAACACAAGTGCGTTAAAAAATCAAAGGATACAACAGCATTAAATGAGACAATAACAACCAAGATGATCTAAGCAGATTAGGTAAGCTAGTGTATAATAATAATAATAATAATAATAATTTCGTATATCAGAAAAATAACCTTTTGTCAGAGATTTTAAAGATACGTGAAATATATTAAAATATTTTGCTGGATGGATGTTGAAAATATTTACGCACAATTTATCTCTAGTGCCTATGGTTACCATCCAATACTGACATATATATATGTGTGTGTGTGTGTGTGTATAAGGCAATTCGTATCGCAAAGTTATATCAAGTATCTCTCTGTCTCGTAAACCTACGCAACTTTATATGTGTGGGTGAATGTCAATTTTGTTGAAAATACTTACGCGATTACTTAATACATATTTTATTTATAGAGGATAATCGTGTCCAGAAGAGGAAATAGAAGTTATATCTCTGCATTAACGATTGGCCAGAAATCCTTTTTTTCCATTCAGCCATTATGACGCCCACTATCAACGGGTGGGTGTAAAAAAGGGGTTTTTATTTAAGTAAATTTCAAGAATCTTCACGCATACTATGGGTGTGTTTTGAACTTATCAACCCTGGATACTACATCCGTTAGGTGGTCGGGTACAAGCAAGAGTATATTTGTTTATTTTTTTTCATTTTTTATTTTTTGTTGTAATAAAGGGTGACAATATTGTTCATTTTGTTAGAACACCATTTACTTTGAAACAATACTTGAGTAAATATGACGAGACAAATTAGATAAAAATATATATATTATATATTTATATTTATATTTCTCTCTCTCTCTCTCTCTCTATCTATCTATCTATCTATCTATCTATCTATCTCTGTGTGTGTATGTGTGTGTGTGCACAAATACCTCAACTTATTATAAAGAGAGTCAAGAAAGAAATATTTGATTATTAAATATGCCAACCATTTTTGTAAAGTAATTTATTGTTTTGCATTTCAGCGTGTAAATTGAACTGAATGATTCTAAGAATGGAATTGTTATTGAACTGAAATGATATTTCTACTACAATCTTTCCATTCTTTAATAGTTCATATGGTATCTACCCATACTTTTATAATACTAAATTGCACCCAATATAAGACTCAAGAGCTAGAAGTTTGTGGTCGGAATGGTAATGCGTATGTGATATGAATGAAAGAGGAGGTGGTAGGAAGTGAAAGATTATGAGGATAAAGGAGGATAGATGATGAACGACTATTGAATTGAAGTGGTCAGGACTGAAAGGAAGCGACTACAATGGAATCAGTTAAAAATGACAGATTCATGAAAAAATTCTTTTTACACTAGAGCACAGTAAATAAGGATGATTCAACTCTGTGGAAGTGGCAAGGTGAGTGGTAAATGCCTGAATTTGTAAAACTAAAGTATGGGGCTCATTTGAACATTTATCATAAAAATAGCTATAGAGTGCTTGCTTGGCATATAAACTGAAACACGAAGAAATAGAGAGAGAAATCTAAAACAAAAATGTAGTTGCCTGAATAACAGTGGCTACGCGACGTGCCATAAAGTTTATAAAGTGCTGGAATCATTGCGCTATCTATCCAGACATAGCAAGGTTGTTAATACTTGAGTTGTGTTTTCTGAATTTGGCTGCAGGGAATTTAATGAAATCAACGGCATATTCCAAATATGTCCAATGGGCTTAAAATCTGACGAGCTTGAGATCAATGGAATTGGTAGAGGTCAAGTGATTTTCGTGTCACTCATGCATAATGGGCGTTATCTTTTTGGGACACACCCTTCCTACTGGGAACATGGTAAGCATAAAAGGATTGCATATGATATGCAATACGATGTAAGCCACACCTATCAAAAATTAAACCTATTTCATCCCACGGGTCTTTTGACCCATCACAACTAGTACGACAAACTGTTGGCAGGCTTGAACCACACATTCACGCAATCTATACGTTATGTAGAGGAGACTAGCTGCCGATAAAAATTGAAAAAAATTACTAATCTAACCAGATGATACGGTGCCAGTCTTCCACAGTTCAATGAGTATTTTCTAAGGCCCAAAACCTATAATGTTACCATTGTTTGTCGACAACGATGAAACCAAAGGCGAATGTAGTATACGCTGTGTTAACTGAACGGTTGAACGGTATCAGCGTTAAATTGGGATGTAATCTGATGCAATGTCTCCTACGTTAGGTGAATGCCATCTTTGTCAGCGGAGACATTCTTATATGACTTGTAAACGTTCGCAATTTTCATGTGTTGCTGATGTTTATCCGGAATTCATATATTACTTAACTATCATTGCTACTGTTACCAGAGAACATCTAGATCAGATGCCACCTCGAAGATAGAATGTCCCCTTTTTTTCTAGTCTCAACAATTATTCATTGTTAAACGGTGTTAATCCTTCCACAAATATATTACCTCATTACCAATTAGGTCTGGCATAAGTAACCATTCGAGAGCAATTCTGTGAGGGGGGGGGTTAAAACATCCAGTGTCATACAGTCTCTAATTTTTGTCACTTTATAATTTTACTCGACGAATATTAATTTGAAGTTGCTATTTCCAAATGTTGAATTGTGTTATCTATATTTAAAGTCATACCCAATGTTATCTATATATTTCTATATCTATCTTATATACATTTAATGTATTTGCCTAGTGTTATCTATATATATCTGTATCTATCTATCATATTTATATTACTTATTAACCTAGTGAGTTATTTTATTTTTCTTCTTTTTTAATCATTTCATCACAAGCAAGCCAATAAAGCCACTAAGACACAGGGCTCACTGAATGTGAAAAGATTATTAACGAGCGAGCATATACGAATACGAATTCAGAAGAGAGAAAATAACGATTGCCATTGCATTTATATTTTCAAAGATCAACTTTGACTGGAAAGAAAGAAGCTTGAAAAGACGTCTAAAAACGAGTAGTGTGAGAAAATAGACTGTTAGCATAGAAATTACGTTTACAAGTAGTCATTTCAATTGTAAAATGATGAGAACTAACCGCCAGTTTAGTACTGCGTTTAAATTCATTAAGTCTAGGTAGCATAGAGGAAAGTTCATTTGAAGAATTACCATGAAATTATTTATAGAAAAGGCATGGGGAAGCTACATTACGATTGAAAATTGACTGATGTCGAGATGCCAGATCAGAATCAATGACATTGCAGAATCTACTTTGGATGGAGGATCTTTAAATATATAGTAGGAACACAAAACGATATGTAGTAGCAATGTTCAATGCATGGACAAATAGTAGACTTATAAATATGTTAGATAGATTCTGGCGTGAAAAGTTGTCTAGCACGACACAGTGAACCAACATTCCTAGCAGTAGAAATAGTAATTGATTCCATCTAATATTTCCACTTCATTTCAGCGGTAAACGTTAGCCTGAGAAGGCGCAATGAGTCACCCTCCTGAGGTTATCTACATTTAATGTCTTATATCAGTGTTATCTACATACTTCTATATATAGCTATCAACATTTAATATTTTAGCCCAGTGTTATCTCTATATTTCTATATCAATATTTGCTATGTACGTTTAATGCATTAGTTTAAGATATGCATCGTTTCTTAAAACTATTAAATGAGACAATTCTATTTTCAGTGACTTGGTCGTTAGCTGATATAACACGTTTATCTATATAATAAATATATCATATAAATAATCATTAGTTGAAAGTAGTTGATCTGTAAAAGTCTATTGACTCAGACATGAAAGATTATTTCAAGAATTTCAAAAGATGCATTTTTAAAGATTCAATTGTTTTTCATTTTTAGATTTTATATGTTAATATATTCTGGACAGCAATAGGTTAAAATAGAATTCAATTGTTTATATTTGAAGATTGCTAAGCGGATAATGACACTTAGAAAAAGAACTTTGCCCAAAGTGATTACGCAATAGAATTTGATTTCTGTTGCACAAATCTTAACCTAGTTTCCTTAAAAGTGTCACTTATGAGTTATCATTTCTTTCATTATTGGATAAGACACACGGCGAAGAAAACTAAGAAAAATCATAATAATGAAGCAAATTTATTAAACTCCTTGTTTATTAAACTCCTCAAACGGCTTGTTTGAATGAATAGATAAGCATTCCATTAGTGTTAACCGGATAAGCTACCAAAGATAAATAGCGTAAAAAAGAATAGAAAATAAAAGTATAAAAGATAAAAAGAATGAAAAATTAGAAGGGAAAGTTTTTTTTTCAATGGGTGAACAAATACTGGCTTTCGAAATGCTGTTGTTAGGATCGGTATCCTGTTTTATTTGGACTAATGATAGTTGTATTCATCTGTGATTAATTAAGGCTGGGATCACTTTCAAGGAAAGTATAAGACAAAAGGTTTGATTTTAATCATTGTTAGATTATCGATCATTTACAAGCGCCAACATTTTAGCAAGGAGAAAACAATTGTGATTTGAAGCAAAAGATTTGGTGTAAAATTCCCAAAATATTAAAATATAAAGATATCTTCTCGAGATTTTTTATTCCGACTACTATATATATATATATATATATATATATATATATATATATATATATATATATATATATATATATATGTATGTGTGTGTGTCTGTGTGTGTAGATACAGTAGGCCGATGAAAGAACTAAATTCAAGTGATAAAAAAAACTAATAATATTTATTGCATATTAGTCGGCCGTTCGACCAAATAGGCGCATAATAAGAAAGATGTTTAAAATGGGAATTCTTGGACACGGCTGTGTCATTTCTTAACGAGAAATGAAAATAAAGTTGGACTTTGGGGGATTTTTTTTCATATGTGTTATATTACTGAAGAGATCTAGTAATTTTGGGCTAGTTGTTTGCCACGATTAGGGATATAGAAGGCTTTTTATGAAAACTATATTCGTTGAGTAAGCATAAATTCCTATTTAAACCTAGAATATGTGAATTTATTTTAAAAATGTAATTTAAATCGGACTTTCAGTATTCTTGGTGACATTTAAATTAGTCCAGTTAGTTGAAATGTGAAGCTACAGTGGAATTGATGATACCTTTGATATTTATATTATAGTTTAACCATAAAAAAACTATCAAAGACAAAAATATCAATTTCACTGTAGTCGAACATTCAAACTAACTAAAGACAGAAATTCCGTACCTGTTTCACCGATATAATTTCCAGTTTTTCATTTGTTGTAAAAATAGGAAATATATTACCTTTTGAAGTCAAGGGAAGAGTTCGGATGACTGTGCGTGAGCGAGGTGGCATAAAAATACTGTCGGTGATTATGTTTACAAACTTGGCATCGAAGTTTATTACCCGTTACGTTGCCTTGATAAGTGGATGATTTTTGTAGCCTAGATGATGTAAGGAGTGAATGTAGATCTAGAGGTTGTCTCCTGGAGTGGTCAAGTTTTTTATACTGTAAATATTTTAGTAAGATATGAGATAACTATAACTATTCCTAATCATACTCGTTGATAATACAAATAAAATAGCATCACATAGATGCATAAAAGGCTAAAAATAATGGAAGCCTTATTAATAAAAACAACCCCCCAAAACAATATCAACTATGAACATGGACACAATATCTTGACTGTGTTTTGAAAACGAAAACATTATATAAATTCATACATACAACAATCTATTTCTTGTTAACAGTTAATATAATTCAACCTTGGAAATGGCTAAATGTATAGCTCAGTTAAAAAGAACAATTGTACAGTTTTTATATAATTTATCATCCGAAAAGAAAAAAATATTATATCAATAATATGAGAAATTGTATAAAAAACTAAATCAAAGCAACTTGTCTGTTGTATTCAATGAAATGTGCATGAAAGAACGAACACACACACGCACACACACTCACACACACATATGCTGACGAAGGAAAATTATGAATATTTTTAACTTCTTTTTAATTTTCCTTATATTAAAATTATTATTTTATTAACGAATAAATAACTTACACAAGCATATAAGTATGTTCGATCAAGCATCAGTGTAAATAGATAAAAATGCATTATGAATGTACGCAAGCGTAAACATTTATATATTTCTGGTATTTACTTATCTACTGTAAATTTATCAGAAGCTTCAGAATGCTATTTTAGTCAGAGGGCAACAACCTAATTCTTTGAAACATTTGAAACATTTAACATACTTAACGAAACGGACATTTAAGTATATTACTATGATTATTTGCGTGTTTGTTAAGATTACAGGATCAAATACAGACACACATACTATTATATATATATATATATATATATATATATATATATATATATATATATATATATATATATATATATATATATATATATATATATATATATATATATATATATATAAACAGAGAGGTCGAGAAAGTGTTCAAGTGTCTATATTATCTTGTGCATTAATGTGTGCGTACACTGACGTACACAAACAGAAATAAATGTGCTTCTTTTTTTATAGCATTTGAGAAATGTTGCTACAAATATTTGGAATATTTTGGTTAGAAAAAACAGGAACAAAAATTAATCTGTTTATTTTTGGAGTTGAATTTTCAAAGAACATCGAAAATATAGTACGACATAAACACGGCTGTTTTATTACTTCCTTTTGGCAGCGAACTATCAGTAAAAAGTAAGATTACTAACAAAACTGTGAGAGTAAATCCAGAAAGATGACAAGATGCGAACTTATTGATTAACTTGTTTCACTTGACAATTATTTGTAGATTTGAAATAACTCAACCTCGAAAAAAAAAAGTTAAAAATTATAGGCAATTCCTGAATTAATAAAGTTGCATAAAGAACAGTAAGTATTTAAAATCTGTAAGAAATGAACTGATTATATAAAGTGAAATTTGATTCAAATCTCCCTTTTATATTAATTAACAAGAAAATAAATGAATAGTAAAAAGTAGAAAAAATAAAACAAACAGAAATATAGTAAGCATTTGATTTACTCTTTTTCTGTTTATTGAAATACACATATATATATATATATATATATATATATATATATATATATATATATATATATATATATATATATGTCCTATTTCAGACCCCAAGTGCAACTCATATATACGCTCTATTGTTAACCCTAAGATGCCCACGGTTTTAACCGAATATGAGTGCTCGAGATGGTTTGTTAGGGACCCGATACAAATGTATGATTTACTATTAGAAATGATGTAGGAGAGGGTAATGGTGCGGTACCTTCTGGGGTTAGTCGTTTTACTCAGGTGGGTCGAATGTCCCAAGCACACTGCCATAAATAAACAGAGAAAGTCATGTGATTGTCCCATTGCAGGACATATATGGCAAGTGCAAAGTCAAAAATATTCTGATTGATTTAAAGAAATTAAAAACGAAGATATTTAGTATGCGTGAAACAGATTCTTTTCTACAGGAACATAATGATGATATTGAACACAAACACTGGATATCAGAAATAGAGATGAGAATTGGAGATAACTCTTCACAATGTTCACAATTACTTTGTTCAACATTTTGGTTGACTGCAAGCAAATATCTCATCTTTGCATGAACACGAGGATTTTCTATCAACATGATTCAAAGAGCATCTGTTACAGCACTTTCGGGCAAATTTCTTTGTTTTTATTTCACCATCCTCTTTTGTTGGGTGAGAAATTTCAATTTCACATACACGCATTTTGTTCTGAATAGTAAGGTGAACTCCATCTACATTTTGTGATTTTGCAAGTGTGGCCACACTAATACAAGCGCAACCTCTTAAAGAAACAGCCTCCGTGCAAATGATACATCTTTTTTCCAATGTTGGCAATGCATAAATGCAATATAAGCGTCGATAGCAGAAAGATTGAGAACATTCAGGAAGTAAGCAAGAGGCCAACTCATTGCTTTTCCCTGCACTGAATAAGAGTGTAAAGTTGAACGAATGTATTTACTCCTCCTATAGTACTATTGTAGAACTGTATTATACCAGATTTACCAGTAGCATCGTCAACCTTAGCATCATTATGCATTGTTGAAAGAAGCGTAACACATTTGTTTTTCTTTCGAATAAATGAAACCATTGTCACATTTTGATCACATGCGAAGCGGCAACTGCCTTTAGCATTGATGAAGTCTTCTGGGATTTCCTGTTTGTTTTTTTCTAACTGTTCCAGCATAGGTTAACCTCTTCCGATAAAGTTCTTCAACAAGGCCAACATTTGTAAAGGAATTATTAGCGGATATATTTATTCCGCTTCCATAAAATGGCTTAACTAATTGCTTAACTACTTTGTTCCAATAATTGTTCCATTGGCTCCTTTGCCTGTAGATGGTATTCCATCAAATATATATCCAGTGCTACAATCCACTAGAAGAAAACCTTTATGCGATATTTATCTGGCTTTGAAGGTAGATATTTCCTGAATGGGTAGCTCCCTCTGAAGGGAATGAGCTGTTCATCGATTCACAAAAGCTCTGAAGGATCTGTGAAATGAACAAATCCTATAAGGTACGGAGTAGAGCAAACTTATCCCATTCCCCCCCACTCTCCTGCCGAGTATCTAAGTTATCAAAACTAATGCACCGAGTAATTTCTTCAAACTGGATTCTTGACATTGTCGCAGCAAAAACTGGCCTCGAATGAAATACTTCTTTCCACATCTCCCTGATGGTTTCGTGATTCCCCTTTGAAACTCCGGCAGCATATACAAGACCAAGATATGCGTGATGTTCTGTCACTGTAAGAATTTGCCAATCTGTTTTCTTGCATTTTCCGTACTTGTTGGCCCATTTTACAATCATTTTGATAATTTCAGCGGTCAAAAAAAGATCGAAAGCTTCTTGTTTTGTTTTAACTGTCGATGTAAGTCTTGGCAAATAAAAATAAAAACATTTCTACCACGAGTTTTTTTTTCTCCCAGATCGAGTTGAATTGCCACTTTCAGGAACTGAAACACGGTCCTGATCTAAATCTACGCCATCCATCTTTAACATTGTTGAAACTTGACTAATGCATGGAATAATAATGCAACACAAAATGTACTTAGAACAAAATGTATTGAAACAAGAAAGTGTACACAATATTTACATATAGTCTTTTGTATATTCCGGGTAAGACCGTTCCTGGAGAATGTGTTGACTGAGTCGCAGTCGGGCAGAGTCTCTGGTTGAATCACTTGATTCCTCACTCTCTTCCCGGTACCAACCATATTTATATGGTCGGTCCTCCACTATGCAAATTAGGTGGATTCTACCACAACAAACATCATCAAGCTCACCATCATCATCTGATTGAATAGAATTATTACCACCATCGGAAGATTCATAAGACGATTGGCTGCTTCCCGTGAAGAATATCTTCGGTTCGTAGCTTCCATCATTTAAGTAAGAGTAGTGTCAAAATTAGTTTTTGGTAAGAAAGAAGACAGTGTCATCACTTTATAGAAAACTAAGATCCTTACTATCGGTAATATACACAATAGTAAACAATTTGTGAGCTAACGCATAGATGCAAAAAAACTTAAGCGCCCAATTCGCGCCCCTAAGGACCCATCACCGGTGTGAACATAATTACAGATATTTCAATATCAATTTGGTAATGTTTTGGTAACTTGAAAAATAAAGTGGATAAATAATTTTTGAGGAATACCTGGAAAATGACCACAAACTGTGTACAATGTGATACAAATAGTTTAAAATGTGATAAAAATAGTTTACAATTCATCTGTTTTGGGTCCTCGGAGATCCAGTAATGGCACTTAAGTATTAATGTACCGCTCTAGAAGTTACCCTGACTCCGCCTGCTATGCTCTATGTTTACATGTCATCAGATCGGAATAAAAATGACTGGACTATAGCTGCCCAATCATCATTCATAATTGCAGCCTTGGTGGTGATTAATTATTTTCAGCTTTACAACCCCTTCCCCCCAGACAGACAATGATAGATCCTCGCTATTCTATCGCTACTCTCATGGTAAATGTTCAGACGAACTACATTCTTTAGTTCTACCAGGTCAGGCATTCACAGCTGGACCCCGCCATGCCACGTACACAGTGTCAATTCATCTTCATTCATTTTTTTTATTCCATCAGAGTTTTTTTCCCAGTTACTTCCTAGGATAGACTCCTAAGAGGATGCTCCTACAATTTTTGAGTCAACTGTTATCTCTCCTACATATGGACTTAATATGCACTTCCTCATCTTACTTTCACATAGTAATCTCATTTAGTAACTCACTACCTTGAGTGGCTCCTGACCCTTATATTGAGTAAACAATAGTATAACAATAAACAGTTTAGAATGAAAAAAAAACAATCCTATATAATCAGGACAATATTCTTGTTGTTAGCGTCTCGTACAATTCTATTTTTTCGTATCTCACTGAACAAACTTATAGTTTTGAACTTATTTGAGACACCATAAATTTCTTCCAAAATGATCTTCATCAATGCATTTGTTATGATTGCTTGTATCATATTTGGCAACTTGAACTCCAATCCAGAAACTTTCTAAATCTTCACGAAATATTTATGTTCTTTCTATCGCATTGTTTACTTCCAATCATCAAGGATAATTGATATTCTGGTTCGAGGATGTTTAGGTATAAATTAGGGTAAAATCAGCAAAATATCTGTGTCATTATTGAAAGGAAAAATAGCAACAGTAAATTTATACAATGGTTAAAAATTGTCAAGAATGAAGAAGAATCGGGAATCAAAACATTTGGTTGAAATACAAAGTGGATGAAGATACTAGTTGCAGACTGAATTTTTATGGAAAAGGAAAGAAATGGAGAGAAAAATAAGGACAACGAAAAGCAGAAAGAAAGGTGAAGGATTCAAAGTGTGATGAAAGAAAATGAAAGTCTAAGTGAGAAAAAGACAACAACAACGAAGAAGAAGAAGAAGAAGAAGAGAAAGGATTAAGGATTAAGTAAATATAAGAAAATTATGAAGTCATAGAAAAATCTTAAGAAAGAATAAAAAAAATGTAATGAACCTTGAAATGACTTCGTTTCGGTAAGTCTCACGAGTTTGTCCTAGGATAAATTGTGTGTGTGTGTGTGTGTGTGTGTGTGTGTGTGTGTGTGTGTGTGTGTGTGCGTGAGCGAGAAAAAAGGTGGGATCGAATAAATCAATTTTCAAAAAGTGAAAAATAGATAAATTGGAGGCTAAGGAAAATATGAAAAATAGGCAGTAAAAAAGAAACAGAAAAGGTAAGTATTAAAGTAGAACAAGAAAAAGACGAAAGAAAGAAAGTTTTCACATAAGGTAAAAGAAATAAAATACAGTAGAGAGTTTATTACGAAAAGGCCAAACGGTGTTTTCAAATTTAAATAGAAGTCGTCTATTTTTTTCAAAAGTAAACATTTCAGGTGCCTATCTATAAGTAAAGTATCGATAAAAAGAATACCCGCTCGGCCCGGTGGCTAGGATCAAAATGTAGTATCTGCGCTTTGTGAGCTGCCGGGTCGGGTGTCTGTCAAACTCTCTGCTTGCAGAGAGGAACCCGGACGAAGCTCCGCCGAAGGGTAGGGTTTCGTTGGGGGAGGTTGACGGAACTGGCCCGCCTCGGCGTGTTTGGATGGTTATTTATTTTTGGCTGGGCCTACGGGCTCAGAGATACCCACATTAAAAAGGCCTTGTGCCACATTCGATCCCCGTGGGTGGATTGATAAATACCATCTATAAGTAAAAGTTACAGAAAAGTGTCAGTCCTTTCTAACAATTATGGAAATCAAGAATTATTTCAATATATTGGCAATTATCCAACACATTATGGATAAAATTTTGACAGATTTTCAATTAACTATCACCTACATTGAACACGTATGCGAATTTGGGTTGAGTGCTCATTTTTCAATGCATCTATGTTGAGAAAGAATTTGAGACATGCAAATAAAACAGAGGTCATACATGATATTACCATTACCTACAGATATAACAAAGCTACGCTCCTTTGTTGCAATCATAAATTATTATAATGAATTGGGGTTAAAAAAGACATGAATTTTCATACACCTCTTAAATTACTATTAAAGAAAATACTGAAATCAATTTGATTTGTTATTTCATTGTAGCAGAAATAATTATAGCAAATGAAAGTTAAAATTAACTTCTAACAAAAACCGAATTACACTTGTTTATGTATTAATTTCGGTTGAACAATATTGAGTTTTTAAAGTTTGAAAGAGAAGGTGTAAAGGAATTATTTTTTATTTTCATAAAATGTGATATGTCCGAAATTCTCTTTTTCATAAACAAAAATCAATATTTGATCCTAAATAAAAATAATTTATGCAAGAATTATATTTGTTTATAATTTGAAATTGGCATAAATTGGGCCAGTCACATTTAAAATCAAATTTCTGTCAGTTTAAGTAGGCATTCCAAAGCCATGACGCAAATATTTATTTGAACAGCGAGGAAGACTTGATATATTCGGGAAAGATATTAGAATAATGCAGAGTATTTACTGGAGATAAACCGTATGTGTATCGATAGAAAATGAATTGAGCAAGTACACAACTATAGAAAGGAGCGTAAGACAAGGATACATATTCTCGTCGGATTATTTAACCTTTACAGCTCAGAAGATCCTAAGAGAACTAGGAGTTCTACCAAGATTTATTATTGTGGTTGACACAATGTTAACAACATAAAGTACGTAGACGACACTGAACGAAAACGGCAGGAACTCCTACAAAAGATATTTAAACATAATTTTTTTTTCTTTCTTTCATTTCAATTTTTAATCGCTTTTTTACTGCATCATCGATCTACGGCAATGACTTGATGGCGTTAATAAGAAGTAAAAGAGAAGCTCCCTGTGAAATTCGAACACACGTTTCTTTTCCCCTACCAAGTAAATGCTCATCTACTTTATTGCTAATCTGCAAGAATTTAACGGCTTTACAAATTTATCATTCCATGACACAACTTCACTTGGCGCCATATTTGTTTTTCACGTTTTAATTTGTATACGATGAAGACTTATTATTGAAAATTTGCTTTAATCTCACAATTTTACACCGATTTACACTGTTTACACAATGCCGTATAGCAAATTTGTTTATATATATATACATATATATACAATACTTACATTATTCGAACTATTGTCCTCATCTTTGTCGCCATATTTATTAGATCGTTTCAGCCGTTATACGCTCCGGCCTTCTTCAGGTGGTTGGAATGTCGAACTGAACCCTTTATTTCACTCATTGGGGTAGACTGTTCTAGTTCTACAAGCAATATCTAATGGATGAAATTTGTAATAAATATGACAACAAAGATGAGTACAGTAGTCCGAATAATGTAAATAGTGTACATAATACCTCATCTCAGAAATACACACACACACACACACACACACACACACACACACACACACACACACACACATATATATATATATATATATATATATATATATATATATATGTGTGTGTGTTACGGTAATTTAAACACGCACGCATGGACTCTCATAACTATAAATAGGAGCAGGTACTGCCTTTTTGAGGGAAGTTTCTCTGACAGTCGGAGCGACCATTTTTGCTGTAGCACTCGCATTTGTATATGTTTGTATTACTGTTTCTGTTAATATATTTGTTTAACTCAATTCCTCTCCTTTGTGTCTATTTCTGTCCCTAACAAGGCACAACATATATATATATATATATATATATATATATATATATATATATATATATATATCTTTAATTATTTCCTCCTAAGACATTAATTGCAAGAGGTTACTGAGTGTGAGAGAATATGAGAAAAACACTATTATTTATATTATTCATTTATTATATTATTTATTGGAATGATTGGATAATTGCCAATTGATTCAAACTTTATAAAATGGTAAATAATAAGGAGTTTCTTATAGTTTGTTCACGTATTTTAATAATCTAGTAAATGTTTATAAATTTATTAATAAAAAATTGTTTTTAGATTTATTTTTTATAAATTGGTAAGTGATAACTATTGGATCGCTTTTTTTATACAATTGTATTAGTTTTTAGAATGTTGTAAGTATAAAATTATACTTGTAAATAAACAATCTAATAAATAGTTTATAATTTTTTTGTTGTAAATTCTCAAAAACAAAAAAAAAAAATGTATAAATTCATTTACATCATATGTTTAGGTCTAAATTCTAATTCTAATCATCTCTTTTTAAAGCAGTAAATATTGCCGAAAAGTGAATGTAGTCAAAAAAAATCGGTGTTAGAAAAAAAAAAAGAAAACCTTTTGACTCTACGTCTCCATATTTTCAGAATTCGCTTTATTGATTTTAAAATTATGATTATTTATTGAGTGAATATCATTTTAATATATCTCATCAGAAAATTATTTCAATATTTTTTACTGTTCAAAAATTTAAACACATGCGATATATTCCCATTCAATTATAAAAAAGTTATACGACGTAAATACCCTCCATTTTCGGTTTCATGCAGACGCGCTCTTTCAACAGTATTCTCCATAACAGTTGTTAATAACTTTAGCTGCAGCTTTCAAATTTCTGCACATGTTATCCATGAGTTGCTCAATTATCTGTAGTTTATTGATGAATACACGTCACTTCATATAACCCCAAAGAAAATAATCACGAGAAACCAGATTAAGAGAACATGGTGGTTATAAAATTTCAAAATTGATCGACATTATCCGGTGAGTAAATGTTTACCGTACAAGCTCCATCGTTGTCCGGGCCATTTGTGCAGTGGTTCACATCTCAGTTTTGTCCTTCACTGTTGGATGTACAATCATTTTTTTAAATATCATGTCCAGTAATCATTTGTGTGCTACGCTGCACCCGTCTGTATATTTGAAAGGATGCAACTCGCATGGATGAATTTCCTAATGTTAATTTAAGTTCTGAAAAAAAAGAAAAAAAAAAAACCTCCAAAAATAAACCCAAAAAACGAAATAAGATTATGAATAATCTGATATTATTATGACATTTTTAAACACCTCGGTGACTTTTGAGACACCTTGTATTTTCAATGTGCAATGTATAAAAACATCATCCTGCCGTGAATACATTATTTACAAGTATTTCAGTATTCATATGTTCTTATCTGTTTACACATATTCAGCTCTATCATAACATTTATTATTTAGGTGTCATTTTTTTTATATATCATATTCTGTATCATATAGGCACACATGGAAACGGAGAGAAAAAGAAAGAGACAGGTATAAAGACACTGAGAGAAGGGAAGTGAAGATTAGATAATTATTTGAATGTTTGTTTACATAGAAACCGGGAGAGAATGTTAAAAGAGAGTAAAATAAAATAAATAAAAGGATAATAATTCAACGAACGAAGGAATATAAAAAAATAAAGTTTGGAGAAAAGGGATGAAGAAAGGGTGAAATCAATTCAATAGATGGGAACCCTATAAACGTAGGGAAGCAGCAGCTATTAAACCTGAAAGGCATAGTGATTTGATGAGAGAAAATAGAAGATCAATTTGTCTTGATGCTTTTATGTTTTCTCTCTTTCGTGGAAACCTACCAATGCGAATCGTTGATTTAAAACTGGCTTCACCAATTCCATTTGATAAAATATTGTTTATGAAAGTTTAGAGAAACAATAAATAGCATGAATTAATAAGATTAATGAGAAATGAGTTTTCAATAAAACGTATTTCATACATTTTCAACTTAATTACTCGGCTCTTTATTGCTTTACGTAGAAATTAACATTTGCTGATGAAAAAGTAATTATACTTAATTTAGGTGGAAAACATTGGTGAATATAAACTAGATATTCAGAAATATTTACAACTCTTCATTAATGTGGGTAAAGTTCAACAAAATCTTGGCAATGGATTGTTGTAGCTTGTGTTAACGATGCAGTGGAAATGGTTACAAAGATTAACAAATAGAGATTCAGAAATAAAGGATAAAGAATATCTCAGAAAATGTAAGAACTTGAAAACTGGTGAATTTGACAAACAGGCAAATGCAATAAAAAAAACATTTCTTCTCTTTCGATAAAGAAAAATATTTTAAACAAAATAAACACTGGAGATATATAAAAAAAATGGCTTTATTACAAGAATCCCAAACAGAGGACAACTGTTTTGGCAGGAATCAAAATGAATGGTTTTATTAAGATCTGCTGGAACCTTGACAAAATGAAATTTTAAAGAACATATTGAATTAAAGCAGAAATAAAGAAAAATATAAACGAAAGGAAATCTGAAAGGAAATAAAAATAAATTTGAAAGAAGAACAAAAATAAAAGCTTTGAAGGCGACAAGAATTATGAATTTAATTTATTAAAAAAATTTAAAAAAAAACATTACTCTACTTCCTGCAGTCCAACAAACCATTTTAGAAATACCCCCAAATCTTAACAACACGAACTTTCTATATCTTTTCGAGTGGATATATAAATACAAAATGGTCGTCTGATAGAATTTCTTTTCGTCTTCCCTTGGAAAGTAGAAATATTGATTATAAGTCTGTTTAAAATTGCAATGAAAAAACAGGTTTTGTAGGAACAGCATATTTTGTTAATTCTTTTATGGATTAAACATTCAGAATTAAATTTGACGATATTTATCTACCCAATTAACTTTCGTAAAACAGTTTAATAGTCATTCTTCGTATTGAAATCTTTGGACGACTCGGTGTAATATCAATTTCATTTATGAATGATGGAAGCCGTTCGGATATATTATAGTGATAAACCAAAAATTATTTTTCAGGTCATAGGTTGAGTTCAGAAGGTATTATATATATATATATATATATATATATATATATATATATATACATTCTTAGTTACAAAATAAAACTTTTAGGTTGATATTGAACAGGTCAGATCCATTTAAAAATAAATGTCTTGTTTATTTTATCGCTTTATATAACATTTTATAATTACACACGCACACGCATATATAAATCTTTTCATCACAGCTTCTCTTTTCTAACTGCTGATGTTGCAATTGAAACATTGCTGTCTTTTCTCTTTGGTTTCTATATGGTATTTATTTGAATAAACAGGCAGGATAGAACATTAAGTTTACGGCTCCAAGTACTAGATTTATGATTGTCCTACAAACAAAATAGCTTGGTGGATTTGGTTCGTGACTTTGGTAACAGAGTAATTGTGAGTTTAATTCATGGGTCGATTTAAATTCGGTGGAAACAGAACGAGCAATAACAACAGTACAACATAGGAACAATATGAGATATCACAAAGTCACATATGTTAAGAATAGTTGCTTTACCCAACCATACGATTTCGATTTTGTAGACACATCAACCAGATTTTCACCTTATACTTCAGCAAGAGAGTGATATTAAAAACTAATAGATAGGAAACTTTGGTAAAAACAGCTTAATCCAACGTAAGGATGCATTTTCATAAAAGCCTCATTCATAAGATACAAACATATATGAAGTGCTTATTGTCCAACATTGCAATATTTACACATCAATCTCTTTCTCTCTTTCACTATATATATATATATATATATATATATATATATACAAACACACATATATATATATGTATGTATATATCAGAATGAAATGAAAAATTAATTGTGTTAGCATTAAAATCCTCTTGTGGTAATTTGGGGACAGTATTAGATGCATTAGGAAAATATCTTATTTTAGATCTGCTTTAGTTTACGTTTTCCGGCAAGACGCATTAAATTGTTTTGCTTTTAGTCATCCATTAAAAATCAGGAGTAAATGCGTCAGTATTAGTTAAGGTCATCGTTGAAGAAAAATTGGCTTTCTAAGACGATAACGTGTTGGTTTGATGGTGTCTGTTTTTCTCTTATTTTTCACTATAAATAATAAATGCGAATGTACTGGTATACTCGTAAACAGATGTAGATAGATAGACTAACAGACATATAGATAATCAAAATATAATCAGATAATCAAATATATATTTTGAAAATAGCCTAATCTCTGGCTGTATATAATTAGAGGTTTCCTCATTTATAATCTAATTCCAATATAGTCATATTAAACGTTCAAATTTAAAAAAATAGTGTTTATAAATATGTCTTTCAAAGAGTTATATATATATATATATATATATATATATATGGGGGGGTGGGGGGATGGATGTGTTTGTGGGTACGTGTGTGAGTGTGTGTCTGTGTATGTACGCGCTTTTGCGTATGGATGGAAGGAACGGTGAGAAAGACAGAAGTAAAAGAAAACGAAAGAAGAATTAAACAAGTGAAATGGAAGAAAGAAGAAAATAACGAAGTGGAAGAAATCGTATGAGAGTTGAAAAATTCGAAAAGAAGAAAATTATTAAGAAAGACAAGTGGAGGAAAAAGAATATTGAAAAAAATTGTACATTGCTTTTGAAGCGTTCAATTGTAGTGGTTTGAAAAACGAGAGACAGACTTCTCTTCCGGATGTCATTCACAAAGGACAATACGTCGCGAGCCTTTGCGTCATAAATTTGACAGTTATGTTAGACGAAACGGAAGCTGTTATATGTTCCCCAGACGACATATAATATCAGGACATTCAAATCAATTTTGTTAGATATAATATAACTGCAAATACATTTTCAATAAAAAGCGATGACACGTTAAAATAAAACAAAGAAGGATGTAACGTTTCACACACATACACAAACTCATATACGCACATTATATATATATATATATATATGTATATAATTTCTATTTCGCATACATCATTTTACAAAGAATTGACCAACCTGAAAAAAACATTTATCAAACATAGACCTTTTAACCACGTAGAAATCATGATGCTAATTTCTCTGAAAATAATGCCACAGAATTTGGTCTTATTTGTAATTAAATGTGGTCGTGTCTCTATAAGATTGGCAATCAGCAAAGACGTTATACACAGACAAATCATTAATTACACGCCCAAATTTGCTACATCTGTACAGAAGAATGAAAAACTCTAGCAAGCATCTTCATTGCCATATTTGAGGATGGAATAAGTGCTGATATTGCAAGAATCGTGCTGTACAAGACACACACACACACACACACACACACACACACACACACATATATATATATATATATATGTGTGTGTGTGTGTGTGTGTGTGTGTGTGTATAAATATGGCAAACTGGAAAATTTTATTTGTGACACGTTTCATTCGTTAGGATTTCATCGGACTAAAAAATGTCATAAATAAACTTTCCAGTTTGTCATATTTTTCTAAATATTGTTTGTTGATAAAATTATACAAAATTATATATCGTCGTATGATTCACATACAGTGCTGTTCGATAAAAGTGACTCATCTGATTTTTTTTTCTTAAAAATTTTTTCGCTTATTGTTTTTGGTGTCAAACTAATTTTTAATCATACTAATATAAAGACCCCTTCCCAACCACCTAGTAAAAAAGTTTATTCACCCTAAGGTATTCTATTGATAATTATAAATTTGGATATAAATGAGATTCAGGAAAAAACTCTATTAAAAAAAAAAGTGACTCAGATATCGCATTCTAATAATTAAACTGATAAATTTAAAGAGGTTTTGACAAAATATTGAAAACTATTTTACAATACACTCAGAACAATATTCTAGAGAATTCTAGAACAACTTAAATCAAATCTAGAGTATTCCAGAATATTCCAAAAAGCCTCATACAGTATAAAACAGCTTGAAATAGCCACTCAGAACCACAAAGCATCTATTATTGCCCTCTCAAAAGCAGGCAAGTCTACGAGAGAAATTGCAGAAATTGCTATAACCTCGCAATCAACTGTCTCTCAAGTGCTTAGGGCACATAATGATACCACTCCTGCTCCAAGGAAGGAAACAAGGGGACGAAAGAAAAAGATTGATGATAGAACTGGCAAGGTAATCAAGAGAAAAGTTGCGAAGAATAGAACTATAACTATCCAAGAAATTGCAGCCAGTCTAAGCGAAGAGCAAGGTGTTAGTCTTGCCTCTTCAACAGTCCGTCGGTGGCTGTTAAAACAAGGCTACAAATCTTGTACACGAAGGTTTAAGCCGCTAATAAGCAAAGCCAACAAAGCTAAGAGAACAAAAATTTCACCGTAGAAGGCTGGAAGAATGTTCCCTTCTCCGATGAAACGAAAGTTGAGCTAAATTCAAAGGATAAACGATCTAAAATCCGAAGAAGAAGCTTTGAAAGCTCTTTGAATTTAGCAGTAAGTACTGTCAAGCATCAGTATAATGTTCTGGGGATGCTTTTTTTTTAATGGAACTGGTTTCTTAAAACCTATTCAAAAGACCCTCGGGAACGAGCAGTACAAGAGAATTTAAGCTTTCGGCTTACATAAGGCATTATCAAAGATGTTAATTACGTTACGACATATTAAGCTTCCTTGGCTATTTCAATTTGCCTTTTCACAAGGATACATTTATAACTCCAAGTATTGATAGTATTGTGGGATGCTGGATCATGCTTAGATTGGATTAAAAAATATGGATCAATATTGTGATTTTCTTTCTTCGTTTAATGATAATGTTATTAACCTTATCAGACGTTATTAAAATAATTTACATAAAATAGACAACACTTGTCTATATTATTTAATGAAACATGTATGAATATATATATATATATATATATATATATATATATATATATATATATATATATTTAAAAAAGTGATGGATTTCTACTTATTAATCCGACAGATTTTATTAATTAAGATGTAATTTTACTAGATAGCCATATTTGATTAGGTGCTCAGTTTATTCATTAAAAGAATATTTATTTATTTTTTCTATGGGATCTAACGACGGTTTAGCCTGTCAAGTGGGAGTGCAGATCCGAATCCTTCGGGAGAGAGCATATTTTTCTTTACTAAGATTTCTAGAATATTCAGGCCAGTATATATATATATATATATATATATATATATGAAGGGCAGTTGTCTGTATATGTATGTGTGTAGTCGTGACAAAGTAAATATGTATACAGACTCATTATCACACAAGCCAGCTTTTTGTAAAAAAATATTATCATATGATTTGGATTTACGAAGACATTTGAAAATGCATTCGATATTTAAACATATTTATTTGTAATCATTTTTTAAGCGAAAACTATCGCGAGCCTTATTTCTGCGAAAAATAATTATTTACTATTTATTTTGTATGGGATTATTATTAAAATTATTATTAATAAAAAAGTAAATAAAAATAAATTAAGAATTTGAAAGCTGAATTTATTTTAACTTCTATAGTAAATAAAAGTGTTACTTTAAAAAATGAATTTTATAACAACAAATTCAATTTAAAAGAAGAATATTAAATACAATTATTTGACAAAAAGTTTTAAATTTACTTATTCGAATATTCGCGCGCGCGTGTGTTTGTATGTGTGTCCGGCTACAAAATAAATATGCAGACAAACCACCCATCAACGGACTTAATGATGTAACTGACGGATGTAACGGACAAAATCTGTAGGAAAAATAAAAAATAATCTGCAGGCAAAAATACTTCCAAATCGTTAGCGATGTATTTAAAAATTTCGGACTTAGTGGAACGAGATGTATTAGTTCTCAAAGTGAACGCTTGGTTTCCATGGCCGGCATTTCAACTGTAAACAATGACGGAAAGTACGATACATTAGCGCGTGCGTGAAAAAGTAGCCGTGAGAAATCTATTATTTTTGTTATTTTGCTTAATATATCTATATTAAGTATATATTTATTTATGCCACATATACATAATATTTACATTATGATCATAACTACTGGTAGTTACTATAGTGATTTTATAACTAAAAAAAATAATCTTTTCACATCTACGGATGACACTTGAGTTTGAACATAGATTGCCAGTGAGCAAACACAGGCGATCGCATTATTGAATTAAATAGACATCGTGACCATAGACGAAACACATATATAGGAGGTAGCGTGTTTCTAAGTGATCGTTATTTCTATTCTGGAAGTAGCGTTCCTTTTTTTGCCAACCTTTAACGACCGGTAATCCTTTAAGCAGGAATTTTCTGTCAGCTTGAAAGTTTATTTGTTTGTTTTGAACTCTTTGTTTACGATAAGTTGTTTTTGATTTTTCTTACGTTTTCTACTGATTGTTTTTTCCAGAAAGTTTGATTTTTTCTTTTTTTTCTTTTCACTCCACCTTATTATATTTTATCCATTTTTTTTATTTATATTCCTTTTTAATTTTCTGTAACCCGCCCCCATAAAATCTTTGTTTGTACGTGTTTATTTTTCTTTCGTTCTTTCTGTATTTATTACGTGTTAATTTGTTTCTTGTTTTTCTTTTTAAATATATTTTAAGTCCGTGTTTTCTCGTTAATCTTTCTGTGTTAACTTTTCCCGTTTATTTTGTTTAATCTGTCTTTGTTATTGTTAGTGTTTCGTTCTTTTTTTGGCCGAACTTTATTCTAACAGCAGCCATATTGAAAACATTCTATTTTTATTTACGTATTGATTGTTTCGTATTTTTTGTATCATTTTTATTGTTGTTAAACTTTCTTTTTTTGCCTGTATTACTGTATTTAATTTTTTGCATTTGTAACCTTTTTTTCCGTTTTAAAATTTATTTTGTGATTGTTACTTGTTTTATAGTTTAATTTTAATTTTTCACTTTTTCTCGTTTATCTTTTACACGTTCTATTGTTTTGTGTATTCTTTTTGTCTGGTTAATTTTGTTGCCTCGTTTTATATTTAATTTTATTGTTTAAGGCTGTCTATTTTGTCTTTTCTCTTTTGTAAAGCTTAATTGTCTACTGTTTAATTTTTCTTTTCTTTCCAAAACGCCCCCTTTCCCTTTACATATAAAAAAAACACTAAATGCGTACTAAAAAGACGGTTCGAAAAATTTATTTGGGACAAGAAAAAGAAAAATGATCCCTCTGATAAGCAATCCAGCAAAAATGATACGGTGGCCGGAAATAGCCAAAAATTATCTGGTAATATGGTGGTCGAAAATGGCCAAGATTTAAATATGGTGGCCGATAATAGTCAAAGTACAAGCATGGAAGAAAAGATGGTGGAGAATATGGTTGCGGAAACCGGCCAAAGTTCTCCCATGACTACTGTTGACAACAAAACCCTCTTGCTGGACGTCCCCTCCAAAATCTAAGATCGACTTAACGGAGTTCCTGGAGAAACACAAGAGCTACGCTTATCTTGTTACCAAAGATGGGCTCTTGCCAAATCCCGGGGAACAGCAGAAGGTTGAAAAACGATTTGTGTCAGTCTTTGTGGTCGACAAGCGTTCGCGCAAAATTTGTCGCTCCACGAAAGACACCTTCATAAAATCTTTGATGTCCTTAGGTTTAAACCGCAGAGAGTATTCTAAGGAAAAGGCTTTTTTATTTGGGAAGCAATCAGCACTCGAGACCTCATCACGAAAGAACTGATTCGGAGAACCGTGTGTCAAGGCAAGCATAGGACCTGTTGCAGTATATGAGGTCCCTCAAATTTTCGGGGAACACTTGGCCGCTTATCTGTGCCAATTCGGACACATACTCAGTGCTTCCTCCGATGATCTGACTGGGAGAGAGAACATTGAGATACTGCTTGATCGCAAGGCCTTTGTCTCCATCCCCAACTGTCTGGATGTAGAAGGCCAGAAAATGTCTGTTATAGTCACAGGCAGAAGACCAACTTGCTGGAAGTGTGGAGAAACTGGTCACCTCACCTCTTCCCGCCTAGAGAAAAAGGCATCTGGAGTTCTGGCCCCTGCCGGCCCAAATTCCCCTCTGGCCGAGTCTGTTGTTTCCGTCGCGCCTGTAATGGGCATGTCACCAGCCGAAAAGTGCGGTTGCGGAGAAGGAAAAGGGGGAATATCATGTTGTTGGTAAGGCTAGAGGGAAGCTCCACGAAGCAGGTTCTCGTCCCAATGAAGCCCCCACGGTTAGTGAAACAGACAGTCCCATTCCCTCTATCAGTTTAAAGGGCAGCTCCCCGACCTGCTATGCAGATAAACTGTGGCTAAATTATGAACCTTCCTTTGAAAAGTCGGAAATGCTACACAAACTTAAGGAATCACTGAAGGAAAAACGGTCACCCAAATAACCTGGCCCTATCTCCTCGACTCCGTCTTCCCCTTCTTCTAAGCAATACCTTATGGCTTCTCCTCCTGTCCTGAGATCCTCATCTCCCACACCCTCCAAATTTACAACCTTAAAGATTCAAGATCTTTATCTAAAGACCGTCCCAACTCTATCAATACCCCCATTACCCCTAAGCCTTCGCAAGTCAAAACTCCCGCGTGTACCCCAATCCCAAATCAGAACTATCCAAAAGACAAAGGAGTCCGTCTCCTGATACAGCAGAAACTTCTCAAATAGAGAAGCTGAAACCCATATATAACATAGGAATGGACATGTGCCGGGTCTCCAAGGAATTAGAAAACAAGGCATTCCAAAAAATTAAAGACTCTTTTAAATCTAAGAAAGATTGGAAATCTTGATTTTGAAGATCCAGTGAACTTCCCAAATGTAAAAAGGGTCTTGACTGTCACCTGTGCCGGTGAGGCAGGGCAGCAGATTTGGTCCATGGCAGCAGAGGCGAACTAAGTTTTTCTCTGTTTCCACCCATGGCGTGTTTTGATAACGAAACTCTTAATAAGTTAAAACAATTTTGTTCCCGCTTTTTGTTCATAAAGTTAACTTTCTCCTTGGACATCGGTGGCCTGTCTCCCGATGGCTCCATCAATACTCAGATGGGAGATAGGAGAGGCCGTCTGTGTTCTTTTCCCGGCCATGTTCAACACAGGAGAGCAACACTATGTGGCTTTCATTATGGCTCTCTGGTTAGCAAGTTTGAATGCATCGTGATCTTCAGCGCCTCGGGGTGAATGTTTGTCGTGTGCAGGAGACCCATTTTTTATCTGACCATGAGAATATTCTGCCCAAGAGGTTCTTCCTCTATTCAGCATGTTTTGATTGACGCTCGAGGGGTATTTCTTAGCTGGTGAACAAGTATCTAGATGCGGTGTGTGCTCTTGCCTTTGCGGATCCGGCGGGCAGGCTTTGCGTGCTGGATGTTACCATAAAGGATAAGGCTCTTCGACTCATTGGGGTTTAAGCGCCCAATGACAATGTGCAGTGGTCTGATTTGGTTCGGCAGATCACGCCGTTTTTTGATGGTATCCTTGATCCCGATATAGATCGTATTGGGCAAAAATCGGGTACTAACAACCCGGATGTTAAGCCGTTTCGGGACTTTATCTCGTCGATAAGTATCGAAATGAGCACCCCAGGGAGGTAGTATGAACATGGACTTGGGGCGGCAGCTCGGATTCAGTGGTGAGCGCAAGCTATATCGACCGAGTTCTAGTTAAGAGAGTCGACTAGTTAAGAGTAGAGCTCTTAGAATGTCCAAGTTTCCATTTTGTACTTTACTCGGATCATAGGCTTGTCTGGGTTCCGGTAAATTTAGATACGCTTAAGGTTAAGATGACTGGTTACTGGAAATTGAATTCATCATTATTTGATGAGCAAGATTTCTGGGACCAGATTCTACTAATGCTACAGCGGGAATTGTCGGAGGCTGTGGTTGGGAATAAGTGGTAGGATTCTCTTAAATCCAAACTTAGGTTTTTTTATGCTAATTTTAGTCGCCGACTCAATCTAGTAGGGTTAGCAGCGCGAAAGTCTTGTGAGGAAAAAGTAGATCGGGTAATCAAATTCCGTGATAGTGGGGACGTAGCCCTAGTTAAAGTGGAGCTAGCCTCCTTGCTTATCAAGAAGTACTTAGGGCTAAGCTAAAAAGAATGCCTTGCGAGGGTACGAACATTGCGTGCAGAGGAAGCGCGTAGTGTATCTAGTCGGCATGAAGCGGCTGGGTGCGAGGGTCCCATTACAGAGTCTGAGATCTGGGATGCGCTGAAACAGTTTGGCCTGGACAAGATTCCGGGATTAGATGGTCTTCCTGACGAAATGTACTTGAAGCAGTCGCCCATCTTTGTCCCCTTGCTGGCACTGATTTTCAACAACTGGATGAAACATGGTGTCTATACCTCAACGCTTCACCAGGGGTGTGATCAAGTTGCTTCGCAAGAGCAAAGATGGTGGGGATGGAGTAGATAATTATCAGCCTTTGACGATGTTAAACACAGAGTTGAAGATTTTAGCCAAGGTTTTAGCTGGCCGTTTGCAGGCTGTCCTCTCTAGTCTGATTGGTCCCGAGCAGACTTGTGCTGTGAAGTGCAAGACTATTCAGGACAATCTTTATATGGTACGCTTGATCATCGAGCAAGTCGACAGTGATGCCGCGCTGATAAATTTAGATCAGTCCAAGGCTTTCGATAGGGTTGTCTATCGATTTCTAGAGGCTGTTCTTTCGGCTGCCGGTTTCTGGCCGGACTTTCGCACTTGGATCCGATTGTTGTATGCGTCCCCTGGTGCGCTGGTAGAAGTGAATGGGGTAAGATCGAAACCTTTCATTTTGTCTCGCTCCATTCGTCAAGGTTGTCTGCTGTCTCCATTGCTGCATGTTCTTGCGTTGGAACTTTTCCTGCGTAAGTTGAAGACGAATCCGGTTTTTTGCGGAATTTCCTTACCTGGTGCTACCACCTCGGCCATGTACTCCGCCTATGCTGATGACGTTTCGGTTCTTGTGTCGAGCAGAGCCGAAATTAACGAAGTCAGCAAAGAAATCAAAGGCTATGAGATGGTGACACGGGCCAAGATTAACCGCGGTAAAACTGTTGGCTTGCGGTTGGGTTCGTGGAAGGGAGTTTCTCTTCCCGGATCTTTCCTCTGGACGGACGGGCTGGTCAGGATACTCGGCGTCTGGTTCGGTCCCGACCTCCTGTTTGAAATAAATTGGTCGGAGGTGTGGGAGAAGGCCGAGGTCGCAGTTCGTCTGTGGTCCTGGAGGAATCTTTCCTTGAAGGGGAGGGCGGAAGTATGTGCTTCGCACATCTACCAGATTCTCCTTTACCGATTCTCCGTGCTTCCACTCCCGTCTGCCATCTTATTGGCGTTTGTAAGGTTATTGTTCTCCTTCTTGTGGGGAGGCAGGGCCGCCATGGTTAGTCGCTAGATCTGTTACCTCCATCCTTATGATGGCCGTCTAGGGGTGCCTTGCGTTGAGATTCGTCGACGTACGCTTCGCATTTACTTATATCTAGACCAGATGTGTATGCAATTGGATGAAAACGGTGAATTCTGAAAGGAAGACACTCGTAAAAAATTCTCTATTCACTATACTATTCCTCTATTCGGATCACTATACGGATTACTATTCAAACGAGTATTATCGAGCAAGTACTATTAGTGCGAGTGATATTCGAAGTCGTCTGATACCAGTATTGTTCAACGGCATACTATAGTTTTATCTGAGATTACAAAGTCTCTACTACAGCGAGCATTACGAAAGTGACACTGAGTAATCTTTAGCTTTACAAAAGTGGCAACGGCTGTTCGTTGACATCACAAAAGTATGTGTGTGTATGTGTGTGTGTATGTGTGTGTATTATTGACTTATTAATATTTTTCGACCATATTATGGAAAATCATTTTTATTCAGTCTTTAAAAAACTTCCTTATTATTTGGTTTGTAATTAACATAAAAAAAGTAAATAATTTTCAATTAAGTTTTATTAATGCAAAAAACTATAGCTAGTCTAATTTTTCGAAAATTAATTCAAATAAAATATAGTTAAATTCGTAAAACAAATATTCAACACGATTAATGTTGGTCGTAAGTCATGTCTGAATCGCCCAATTTTTATTTAACTAAATTTTTTTCCAGATATAACTTGAAATTTAAACAATCACTTTTCAAAACTAAATTCTCAATGAATCGTGCTTGCTTTTTCTATCTTTCAAAATAGTAATTAAATTAATTTACAGAGAATTTTTTGCTAATGTAATGTTTAAAAGTAAAACTTTATTTACTTAAAAAAAATCTAAATCCTCCTCCAAAATAAATAGTAAATAATTATTTTTCGAAGAAGTAAGCCTCGTTATAGTTTTTGCTTGAAAATACGATTAAATTAAATATGTTTAAATATATCTTCATTTAATTTTATTTAATTTTTTATTAATAATAATTTTATTTATGTTAGTATGCAGAGATCTTCCAAGTATCGACGGATATCCCCGCTAGTGCACACACACACACACGCACACACACACAGACACAGACACAGAGACACAGACACAGAGACACAGACACACACAGACAGACAGACAGACACACACACACACACACACACACATATATATATATATATATTATAGATTTTTGCATGTGTACAAAAACAATCACCCACTACAAAGATGCATTCTCGTTTCGATGCCTTATTTGCATCTCGACTGGTGGGAACTAAAAATGGTTATGGACAATTCTTTTAAAAAAAAAGCCGCCTATGGTACGTCACTTCCTTAAAAAAAACTATAGGGAGATACACCTTAAAAGGAAACAGAGAGGGGTAAAGAAGAGGAAGAAGAATGGAAAGAAGAGAAAGTTACAGAATAAGATAAAAGTAGTTTTGATAGCGGAAGTGCTACGGTCAGATATTTAAGCAAAATGGAGAGAAAGAGAGGAGTATGCTGTCAGGAGGGAGTAGAAGAAAAAAAAAAGGAAGAAATGTAGAGATAGTTGTAGGGTAAGGTCATAGTAGTAATCGAGAAAAGATTCCACTGGTGAAAGAACAACTATTTTAGGTCAGAAACAAGGTTGAGCGACCCCAAGTTTAGGTTGGAGTTTCTGGTTCTTGTTTTTGGATAAACTTAGTATGTAAATTAATAAAAGTATGTAAAAATACATGCTATTTTTAAAACTAATACAATAAGTTTTTGTTCAGAGTTTAATATGTAAATAAAAAGACATAGAATGTGTGGACTGCTAATATAAATTTTCTATAAAATTAAACCTATTATCAAAATATATACCTTGTAAAATAAGTACAGATATAAATCTAATTATCTAATATTATTGCTAGTATTGTATATGTGCATAAAACATTTTAGACTTGTAATTTGGGACAGATCATTAAAGGTGTATAAGACCATATAAAATATATGATGGAGGTTAGTTGTAAGCTTGAAGGTTTAGCAAGATTGTAATGTTAGATCCTTAATGTGTCTACAAAAAAACGGTAGTCTCGGATCTTTGATTAACAATTAACTATTATTGAAAAGCCTAATAAAACATATTTTTTCTTGCAGGCATAAGGTTCTTTCAGAGATCTGCAGGTTCTGGCCTGTTTGAGGATTTTCCACTTAATCTTATGTGTTTTATTTTCTTTCTTCAGTTTCCAGAAAATATTTAGAAAGAGAAGTCATATTGCGTTTGCTTGCATTTGTAAAAGTGGATATGTGGTTATAATATCTCTTCTTAAAATCATTCCTAGTGAACCCAACATACAGTTTTATATTATAGGGGTTCTCAATACAACTATTACTGATTTTGTGGCTATTACGGTTGAAAATTTGGCTTAATTTACTCTACTTAGAAAAATACTTATCAATCAATTTGGTACGAAGTAGTTTATTGAAGGGAAGCGTATACCAAATGATCTTCCTCACTCTATTCTTCTTTCTTTAACAACTATAATCTTCCACGTATTTAATTTCGGAATAACTGTAGCCATTGTCGCTCAGGATTTTGTTGTAAACAATTTTGTGTTTATCGAATAATTCTTTACTAGAGAAATGTTGGTAAATACGGAGCTCTACGGATGACGGGATATATTTAATAACCGACGTTGGGTGATTGGAATTAGTCATCCGGAACATTGTTATTGATCCATGGATCCTGCAACAACAAATGAAGCCAATGCAAAAGACTTTTGCCTCCTTGCTTAAAAATCTTGTCATGCAGACCATCCATTCCAGGTGACTTTCCACTATTAACCTTTCTGACAGCACTTTCAACATCCGCGAGAAATTCTTCAACAGACTTTTCATGTATATACCTGATAAACTTTTTGTCAACCTCTGAGTTCCTATTGAAAAGCTCGTCAAAATGTTCACGCCATCTCAAAAGAATATCATGGGGATCTCGAAGAAGTTTTTTTACCATCCTTAGTCCATAGAGGAAAACAGATAGAGTAGAAGGACTGTAAACTTCACGAAGTAGGTTTGTATATAGCCTTACTTTCCTTCATATCCGACGTAAGCTGTATTTCATTAGGTTTGTCACTCCATCATTTGTTCTTCATCGCGCGCAAATTTCGCTGTATATCAGCTTTTATTGTCTTTAACTTGGCCTCAATTTCCTTCTTCTGATCACCAGGTAAATCACTATGAAGTAATGCAGAGTGGAGTTTATTTCCCCCTCTTCCCCTTTTGTCATTCAAACCAATCCTGATGCTTCCTATGAGTAGATCCAATCACATCAGCACATGCCCCGTAAACTGTTTCCTTGAAAGAAGTTATTTTCACTTACTAAAGCATCCATCTTATCGACTAGATTATGTCTAACCTTGTCCTGAGTAAGACGATAAATTTTCTTCGACAGCAAGGCTTCTGATCAGGAAGTTTGGAGGAGCGTAGAACTACCTTTTAATTGCTGCTTTTCTCAGGTCTACATTAAACCGGAGTGGTAGCACCTGTTAGGGTCCCGGCTATGGGTAAATAGTTACCCACTTCCTGAAACTCGGGTCATAATGCTACAAAAGTGTAAACCCATAAATGACCATGCTAGGTGAACGTGGTGATCACACCATTACACTGCAGCAGTCATCTGTCCGTGACGTGTGCAGACGAAACATTGGATCTATACACGGGAACGTAACCAGCACCATTATGGGATGACCACCAGTCAGCACGATGCCTTGTTGTTTAAAACTAGAGTCACACTGCTCATGGCATCAGCTCAAAACAAGCGAAACCCTGACTCATCAGCCCACGACAACACACGTTTCTTGTTCTCTAAGGTCCAATTATTGACCCCGGTGACGTTACAGGCTCAGGTAAGGCAGTGTAGCAGGTGTCGTCTTGTTATCTGTAGCATTCTGGTCGAGCTTTTGCGATTCCAATGTAAAATAGAAACAGGAAAGTAGAAAAAAAACCTAGTTTAGGAAAATTTGTAATAGAGAAGATAATCAGAGGTGAAAAGTTATTTTTTAGAATCACGCAAAATGGCAATGATGAATATTGCTGTCACAATCAAAGGTATCATAAATTAACCCTGAAAAGCCCCAGTGGAAAGCAAAAAATGAGACTGATTTCATAATTACTGACAAATCCTGAAGTGTTAAAGATGAAAATATAAAAAAGGTAATATAGTTAATGATCATAGAATTCTAGCTTACAGATTGATATTTTACTGTAAAATTGCGAAAAACAAAATTATTCTCGGAAAAAAAATTCATCGTAGATAATAGGAAATAAGTCATGTCGGAATAAAGTCAGAGAGAAGATCACCGAATTTCAGGTATAAATCAAGAACATAGAAAATATGAATAGAAAATTGCCAACTGTAATTCAAGAAACTGTAGAGATGACATGAAAAATAAACAGAAATAAAAAGAAAGGGAAATAGTGAACGTCAACGGATGAAAAGAGAAGAAATATACTTGAAAATATTATGGGAGATAAAATTGAAAATGTAGGATGAAATAAAATAATGAACAAAAAACTAAACACGATAAAAGAAAGATTATATTGGAAAGAATAAATGAAGCAATTGTGAAAGGGGAAAGCTTGAAGCATGCTTTATCCTCAACCTACAGAAATAAACACGAAGTGCATATCTTAAAAACGACGGATTTAATAAATGTAAGAACAGATGTTATGAATAAGCGAAGAGCACAATATATAAAACGGAGATCGAAAATAAAAATATCATCAACAGTCACTCCGACATATACTTGAAGTAACTAGACACGAACTATGTTTGTAAAATATCTACAGAACGGTGGGGATTCAAAGTATTTTCTTCTAGATTGGTTGCCACCAAAACTACGGTCTAGTCTTCCTTGCTGCTTCACCTATAGGAGAAAGATAGAGTCTTGTGTTTCGAAGAGTATTGGTTAGTATATCTGTTAAGAATTAATGATTGATTCAGACTTCAAAAGTAAACGTCTTAGTATAGTGCACCTTAGCTTCCAAATCTAATTTTCAATATAATAATAATACTGCAATAATTCGACAACGAAAATAAACTGATAGAAAAAAGAGTGGCTAAGGCGATACGAGTTCCGCTAAACTATTGATAGCAAGTCTAGAAAATAGAATAGATGAGAGTAAACATAAATTTAGAACATTTAATCCAATGTGGATTTGTCGATGACATTTTGGTAATATCAAAAGAATTGGATGAATTACAAAAAAGACTAAATAACCTGAAAAAGGAAAAGTAGTTTTAAAAATGAAGGGAAATAAAACTAAAGTAATATTCAATTATAACGTTCCTAGGAACGTTATAATTGAACATTAGATCAGAAGAATACAAGAAGATGAAGACGTGGAAGAAGTACGTGACGTACACATTTATTTAGTATATTAAAGAATGTAAATGAAATAAAATGACGTATAACGATAAGTTAGAAAACATTTATCAAAATCGAGTTATTAGGAAAATCACCTTAAAACGTCAAATGTATAAATTAATTTATAATGTCGAGGATGAAACATGGAAATTAACAAAATCGTTTGAAAACTGAAAACGGCAGAAATAAAAAAAAAACTGAAAACGGCAGAAACAAAAAGTAAGACTAGTGATAATTTTAAGAAAGAGCGATATGAGATATTGTTGAAAGGGTTAAAATGGAAAAAATGGAGGTCCAACATCGTACGAGGACAAGATAAAAGATGGTGGAAAATGTTGCTTGATTAGTGTCAAATGGATAACTGAAAAGAGAAAACATCAGATAGAAGATGGGGGAGATGAAATGAAGGGAATTGCTGGAAAGACATGGTAGGACACAGGACGGGTTTGCTTAAAGGCGTTTGGCTTCCAGTGGACGAGTAAAGGCTTATGATATAACTCTTCTCTATATAACAACCATACGGTAATTTCCGCTCAATATTATATTTAAGCATGAATCAAAATGAAATGAAAATCCTATTATTATTATTATTATTATTATTATTATTAAAAATGAAGGTAATAATAATCATATTAAAATAGAAAGAATACTTTGAAAGAGATTTTTTTTATATTTCTGGTCGACTAAACAATTATGTATAAAAACCAGAACTAAGGACGGCTCTGAAAATGAAAAAAAAAAATCAATAAGGTTTATTGACATTATTATTAAAAGTTGTTAGATGAAATTAATATTAACATACGCCCAGATTCATGGTAGAGCAAGGAACGAACACACTAATCAGAGCTTGCGAGATTTATATGATAGCTATTGTTGCGGTAGACGGGAAGAATGACAGAAAGAGTGAGAAAGAAAAAAAGAAGGAAAAACCCAAAGAAACTGTCTGAGATATTTTGAGATAGAAGTAAAGAGATGAGAAAGAAGTGGGAATAAGACAAATGCAGTTGTAAAGACAGAAAAGGAATGGCCAAATATGAGAATGGGGAAAAATGAAAGGAATAGAGAAAAACAAATAGACGGGAAGAGGGAGAAGGGATAAATCATATTGGTAAATGGGAACGTTAACACCAAGCAAAAGATCAGAGGATAATAGAAGCAAAAAAGAAAGAAAGACAGAAAGAAAGAAGCAATCGTTAAGAGAGCTGATATGACGATTAATATGCACTATTTTCTAATTTATCAAACGTTGAGATTATGATAAAATGACTGACGACAAGCGCACGCCAGAAAATCCTCTGTCGGCTGTGATTCCTTGAAAAATTATTTATATCAGAACTACACAAGCAACAAAAGAAACATTGATTCTGTGTCGCATGCGCATGTCAGTTAGTACAGGAATCAAAGGCAGCCATGTTAATCACCCAGATTAATGAGATGATGATCGTCGATCTACATCACTGTCGAGCGAAGACTAATTAAAATGGCCGGGAAAGGGAAAATGGCGCTTCTTTTGCCAGGTTTACGCTTCAGTGCAGTCGCTCCGAGCATCGGTATGCCACTGTCCACTTGACTATACCCACTGTGACACTTCTGTTCACGACGGTAGCGAGTTATTCAGTTCGCTTTCGGTGCAATATTCAAACAAATAAGTTACATAAAAAAGAATCAAGGTTAATTCTCCATGCAGAGAATGCTTTTTTCTGTATTCAAATGATCTTCCATAGTTGACTTGATACATACGTTTCTATCATTGCGTTCCATGAAACTTTGCAAATTAACATTTAAGTTTATTTGAATGATTAAACAAACAATGACGCACTCAGTTATTCAACTTAGCATCGTACTTTTTCAGTTATTATTAAAAAAGAACAAATAGAAAATCTTTATAAATTTAACATTTACTTAGTTTCGTTAAAAATTTTGCTAGCGGCTTCGGATTTATATTTCATTTTTCGAATTCTTTATTGTTTTATTTTCGTTGGTTATGTATCCCAAACGAGATCTCTTATGTCTTCATAAATTCGAATCTTTAGATAACTCATTAAATTCCTTAGAAACAAAACAGGCAATAAATTCAATTTTACAAAAGCAACTTTATTAAAAAAAAAAAAACTATTACAGAGCAAATGCAGAAAATGAATATTAATAAATAATTAACATACCCATCAGGCACTGTTATCTATATCACTATTTATAAAACATACTTAAAGAATGCAAAATCTATTATTATTATTATTATTATTATTATTATTATTATTATTACCAGTAGTAGTATTCGCAGTAAAAGTGGTAAATACGTAATATATATAAATGGAAAAAAGGGATGTTAACCTGCATAATCTTATATATGACAGTGAAATTTCCCCACATATGAAGAAACAAAGTAACCGAGATGCTATAATAAGATGGACAAAACACGTGAGTAACGAGGGAGTTTTAAATAAAACTAGAAATACAATCAGAAAGAAACAGCTGAGATTTCTGGGACACATAATAAGGAAAGGAGGACTAGAAAATTTAACACTTATAGAATATAGTGAAGGCAAGAGAATAGGTAACAAACATAACGAGTTCTTGTTGAATAGACAAAAATGGATGGAAAAGGATATAAAGTTACGCAGAGTAAAAAAAAAATGTACACAGCACATAAAAGCAAAAGAACGTGGATAACGCTGTGTGATTATGCAGGAAAAATATTAATGGAATGAAACTGTTACAACACTATAAACTTAAATGTAGAAACTCACTGTAACAGATTTTTATCTCCTCTTATGTCACTTGAAAGGAAAAAAATAGATATGAAGCGGTTTGAATTTTCTCTTTCAAGAGACGAGAGAAATTTTGGTGGGAGAAAATATGGAGGTCTGGATATAGTGACGCAAAATCTTTTCACCGTATCCAAAACACAAACGATATCATTAAAAGCAAGTATATCTTTACTGAAGTTTAATTTTTACCTTAAAAAGTTAACTTTTACTAATCCTTTAAGAAACTAATGATTGTTACCAATTGATATTTCTAAGCATTGTAATACGAAAACTTATTTTGAAACGAGTTGGTGATAGTATTCAGTTTCTGTCATAGGCGATCGTGGCTTTCCACAGACTCCGTTTTCTTTATTATCTGTGAATTGCCATGATGTTTTGGGAAAGAGATCGGGGGATTTTTGTTTTCTTCATTTTTTTAAATTCAGGGTAGTCTCGGAAAACCTAAAGTGGCTGCTCTCCAACGCTAGGAAGTCCAGCCTACCGTACGTGTTGACAGAAATGGAGATGGGATGAGGGGAAATAATAATAAGAAAAATAGAACCTGATGTTGCGTGGAAAAAGAATACAAATAAAAGGTAAATGTGAGTGGAAAACAAAAACAAAGTTGGTGGAGGTTGATTGTAATGGAGATGAAGTAGCAAAAAAACACGATTTAAATGGAAAATCAAAGACGAGAAAATAACGTGGGGTGGCATGGAGATGGAATAGGTGAACAAATATAAGTTAAGAAGGCGAACAAAATATCAAGTGGGATATGGATATTGAATAGGAGAGTAAGAACGAGACGAGGTGAAGAATAAAAACAGACAATGTCTAGTTGGACATGCAAATGGAATAAGAGAGACAGAACAAGTTACGAGGAAGATACGCGAAGAAATTATCAAGCGAGAGATGGAGTTTAAATAGGAGAGTAACGACGTATTAAATGTAACATTAAAGGAGAGTAAATATCAGGTTAAAAAGGAGAATGGAAAACAGACCAAGAATTAGATGACAGGAAGACGAAAATAATATGGATTCAGTGAACATGCAAATATCAATAGTCAAATGAAAATAGAATCTTAGAGTAAGAAAAGCACAAGGTCAAGAATATTGAGGAGAAAAAATCAGGTGAGACATGGTGATTAAAATGAACTGAAACGTGTTAAAAGGAAGACAATATAAGAGAAAACATCTGGCGAGACATCGAGAGTAAACGGAAGAGAAAAGGTTAAGGAGGAAGACGAAAGAAGAGAAAATACCAGATGATACAATGGAGATTAAATGGAATTGAAACTAGTAAAGAGGAAGAGGAAAGATGAAATATCAGGAGATACAAAAATATTTAAAGGAACGGAAAGGAGCTAAGATTAAGACAAAAGAAGTGAAAATCTCAGATGATACAATGGAGATTAAATGGAATTGAAACTAGTAAAGAGGAAGAGGAAAGATGAAATATCAGGAGATACAAAAATATTTAAAGGAACGGAAAGGAGCTAAGATTAAGACAAAAGAAGTGAAAATCTCAGATGATACAATGGAGATTAAATGGAATTGAAAAAAGTAAAGATAAAGTCGAATGATGAAATATCGGGATATACAAAAATATTTAAAGGAGCGGAAATGATTTAAGAGTAAAAATCTCTTTAATAGAAGACGAAAAAACAAGAAATACGAAGCCAACCATGGCGATTGTATGGCTATTATTGACATAAGTTAAGAGGAAGACGAAATAGGAGAAAATATTATTCGAGATATGGAGATTAAATTAAACTGCAAATAGTTAAGAGGAAGACGAAAAAAAGTGGAAATATCAGGTCAAAAATGGAGATTAAATGAAAATGAAACAAGTAAGGAGTAAGGCGTCAGAAGAGGAAATATCAGTATATATACATGAATTAAATGGGACATAAACAGTTTAACGGGAAAACGAACAGTAAGAAAATATCAGGTGAGACATAGAGATCAAATATAAGTGAAGCAAGAAGAAAAGGAAAAGAAGAAATATCAGTAGATATACATGAATTAAATGGGACATAAACATTTTAACGGGAAGACGAACAGTAAGAAAATATCAGGTGAGACATGGAGATCAAATATAAGTGAAGCAAGAAGAAAAGGAAAAGAAGAAATATCAGTAGATATACATGAATTAAATGGGACATAAACATTTTAACGGGAAGACGAACAGTAAGAAAATATCAGGTGAGACATGGAGATAAAATTGAACAGAAACTTTTAAAGAGAAAAAGGAAAGAAGGGAATATTACCGGTTAGACATAGAGATTAAAAGAAAATATAACAAGTTAAGAGGAAGACGAAAGAATATATCAGTTGATATAAATAGAACTGAAATGGAGCAATATGTAGATGAATGAAAGAGAAAATTCCAGGTGAGACATAGAGATTAAATGGAATTGAAACGATTAAAGCGGAAAACCATAGAATATAGAATATCAGGTGAGACATAACTATTAAAATGAACTGAAAAGAGTTAAGGGGAAGACAACTGAAGAAAAATATCAGTTGCGACGTGGAAATTAGATACAAGGTAACCAAAAAAGTTCTGTCCGTTTTTAAGGGAAAAAAGAAAACGCTTCACAGTATATGTAACTTATATTTAGTCTTCGAAGTAATCGCCATCGGCATCCAGCACCTTCTGCCAACGTGTCTCTAGCTGTTCATTGATCTTGCGGTAGAACTCCTTGACGCAAAGAAATCCGTGAGAGCTTTGCGCAAGTCTGCTTCATTGGTGATTGATTTCCACGAGGTAATCGGATGACGCAAGGTCAGGTGAATAAGGTGGATGGCACAAAGTTTCCCACCCAAGTTGCTGTATGGTATCCCTGACCACTCGCGTCATGGAGGGAAAGCACACCTTTGCGATTCACCAGTGCTGGCTCCTTCTGGTGCAATGCCTGTTGCACACGTTTCAGTTGCTGCGAGTATAGGTCTCCAGTGACCGTTTGGCCCGTTGGTAGCAGTTTGAACCATTTGATGGTCATCAAATGGTTTGATCTTTGTGTCTGGTGGACAGGTCATCAAATGAACCATTTGATGACCTGTCCACCAGACACAAAGCATAATCTTGCGTCGGTGTATAGGCGGTCTTGCGGTGTGAGGGATGGCATCCTGAGTAGACAACCAATGGCTGGAACGCTTGGGAGTTTCATACAGAACCCACTTTTCATTACTGGTAAGCACTCGATTGAATAAGGATGCGGTGGGTGGCGAGAAAGCAGCGATACGCAGGCTGCCACTCGTTGTCCCTTGTGGACCTCCAACAGCGTTTGCGGAACCCAGTTGCTCAGTTTGTACGTCATACCTAGGCGGTGCAGGTGAAGTCTAACTGTTTCATCGGAAACGTTGAACTGTCTTGCAAGTTCACCACACGTTAGATGAAGATTAAATGAAAAAGAAACTAGTTAAGAGTTAGACAAAATCAGAGCAAATATCTGGTAAGACAAGGAGATTAAATGGAAAAGAAACTTGTTAAGAGTTAGACGAAAGCAGAGAGAATATCTGGTGAGACATGGAGATTAAATGGAAAAGAAACTTGTTAAGAGTTAGACGAAAGCAGAGAGAATATCTGGTGAGACATGGAGATTAAATGGAAAAAGAAACTTGTTAAGAGTTAGACGAAAGCAGAGAGAATATCTGGTGAGACATGGAGATTAAATGGAAAAGAAACTTGTTAAGAGTTAGACGAAAGCAGAGAGAATATCTGGTGAGACATGGAGATTAAATGGAAAAGAAACTTGTTAAGAGTTAGACGAAAGCAGAGAGAATATCTGGTGAGACATGGAGATTAAATGGAAATGAAACTAGTTAAGAGTTAGACGAAAGAAGAAAGAATATCTGGTGAGACACGATTAAATGAAAAAGAAACTAGTTAAAAAGTAGACGAAAGCAAAGAGAATATCTGCTGAGACATGCCGATTAAATGAGAATGAAATTAGTTAAGTGTGAGACGAAGGCAGAGAGAATATCTTGAGAGACATGGAGATTATATGTAAAAGAAACTAGTTAAAAGTTAGACGAAAGCAGAGAGAATAACTGTTGAGACATGGAGATTAAATGGAAAAGAAACTACGTAAGAGTTAGACAAAAACAGACAGAATATCTGGTGAGACATTAAGATTAAAGGAAAAAAAAAATAGTTAAAATTTAGACGAAAGCAGAGAGAAAATCTTGAGAGTCTTGGAGATTAAATGGAAAAGAAACTAGTTAAGAGTTAGACGAAATCAGAGAGAATATCTGGTGAGACATGAAGATTAAATGAAAAGTAAACTAGTAAAGAGTTAGACGAATGTAGAGAGAATATCTGGTCAGACATGGAGATTAAATGGAAAAGCAACTAGTTAAGAATTAGACGAAATCAGAGAGAATATCTGGTGAGACATGGAGATTAAATCAAAAAGAAATTAGTTAAAAGTGAGACGACGGCAGTGAGAATATCTGGTGAGACATGGAGATTAAATGGAAAAGCAACTAGTAAAAGTTAGACGAAAGTAGAAAGAATATCTGTAGAGACATGGAAATTAAATGAAAAAGCAACTAGTTAAGAGTTAGACGAAAGCAGACAGAATATCTGGTGAGACATTAAGATTAAATGGAAAAAATAGTTAAGATTTAGACGAAAGGAGAGAGAAAATCTTGAGAGTCTTGGAGATTAAATGGAAAAGAAACTAGTTAAGAGTTAGCCGAAAGCAGAAAGAGTATCTGGTGAGACAAAGAGATTAAATGAAAAAGAAACTAGTTAAAAGTTGGAAGAAAGCAGAGAGAATATCTGTTGAGACTTGGAGATCAAATGGAAAAGTATGTAGTTAAGATTTAGACGAAAGCAGAGGGAATATCTAGTGAGACATGGAGATTAAATGGAAAATATACTAGTTACGATTTAGACGAAAGCACACAGAATATCTAGTGAGACAAGGAGATTTAATGAAAAGAAACTCGTTAAAGAAGAGGGAGTATCTTGTGAGACATGGAAATTGAATCGCTCTGAAATAAGTGGAAGGGGCATGTAGAGAAAATGTCAATAGGAGAGACCATACGATTTCAGAGAAAACCAAATTGGATAAAATATCAGGTTGAATATGGAGCCTGAAACGGAGGGCCTGGACATGTTATGTGTTATACTAAAGAGGTGACAATATCAGCTAGGACAGACTTGGTGTTGGAAGTTATAAACGTGTTAAGAGTGACTAAATTGCCGAACATATCTGATTGGATATGGAGATCTAATAGGATAGAAAGTAAGATTTAAAAGAAAGTGTAGTCTAGTTATTGACTCACAGGATGTATTATACACTCAACTACCTTATGGGTAATAGCTGTAGTCTTTGTGACGTCATATGTAAATGAGTCACCTCATCTTCCTCTTTACTCTTATTTTCCCTGTTACTTCTGGAAGCTTTTGTCTCCTCACTATCTTCTTCCCTCTCCCTAAGATCTTGATCTTTTTCATAGGAATGTTCCTTCAACGTTTTTCCTTGGTCATGTTCAGAGTGTATATTGCTCTCGATTACATTGTCTTGTCTTGACCTGACACTTTCGCCTTCATTACTTGCAAGCTCACTGGACATTAATTAATTGCTATCTTCTTGCAATCTAATTTCGTCTGCATCTGCTTATATCCCATTTCCATTTTTGTATTATTATAATGTTCTGTTCAATTTGCATTATGAATCTTGCTTCTTGTAAATTAAATCCGCTATTCTTTTTATACTATAGTTTTTCATTGGTAGCATAAGGCGTGGTCAATGGCGCTCTAATTTGTTTAGTCATCAGGGCGGACGGGGCTTTTCGATCTTCCAGCTTGTGGTATTGTCTTAGCTGCTATCTAGGAAGAAATGTTTCTATCTTTTTTCCGCTGTACACATACATTTCAACCAGTTTTTATAGTTTGCAGCATCCTTTCTACTAATCAGTTTTAATTCCATACGGCATACTTTTCCATCCTAACAAGCCTATTGGTATGTTTATTGTTGTGACTTCTTTAAATAAGGTATTTGATAGTATGCCGACTTTAGATCAATTTTCCCTTATCCAGTTACATGTCCAATAAAACATTATTGATTCGAATTTTTAATTACCCATTTTCATTTTTTTCAGTGACGTCCATACTCATTTCCTCCTCATTTTGTTGGACCAACTCTACGTTTTTCTTTTTGGATTTATACATACGTTTAAAATGATTCAATTTGAAGCACTTATTCCCATTTTTTTTATATGCCTGACATTTTTGTTTTTCTCTTTGATGTTGATATCCCCAAAAGTACATATTATTCTGTCTTTTTTCTTTATCACGTAGGTGTCCATTTTCTCTAACGGATCCGTAACTATTGTTTATTAAATTTTCGAAATAATTTTCGTTGCTGAACAAATACGACATATTGTTCTAGTGACAACTTTCCCAGTTGTAGATGCATTAGTCATTTACCGATACTTCTCATTTTGAAGGCTGTTTACCAATTTAATTTGGATCATATCCTCTTCGATTGATTGGTTTTCAGATCCCAGTTTCTCTAATTAACAATATTTAGCGGTCTGTTTTAAACAAAAATCATATTCGATAACTCGTTCATTTATCTCTGCATTCACAAGTTTTTCCTTGGGTGCTATTTTTTCCACTAAGAGTTAACTTGTATCGTCAAACGCCATTTCCCCCAACTGCCTTGGGTGTGCAATTGCTGGTATTTTTAAAATGGCCTCAAAACAAGCAGTTTCTAAGAAGAGATCAGTTATTTGATTTTCTCCTAAAACTGATTTTAAATCCTGTAGCTTTTCGTTCTAGCTTTAGCTTCTAGTATCCTAAGCCACGTGTGTGCGCATTTATAATTATCCAGTGATAATTGTTCGTTCGATTCTTTAGATATCGGCGACGCTATTGTGTTGTAGTGTAGCTGACTCACAGAAACCAGTATGCACTCAGCTGCCTCATGGGTGTAGTTCTTGTGACTTCATATGTAAATAAGTCACCTCAGAAAGTATCAGGTAAGGCATGAGAGGAGAATGTATCAGTGCAAGAGCGAGTTAAGAGAAAAACGAAAAAGGAGAAAATAGAATATTATGCAGATTAAATAGGAGAACAAATAAGAGTTAAGAGGAAAACCGAAATGGGAAAATGGGCACATGTAATTGGAATAGGGATACATATAATTAATAGGAGTAATATTAAATAGGAGTTAATATCAAGGAGATGATTAAATAGGAGAACAAATCATAATGTTAGGCGAAAATATGACGTTGCCTGTCTGTTAATGGAATATGAGAATAAATGATATCTTTGAGTCAGGTTTTGAAATGACGATGTTGATGACATTTGTGCTGGATATACACTTCGAAAATAACTAAAACTTAATATGAAAAGTTAAATATCTGTGCGTTGTGCAACTATTTCTGCGCGCAAAGTAAATAGGCGAAAAAATTCGCTATAGTCTGTTGCATTCACTTTTCTTGAAAACAGCATGAATTAATCTCTCACCTCTCCCCACCTATACGTTTAATAGCAGGAACTATAAGACTTTTTTTTTTATTCTATCATAATAGTTAATCTACTAGAAGGAAACTGTACATCACTATTGCATATTTCAGAAGAATCATGACGATTTAGATATAATAAAAAATGAAACTGTTGAGAGATATGTTCGCTTACGACTTGAGCAGACTTAGCAGAAAAAAAATGTTGAAATTGAATGTTGTTTTCTCTTCTATTTTATCCCTATCACAAGGTCCTCTTGATAGACATAAAATACAAGAAAAAATGAGAATTTTGAGGAATAGGCTATAAGAGAAAATCTTGGTGGATCCTGCTTGTAGCGATAGAATCGAACAAATGGCAATTAAGAGAACGAGTTAGAATTGAAAAGTCAAGGTTGATGTTGATGGTGGTGAAGATAAAATACGAGAATACATTTCGAGACTGAGTAGAGTTGAATCGTGATATTAAAACAAAGATGAAAAAAAGGTAGAAACAGTAGAACATCATGAACATAGTTTTTTTTTCCTAATGGAAAATTTGAAGGATCAATTTATATGACGATTTTTGAATAAGTATTATATATTATATATGGGGACATTTTAAAAGGGACATTTTACTAAACAATACATCAAATGTGTTGGTTGCCCACCGTAAGGAGACTGACCACAATTTTGACGCAAAAAATTCTACTCTGATCAAAGGAAAAAACAATTTACTACGACGCAAATGTCTAGAGATTGCCTTCATCGTAAAGTCATCTGCAGTAAATTTGCGTCCTAGCTCTTACAAAATTTCACCGTTCCTGGCAGATATTTTATTATCAATGTGTAGGATACTTACTAACAAAAGTGATGGAAAAAAAAAAAAACATTAATTGAATTCGTATATATATATATATATATATATATATATATATATATATATATATATATATATATATATATATATATATATCCCCAGCACCCTCGTTTCGATACATGTGTAGTCGTACCAACATAACAATTTAGTCCAATGAAGTTCAGAATGACGAAACACGTCACAAGTAAACTTTTTTTTCACTTTGTTATATAATTTCTCCATATAATATATATTATATAAATATTTAAAATTTTAAAATTAAATGATTAAGCAATATCTGTGAAGCGTCTCGAAACATTTAGAAAAGTGTAAAATCACAGTCACACAAAATACTAATGAATATAAATGGAAAGGATAATCGGTGTAAACATTCCCGTCCACTTTCTTGGAGCAAGCTTTCAAAATGTCCAGTTGTTCGTTACTTTTGTTTAATGCCTGAATTGTCAGAGCATAATTTTTATGAAGGGAATCATTACAAGAGGGAAATTCAACTTGAAATATATAGATGTTATCATAGTTTCAGGATCATTAAATTTGTTAATAATCGGGCGCCTTGGTCATTTTAAGCACGGAATTTTCCATGCTTGATAAATTACAACCATTTAAACTGTCCGATTATTTACAGGATTGCAAAAAAAAAAAACTTTTATAAAATAAACAAAATCAAAACAATAAATGGCGTTTTATGTGAATACATCCATAGAAATCACGCAACAATGGGGAAATTTTAATTACTCCTGACTTTTTGACTGACTCAAACATTTTATTTATTATTTGCGAAGGATTTAAAAATTTTCGCAAATATAAATTGCGAGATAGAAATGATACTCAAGTCTTTGTTTTTGGATAATTGCAATTAAATCCGGACAAAAAGGGTTCCACGTTAAAATAATTTATTTAATCAGTTGAAGTTTGCTTATTACAATCTTTTATTCTATTTGACTTCATATGAAGCAAAATGCTATCACAATATGATAGCAAAGTGATTAAAGCATTATATATTACTGGGTAAAAAGCGTGTTATCTTCATAGTATATAAGAGATGTTTCGTAGAAAAAGAAAAAAGAGAAAACTGAAAATACATATGAATAATGTAGAGGTAATGAAATATACCGTAACAGATAAACTTGAATATGTTTTGTGATAAAATCAATAATTTCTAGTTGTTATTTTGTAATTATAACTGTGGAGAGAAAACTTATATCAATCAATCACATCTGAAAGAATTCATAAAGAAGGAATTGTTGGGATTGATTTTTATATAATTATTTCCAAAACAAGTAAACATACGACCAGAAAATAAATCCATTTCAAATTTTGGTTGCAGGGATTTCTTATCACCTGGAGATTAAAACTGTAGGAAAAATATAAACGCAAATTCTCCGGGATTTTAGCCTGCCATCGTGATTTGATCTTCTCACTAACCATAAAAATCCTGTGTCCACTTTGTATTTAAAGAAACACTATTTTTTTCTTTTCTCGACTTTGAAATTCGCTTTTTTTTCTTTTTTTTTAATTCTAATTTTCTGCACGAAATTTAATCAGTAGATTACTTACCTCAATTGAAATCCGGCTAGAAAATTGATTAAACAGACGCCATTTTATCTGAAAGTAGAATAAAAGAGTTTTAAAAGACAGCCAGTTTTAAAGATAATCTTCAAAAGCCGGACTAATTTTGTAACTTTTATGGTCGGACACAGGAAAGCAAACACTCAACCCCAGGTCTCCATTCTTTGAACTTTATCAATCCATCACAAAAATTTGTCTCCGACTTGTTGACCCTTGAACACCCACGAGTTAGTCAGTAGCGGACTCTAGAATAGCGGAAAGCCAGTCAATGAAATAAATGGCCACCGGTCATTGCGAGTCTTCGATTAGTTTTGAACAGGTGGTTGGTCGGGGTGGTAAAGCTACAGTCTTCGGCTCCCAGGCAAAGCGAAGACGAGTTAAGAAACTAATGAACAATTACAGATTGAGTGGCTATTTATATCTCTTGAATAATTTAGATTCAATATAAGACTGACTGCTAGAAAAAAAAAATTCTTTACTTGAACGTTTTAATTATTGTGAATTGTAAACCTGAAGTGGAATATAGGCTATATCAAAATACGTTTATTAAATATGGTTTGAAAATCTGAAATAAGGTCTTGTCTTAACATTTGCTCTCCTCTTTGCATTCTAATTTAATTATTTTCGGCTGATGAGCTCTTCTTTAACCTTTTTAAGGCAAGTGGAAAAAATCCTGTTATAAATATTCAAGATTTGGGTGTCATTCATTTATATTATTTATTTTGAATATAAGTTTGGAATGAGCATGCAAAAATATTTGATTCCTTTAGTATTTTCACAGCCTTTCAATACAATAAATTATACTTTGTAGGCAAAAAACTGTTTCTGAATTTTTCCGTAGGCAAAGCCAAATAAAACTGCTTATTGTTTTCAATATCTAGCACACCGTTACGTAGAAAGTAATCTCATGTAAATATTGTAAACTTATTTCAGGAAAAATTCCAAATTCTGTCCTAGTCTTAATGAATGTCTATCAGTTTATATGTTGTGCTCGGACGTTGTGATTTGTGTTAAACACTAGATTTTGTGATTTCTGCGGTCTCTCCGTCCTTTTGAAAGAGCGTTAGGTTAGTCTACCTTTCTTCCTGGTTGACGGATTGGTCAGGGTAGCTGTACAATTCGTCGGCTGAGGTCGTCAATGTAGATGTCTATGCTGTGATGTATATTGCTTTAATGGCGATTCCATCACTAACTCTGGCTTTTGTTTAGTGCAAGTGAACTATGAATGAGAAAATGAAAATCAAATCAGTAACAAAAATTTTAAAAGAGAAACATTTGTTTAAATTGTTTTTTTGTTTGGAGTCAAAAGTCTTTCTATTAAATTAAAACCGTGATAATGTTTAAGAATGAGAGAAGAGCGAAGATACGTAAAGGAAGACGTTTCTTATTATAATCAGAAATAATAAAGTTACATGAAAGATATTTTAATCTTTTTCCATAAATAAATGTTGAAGATTTAAAAGACTTTTTTCTTCTTCGTCCTTTAGAATTTGGCCGATCATGGCACTCTGCAACTTCATTTCCTTTGTTTGGTTTGGTATGTTTAACGGCATATCAACATCCTTATGGGGCATTTAATGCTGAACTTTAATTTTCTTGGGAGCATTGGTATTTTTTCATTTAAAAAATCTGTTGATGCTAATTTTTTTTCTTTGATAATATTTTCTCTATCAAAAAATATTTTTATATTTTCACAATATTTTAATCCCTTTTTGAGGGTTCACTATTTGCCCATAGCTAGGACCCTAACAGGTGCTACCACCCTGGTTCAGAATAGACTTGGAAAAAACAGTAGTTAAGAGGTGGTTCCACGCTCCTCAAAACCTAACATGATACCCAAGACGCATATCCTTTGTAATTCTTCGCAATGTTTGTCTTTTTACTATTCCTATCACTCCCCTTTTTCACAGAAATGTAAACTGTGTCTTTTTAAGTACAATTGCACATTTTGTTTCCATTTTCCTTAAAACTTCATCGTTGCTCACGTGTTCTGTCCATGATATTCTTAGTACAGTTTTGTTGCCTCAAGTTTCACTTCATCTGTGAGGAAATTTTCCAGTATTAATTAACATATAGCAGCTTAATACTTTTATTTGTTTCTACCGACATCTTAATCTATTTAACCATTTAATTTACTGTTTGCTAATGATGATGGTCAGTGACTGATAACGTGAGCTGTAAAATAACACTCAACTCAAGGTCGTACTCCTTAAATGAAGGTTATCGCTTAAATATTCAAATCAAATAATGTTCCTTTTGGCCCGCACTGAATTCGTGACCATTAAATAATTATATGGACTGTAAGAAAGAAAAATATTTTTCTTGGTCGATGAATTGAAACTAGTTTAACTTTGAAGATAACATAAATTATTAGTTTGTCTTCTAAGTAAGAAAAACACTGAAAATAATGGAGATAGGATATACTGAATACAAATGGACTTGAACGGCAATTAGGAAAATTAAATAAGAGAAAGTAATCAAACGAAAGGAAAGAAAATGTTTTAATTAAAATGAAAATTAAAGTGCAAACATTTATAACGATACGCTTTAATGAAAGAGGATTGTCGATAAAAATGAGTAAATAAAATCCTGCCAGTTGTAAAAAATATGGTGGATAATTTTTGAAAACAGGTTGCAGGAAAACCTATTATGTTTATTTCAGGTCGTCAACCTCCTCCAGTATCGGGTAATGTCAAGAACATTCAGTGCACAATTGCACGCCGACGGTAAATTAATTTTTCACTTGTAGACAAAATTGTTTACTTTCCAAAGGACACTAAATGTGATAAGTTTGTTGTGATAAGTTTATCTAAATATGATAAATGTCATACAAAGAAACATGACTTTGTAGGGGATGATCGACATGTGATTCTCCACTCTTTCCCATTTACAAGTGGTTTGTGTTCACTGTTTTCACATTTCTCACTTATTTGTCATAATATGAATACAAAGAAATAGAGATTACTAAGAATCCTATAGCAGAAGACAATAAAACTAAAATTACGCTCATGATCAAGTGCAGAAACACATGCGAAAAAGTATCTGGAACTGGCAAAGAGAAATGAACATAAAACAGTTACCATTACATTTGTTGTTTTATAAAATCTATGATAAATCAATATTGATTTAAAAACATGTGTAGAGATGCAAATCTATTCAGATCCGCACACATGCACAAAACTTACAAATAATGAGAAATGCACTGAAAAACACATTTTCGATAAATTGTATGCACCGACATAACTAAATAATATTTTTTCTACATCAAGAAATCTGTCAAGTGTATTTTCGGCACACGTAAACATGCAAAGATATTCACACGTGACTGCATAGACGCGCACACGAGCACACAAACGCATGTATCGGCAGCCATTATTTTTTCGTAATTAAAATTTGAAAATACTATCATTATTTTTCTTTCGAGTAGCAATAATAAAATAGTGCAAATTGTCCAAAAGAATCACACAAACGCACATAACTGCACAATGAGAAACACACACAATACTTATATACGCAATGATACACAGATGCGCTCACATCCATTTAATAGATAGAGCTAGAAATTCAAGAAATAGAGGAAAGAAAAATATTGTATAGACAGAGAAAGATAGGCAAATATAAAGAGCAAGAATCTCCCCACGCCTCTTTCTCTTTGTATCAATTGTTTATTAATTCAGATAAGTAATGTTGTACAGTTTGTTTGATAATATTTAATGTTTCTTTATAAATCATCTCTAGGAGTGGCTAGTCAGAGTCGACTTTGAAATCCAAATTGTAGTTTTCTCTTCCACTTAGTTCTACTTCGTTGTTCTAATCGAATCTTTTTTTCTTTATTTACTACTGTTTTGACGTTGTATCCCTTGTGGACATGTTTTGAGCATTTACTAGGTTAAAGTTTCATCTCTCTACCAACGTATTCAACATCGATAATTGACAAAAGTTTTACTGACATTAGTTTTTACATAGTTGCTTATTATTATTATTATTATTATTATTATTATTATTATTATTATTATTATTATCAAGTACTGTGTTTTATTTGTAAAGCCTTTCCTCTTTAGCTAGGCCCATAAACTTCCATCTTTTAATTTCGGTTTCATCCTTTGTTATTATATCTTTATTTACTTCAATATAACAAATTCTCAAACGGCTTTATCCATGTTTTTGCGCTCCTGTCGGTAAATAACCATGAATTATTTTCCTTCATCTTTTAATCATCATCATTCTCATCATCTATTTTCCACATAACTTTCTTTTTTATTAATTTTTCTATATTTTCTCTTCCTCATTTTGGTCCTTTTCCTCTGTCTTTTTCACGTTTCGTTTTCATACCAGTAAAAGTTGTTGATTCTCAATGAAGATAATGATGATGATAAGATAGCATTCTTCATAGTAATTGAGATTAGTAAAGTTGTTATCTGGATGGTTTCATTTCTTCCTGAGATTTACAATTTTTCAAAAGTATAATAATGATATTCCTCTAGCATTGTCCGACATCCACAGGCAGTTTTTAATGCTGAATGCAATGATAATATCTGTTCTTGATTGAGTGATACGAAAGGCTATTAAATGTTTTCCACGACAGTTTCTGGTTTGTGCTAAAACACTTGTTCTGCGCAGTAAAATCAAAATCATTTGCACAATTTCCAGTGAATCACCGTTCCAGTGCAACCAAATCCACCTTATAATCTTACAAGATCTAATTTGCTACATTCACTTATATAATATTATATTATATACTATTATATAACATTATATATATATATATATATATATATATATATATATATATATATATATATATATATATAATATATTAGAATACTATATAATATATTATTCTTATATAATAGACGATTTAATTTGAATCTCTTCACATACAACATTTTCTATTTTGATTATTTTCATAGATTTGATGATGATAAAACCCACGCGCGTTCGAACCTGACAATTATGTCTGTTTGTTCGCTTGGCTTGACTGTGGAAGATGCCATATGAAATAACCAGTCGTCAAAATTTGCTTTGTTTTTGGTATCTTATTAGATCAAGGGAGCAAATTCCAGAAGGAGAACTGAAATTTCATAGAATCCATTTCCTTATTACAAAACAATCTACGCCCCCACCCACGCTGGGTGATGGCGACATAGGTAAGAAATGAAAGGAAATCTATTCTTCATTTCTTTTAAGATTTCACCCGAATAGACAGATACAGCGTCTGTTGTCTTTTTTTGAACACTAACAACTATTGCCGCTTCTTTTTTGTCCTCTGCGTAGATTGGCCTTCTTTGAACATTAAATAATTTAGGTCCACTATATCACGTTTGCTTGCAGTAGCTTGACAAAGCTAAAGTTGGTGTGAGGCAAATTCAGCTCGCTCATATCACAATTTTAAACAGAATTATAACTCTCTTCAATACAACATTGACGTCATTATCTCAATCGGGAGCGGGTATACATATCTCTGAAGTATTCCTCAAAATCAGAAATGAATCACATGTGATATTTTTGTTTCTTTTTTTCAATTTTTCCACCACCCAATTTCATCAAACCTACCACTATATATATATATATATATATATATATATATATATATATATAGATAGACAGATATATATATATATATATATATATATATATATATATATAGAGAGAGAGAGAGAGAGAGAGATAGATAGATAGATAGATAGATAGATAGATAGATAGATAGATAGATATTAGCCTAAATTTCTTATTCGTGCATCCGGCCAATATTTTTCTTTTTCTCGTCATGCTTATTATTTTTTTCTATATTCTACATTTTTATCTCTTTTTCTGTCAGTTATTTTTTCTTTCTTGATATGATCTCTATTAGCGTTTTAATAATTTTTTGACCAGTCGCCTTAACGGTCAATGTGTATTAACTAATCTCTTGATACTTGAGATTGTTTGAGTGCAGAAAAGTATATTTGGGATTTATGCTGAAACGACCTCAAAACCAATTACTTAACTAACCTATTTTCGGGGTTTGCAAAATTTGATACCCACAAAATCTGAGGTGGATAGATATATTGGGTCCGAAGTGAATTTCAAAACTAATATTTAAATATTAGTAGCATAAATTTATTTCACCGGACAGTACCTAAATTTCAACTCCTACCATCCATACAGCGTAAAGAAAGGGATCGTCCGCTACTTACAACACCATGCACAAGTCATAAGTGGCGACCCAGTGATATTAGATAAAGAATTGGTCAGTATAAGTAGTACCCTACAGCGTAACAAATACCCTGGGTACATGGCAGCAGCCCCAATAAACTGGGATAGGCGGGTACAAGAGGAGGACAACAACACCAGAAAACAGTCTGCCTTGCCTTATGTGAAGGGGTTATCGGAGAAAGTACAAAGGATCTGCGGTCCATATAACATCAGGACAACCGTCAAAAGCTGGACGACACTTCGCAGATATCTCTCCCGAGTAAGACGCCCCATAGAGGAGAACATGACTAAAGACTGTGCGTACACCATTCCGTGCAGTTACGGAAAGAATATATAAAGGGGATAAAGGCTGCCCCCTTAAGGTAAGGCTTCAAGAACACCAAAAACTTTAACACGAGGGGAAGTGGAAAAATCAGGCGTAGCTGACCACATATGGAGATCAGGTTGAAATCATAGACATAGAACATCATTTTAAAATTCGTAAACTTAAGGAATCAGCACATAAAATCTCCTGAGCCGACCAAGCATAGAAATGAATACAATAATAAGAAATGCCAGAGAAAAGCAATAATAACAACGGAAATTGAAGCTCTGGTAAAAACATGCAATGATAACAGCAAAAACTACAATATGAACACTGGTGAAAAATAATTGCTGAAGACATTAGGTTTATAATACTCAGAAATTTATACACAGTTGTCATCAAGGACACATGGCATAGTGGATACAGGCGTTAGTTAGATCTAGTGACAGGACCCATAGAGTGTGAGTTCAATACGTTGTTAAGGTGGTGGAGAACATGGAGAGGGGAATTAACAGGCGATAACCGATAACTAACATCCATTAGACATGGCACGTGGAACTAGAAAAGTCTACCCCAGCGAGCGAAATAAAGGGCTCAGTTCGACATTTGAACCACCCAAAGAAGGCCGGAGCGTACAATTGTGATAAATATGGCAACAAAGATGAGGATGATAGTCCGAGCTATGTAAATAGTGTATATAATACCTCAACTCAGAAATATTGACAGATACTGAGATTTATTTAAATAGATTAAATAGTACCATAGATTTATTTAACTACATATATGCTATTTTGTTCCACTGCCTTTCGCTATTTGTGTCAACTTCATAATAAGGGATCGGAGCAAGTGTAGTCGGACATCCCAGGCAAACCGTACCAATAACTGCTGAGACGTGAGCTCTTGCCTTTTCCTGATGAAATAGAGCACCATTCCGATTGGCCAATTCCGGATTCTTTTTATTCATTGTTGTCTTAAATCGGTTCAGTTAAGTCTGAATTCAACGTCTGAGTTTGCAGAAAGTGTTCATAACAAATAATGTCCTTCCAATCCAACCAGATTCACAGCATTACTTTCTTTGGATACACACCGGTTTTTGGAATAATTAAAGTTGTCTTATTTTGTTTTCCCGAGATATTTTTCGCTTCACATTATTGTAAACAATCCATTTTTCATCATCTGTGATCGTTCATTTAATAAAAAAAATGTTTCGTTTTGTTGCGTTTAAGCTGAGAATCGCAGATAAAAATGCTTTTCATTGATTTCTGGTTAAATTGTGAGGTCTAAAGTATCGTAGCGCTTCACTTATCGTCTTTCCAATGCCATACAACACTCATATGAGATCAGTGGAGTATCACTACAAAGTCCCGTCTTGAATTATTTTTAATCGGTGTTTTGATTTGGTCATTACATTACTATGTATACGTGTAGGTATCCCTTTTTGAGGCTTTTGTTATCTTTTCTCAAATCTTGTTCATTTACTATTTCTTCAATTTAATCCTGTTGAATGGACATTTTTATATTATTATTATTGATACCCACTCCTACTCTTAGGTATTTCAGCTGGGTAATGATGGTTTTATTGAAGCTTCGAACCTCATCCTCGGCTTAGAGACAAAACATTGGCCATGAATTAAGTTTGTTAACAAATTTTCATCCAATTTTGTGTCCTTGTTTATAATACCTGTGATGTTCACCAATTTTTTTCCTTTTATAGATCCTGTTCATTAGTTCAATAATTAAATATTTGCTCAGTCTGATCGATCTAACTTTGCATTGATATTTTAGCAAAGTCTTTTATTTCTAAATTGCTAACACAGATTCACTGTAAATTTTGATAGGTGGCATATTTTTTCAGAAACTTTTATATTACTAATCTTTATTTTATTTTCTCTGTCCAACATTCACTGAAGAACGACGGTGTCATTGTGTTAGTCCATTGAGAGAGTACAAGCCAAAACTGTGATTAACCGTGACAAGACGACATTTGGCTTTCTCCTGATAACATCCGCTCATAATGCAAAAATCACTTTTTTCTACTAGATGTGTGCTGATCATCAGGTCATTTCTATTTGCTTTTAGAAATAGTGTCATAAGATCTCATCAAACGTAAAATGATAATTGCACATAATATCGAATGATTATATCTGATTTTAATTTATCAGGGCAATCATTATTTTCTTTCTAATATTTTCGATAAAAACGGAAAGTAATATGTTGTTTACTTTTGTTAAAACGTAAAAAGATTATTTTTTTCAATCTTAATTAAAAAAAAAAAAACACCACAAAATAATTCAAATTCTCTCTAAATCATTATTACTGTAATTAACATGATCGTGTGTTTTTTTTCTTTTGTTCAAGAAATCTGTTTCCGGAGCGGTGTCAACGTGTGGTTTAATTACTTGAATCGCAAGAAACGTCTGAAATTGATTATAATCTAACAGAAATTCTCAGTTCTTCATAATGCTTGTTGGTTGTCCATTAGAAAAGTGCATAGAAAGTGCATAGTCGAGTGACTGTTTTCAACTTGAAAACCACCTCAACAACTTTGGAGTAACTAAATTCACTTTTACCAAGCGTTCTACATATTCTACGTAAGAACTTCAGTTGTTCTTATACAAATTTCTAAGTTTTGGTCCATCATGATTTTTTCACTCGTTCTTATTTTTGAATGTTATCTGGTAATAATAGTATGTCAAGATTCCATGCTGAGGAAATTATTACAAATTGCCTTTTGAAGGTTTTTTTTTATTTCATGTGTTATGTTCCTTAAGGATGTGGGTGATAATGGCTCTCCACAATTTCCTATCCTTTGTAGCTCTAAGCATCATTTGTTCATTTGTTATTTCCCCAGTCCCTGATCTAACAGTGACTTACACAAGCTTATTAAGTAGATTACTATCTATTTTCCTCTGCCTCTCTTGCTTTCAAGTTTTCTTTCCTCATTAGTTGTCCTAAACATTTCTCTTTATGATTCTCAATAATAGTCTCCTTTTTGTCCCCATTTTCATAAAAAAAAACTCCTCTTTGCTTACATGTTCCATCCCTGTTAGGTTCGGCATCTTTCGGTATAGCCAATTCTGTATTGCCTCATGGTCCTCTTCATCTGTGAGGAAATTGTCCATTATTCACTGCCATATAGATGGACGGATATTACATAACGCTTCAGTATTCTTTTCTTTGTTTCTAACGACATTTTCTTTCTTAATATATTATATAGCATTTGGTAGGTATTTTTCGCTATTCCAATGAGCCTCTCGATTTCTCTGCTGTATTATCGTCGTCCGTTAATGCACTCCCCAAATAGTGAAATTTCTGTACTTAATTGATTCTGACGTCTTCAATTTATAGCTCTCGTCTTTGCCTAACCATAATATCTTCTGTCTTTTTACAATAATGTTTAGACCTTTCTTCTCGCTTTCCTTTACGACTTTGTCTCGGAGTTCCGACAGTTTTTTTTTTCTGTGTATGTCATGAAAACGGTGTTATTCTAATCTGAAGGCTTTACTGTCGTTTTTTTTAATTCTGATAAAAATTGAAAACATTAAAGACTAAATTTTAGTCCCTATTATATTTGGGAATAATTTTAGTAATATAATCTCTTTTATTGTGAAAACAGCTTTTAACTTTTGTTTAATTTGTTAAGCATTAAGTTGTTGCTTAACATATATTTTATGACATTGTTTCCGTCCAACATTTTACCGATTGTTATTTTTTCTTTTAAGAGTTTTAAAGAGCTTTTTATTTTCCTATTCGTTTTGTCTATTATTATCATGTATTTTATTTGTTGTTTATAGTTAATTATCAAGTGATATCAAACCTTTCTAATACTTCCATCCGTTCATTCATTTTCAAGAAATGATTTCCCATACTAATGTCAAATATGCATTCATGTTACGATTGGAAGTAGTGGGATAGATTAGTTATACAAATAAGACGAATATCTTAGTCAGTATTCTGCATCCAGCGCTAAAGAGAGAAAGTGATGTAGAAATCAGGCAAATTTTTAACAATCAGGTGATTTCTTTTTCTAGCGTGATTGCAAGAAATGGTCATCCATTATGGTGGCCAGTTCAAGAAATTATCTAATGCAGGATTTGATACAATTTCAATAAATTTATTGTGAGATTCTTTTCTATCAATTTATATTTGCCTTTCGTCATTCTAATATGTCAGCACACATCACCTGTCAGCCATGGAAGTGTCATGGCAATAAATATTGCTCGAGACTTCAGCGTTTAGAAAATCATACAACCTCTCTTTTTCACTCTTTATATGTTTGTTTTTTTTTTAATCGGTCGCACCGCCGATTATGTTGTGCGCTATCGGCGAACAGTGACGGCTCTCTTTTTTACCGCGTTTATAACAATAAGGTGTACATGTATGTTTGAGAAAGAGAGAAAACTGGGACAAAAACAGAATAATGTATATAAATGTATATGTGCGTGTATATATATATATATATATATATATATATATATATATATATATATATATATATGCATGTATGTATACTCGTACGCACATACACATGTATTGTTTAAAAGAGGGGGAGAGGACTTAGTATTAGAGATATAGCGATTGTGAATATAAACAGTGTGGTTATGGTCTGATGGTCGATGGAGGCGTGAAACTGATACTCACCATGCAGTGTTGATTTCTATGTGACCTGATTGTACCATTATTCGGTCACCGGTAAAAGCCAGGATTTTCAATGCCGATTTCCAAACCCATATTTGTAAATTTGAAGCACCATAATTTTTTTATTCACATAATTTATACCTCCACGGTTTCCTCCGATCTAGACATAAATAACCTGGATACATACCAGTTTCTCATGTTGCACAATTTATGAAACTATTTGGCAATAAATCTACTTATATATTTTGTAAGTAAGCAAAAATTATGAACGATTTATATGATTCATCTCCTGCAACTTGTATATTAGAAGAATGAAAATCCTGAACTCAATCTACGAATATTCTTTGCATTGTGTTCAAATTTGATCAGTTTTTATGCTACATTTTTAAAGCTTCTTGTATAATTAAAGGTTTTTTTATTTGATAAAAGAAACAAAAAAAAAACACGATAAATATAGTTCAAACAGACGTTTGAGGTAAGATTTAATTTATAAGGGCACACAATAAAGACAGACTATAAGAGCCAAATTTAAAAAACAGACGATAAGAGCCGAGTTTAAAAAAACAGACGATAAATTTATTCTTAACACACAATTAAGTGCTTTGTGTGCCAAATGATGGCCAATAACATGTATGTAAAAATAATCAATGCAAATGACATATCCTCTTTTACAATAAAAATTACAATGCTGCATAAGCTTCTTTGAAAAGGTAAACATGATAAACATAGGAAAGGGGAAAAGTACTTCTCTGAATAGTTTTCAAACAAAGAATAGGTACAATTTACAAAGCAAAGTTCATGGCAGCATCGAAGAACAGAACAATCACACCAGTCGATGAATTTTCCTTGATGTAGGAGCGACTTTTTTATGTTCCTTTCAATTCTTGTCTGGTGGTCTCAAAATCCTTGTGTGGTTCTTTCCATGACCGAGTTCATGTAACAGCTGTTTGTCGACTTCATGAATTCAAATTCTTGTTTTCCTTTTATTCACCCAGATTCACTTCTCGGAACTTTTAATTGATTACGAAATTCATAACAAAATTTGGCGGATTCAATCTCTCTCTCTCTCTCTCATACACGCACATGTGCGGACACGCTGGAGCACGTACATATAGATTAAATATTATTCATTAACATTTAGAGTTTTCAAAATTTGAAATCTAAATCTTATTTGTCTTGAGATGAAATGTCGCTAATTCGCTCTCTAAATCAAAAGATTGGAATCAGTCTTTAGGTTCATTCAAGTTCAACTGCAAATGGGAAATGCCAAAAATATTTTAACGGAATTTTCTAGATATATTTTATAGGTTTTATCCAGTCAATTGACTAATAAACCAATCTTGTGGAGTCGTCATCTAATTATTTTTTTCATGACAAAAATAATTAGATGGTTGTTGGTTAATTAAAAGATATTCGAGATTTTGTAGAAAATCAATGATCTTTTCTTGTTGCCAAATAATGCTTTATTCTTATAATAAAGTCTCATAAAAGTATTTCATATTGTATGTGCAAAAAAACAGCACTCATAGATTCACAATTTCAGTTGAAATATATTTTAGATTAGCAAAAAAACGAAATCAAGTAAACTGAGTTGTTAAACTGTAGTTAGAATTGTTTTGTTGCTGTGTGTGTGTATCAAATGTGTAGATGCTAAATGAAATCAATCTAGATTATTCCAATATGATGCAACTTTATCAAAACACATTTTTGAATATACGGTCTAAAGGCCCATTTAGATCAAGTTTGTTATAGGGATAAATTTTCTACATGATAATAATGTGCACATCTAACAGTAAGAGGTGAGCCAGCAATAAAAATAAAGAATTCAGGAATTTCAACCCTGATCACTGACTATGGAGACAAACAAGCAACAGATGAGAATAATGAAATACCCTTTATGATTAAGCTATGACGATGAAAGAGCGATTAAGTTGGTGTGTGCAAACATTTACGATTATTCAAAAGAATCAGTGTAGTCGTCATGTAAACTTGTGTCTATTTTTGTGCATTGTTTCCAACTTGATTCTAACATATTTTTCACACTCTTTATTCGTCTCATAAATACCCGCCTACACAAATGACTTCACTTCCATCAAATTTCATTCAGACAATGATGAGTAAATTTACCAGGACTTCCAGCCGCAACAATAAACCGGATATCTCGTAGTATCTCATGGTAAAATCGGCGCTTTTTTTACGACTTACAAAATATAAATATTTCTATCACTTTGATCCATCACATTTTTATCATTGTTTTTTTTTTTGTTTGCTTAGAATAATTTTTGTTTTCTTTAAATTCTCATTTTTGGCTTCCATGAAAATATTATTATTTTTTCTTAGTTTTTCTGTTAGTAGGACTTTCTTTCTTTTACATTATTTTTCTTTTATTTTTGCTCTTTTTTCCAAAGCTTTTTACATTTATTTTCTCCGTTTTTTTTTTCCTTTTATTCCTCTTCTCAAAATTTCCTTCATTTTTTTATCGCTTTCTCTCGCCACGCAGCCCTGCAGATAATTAGATTAAATGCGTGGCAGCGATAGAACTGTCTGCGCTTGTGTTTATTCCGCGCTATCAATCCTTGCCAATTATCTGTCTGTTCTTGTCGTGTGTGGGAGTTGTTCCGAATCAAGTGGTAGGAAAGGTCTTACGTTCAATCTTCACGAGCCCTTTGTTAAGTCACATGCACTTCAAACAAAGAAGAAAAATAGACAGAAATCCGGGTGTATGCATTGATGGACATTGTGACTGGATATGTGTACATAATGCACAAAAGTTCACATACACACACACGCACACAAGCAGGTACACATGCTCGCACACATAAAACAAACACATATACGCATATAAAATTTTCACACAGATTTGCTTAATTCAATATCAACACACCCAATCACACATACAAATATATAGATATATCAATGATAATAATGACGCTAATTTCCGCGACGATAGTTTTCTTATTTAAATATCTGGGAAGTGTTTTTAACAGAGAACGAAAAAATAGATTGAGGGAGCGAAAGGTGCCTTCCAAAAGTTAAGCAAAAAATAAAAAATAAAAATAAACAGAAAAATATCGGTAAAAACAAAGAAATTAGTACTGAACTGTTATGTGATATCAATCCTCCTATATGACAGTGAAGCAAGAGATACAGAAGGATGCTGAGAATACTATGGACTGAACGTTTTTATAAAAAAATAGAAACAAAAAGGATATATATATATATATATATATATATATATATATATATATAACATCAGGAAAACATAGTTGAAATTTCTAGGGCATATAATGAGAGAAGAAAGTTTGGGATATTTGATACTCACAGGATAGATTGAAGGCTAGAGAGACAGAGGAAACAACGCATACCCTAGCGAACTTTAAAAAATGGACAGTGGAACTAGGTTTAGGAAAGTTAACAAAAATATAAAATCGTTCTAAATATGAAAATGTCAATAAGAATCAATTTCGCTTTCGCCTATTGAGCACAATAAAAATACAATTGATACTATTTTCTCGAATTTAAACTTACACCCAATCGCCTGAAGATACATCATTAATTAGTAAGTATATCCTGTCTATAGTAATAGTAATGATGAAATTAGCGTTTTTAATTGACTGAATAGTTCGCGTTTCTGTTGGGAAAATCTTTTCATAAAACAGTTTTTCAGAAAATTAGACTTTAGAATTAGAATTACTTTTATTGCTTTTGTTTTATTTTTCTTTAAGTCAGAATCTTGATTATATCATTATTTTCCCTTCCAAGTTACTTTTGTTGATTTTGTTGAAAATCTTCAAGGGATGCAGGTTTGGGTATTTGGCAAATTTATTAGTGATTTTGTAGCGCTAGTCCATTGGTCTGATGAAAAATTGTCGTCTTTAAGACCTAAAGGATTAATTCACGCTTGAAAACAATTTTAATCGTTGACCTGAGAAATTTCTGAACGAGCTGGATGCCATCTATGAAAACTATATGAGAATCTGGATCTAATGAGGCTATTTAAGAAAATGATTTGAGTTCTCAGGTTAATGTTTTGGTTTTCTAGCATTTTATGGTTTGGGACAAAATTACCTCTAGCATAAATTCTATGTTCAATACCCTTATCTTCTATAGTAAATTTATTTTACTTTATCCATACACTGATGTATTTGAAGTACTAAGAACTTATTAATTCTACATTCTGAATAATTATGATGCTTTCAGTGTAATTACTATCACTAATTTCATTCCAGAATATAGTTTCTGTTTTGGAAAGGTTTATCAAGTTCTTCTTGTAACACTTGGTAAATAAGGCTGTTGTTGTTGTTGTTTGATCTTATCTCAACAATAAACACCTTATGTCATGAACATAGCTCCCGTGTCGTCAGTACACGTGCACTGCCGATGGAGAGAATAACGCATTAATAGTGCTTAAGATTTTAACGGTGCTGAATGTGTGTTATGGGACCTTACCCATAATAACATAATGGACTATTCCATACGTAATAAATACTGCGCCTTCCGTCTGAAGTCTAGAGTTCAGTCTGAAGTCTGGAGTGGAGTCCGTCAGCGAGTCAGTCAGTCGAGTCAGAGGCAGTCCGAAACAGAGTCGCGTTCAGACAATTACTACTAAACCTGATCGTTCGTACTAACACTTTCTACTTCTCTGTATATATTACTGTTTGTAATATATCTGTGTTATTCCATATCCGTATTCGAGTTCTTCTTTATTGGTTCTACCTTGGACTATCACCGTGCTACAAGAAACCGGACCATAACAATGTGAAACCCAACTACGAAAAGCATCCTTTTAACCGAACGTAATACTAACATAATACTAAGTACAATGAAGTGTTCAAACAAACATCATCGAAACAGCCTTCTCTTTGTTGCCACAGATCTAAAAAGAAATTGTATATTCGTAAAGTGGGACATATTTATTCTTACGAAAAGAATTTTCGAGTGTTTGATCAGTTGAATTAAAACGAATGCTGGAAATTTCTTAAATCACATGTCTATGATTTTTAATTCATAACAAACTTTCTTTCCAAAAAATGCTATTTCCCTTTAGCATTTACTTCAGTTATGTGTCTTCATAGATTCATTTTTCTTCATTATCTGTGACTTGTTCTATCTTCTTAAGAAAGATAGTGGAAAGTTACCATATCCATTCAGTGTTTTCCTTCTGGTTACAATCCAAAGCCCAATTTACCCTGATATTTAACCCATGGCTAATATGGGGATAAGAAATTGATTTATATTTTTCCAAAGAGTATTATGAGAAAGTAAATGCAACGGGTTAGGTCACAATTTGAAATCGGCTCACTAATTTCATTTTCGGCGCCGATAACATCCCAGCATATACTTCGGATATTGTTGAACTCAGTGAAAGGTCTTATCAAAAGCTATAATCTACAGAAAGTTTACAGACCGATAATTCTAAGCCAATATCTAGGATCCTATTAGTAAGAAAAGCTTATTTTTTGTTAAAGTAAAAAAAAAACAGATCAAAATTCAGCTAATAACTGAGTTAGGCTATTGACTTTTTGAGCCAACCACTTACACTTTTCACTAATGCATATACATCAAAAGTAAATGTAGTTTATATGTAAAATGTTTAGCATCTACGACTAGAGATCAGAGACATCACAAACATTCTTCAGTATATTACAAAATATAAATCCATAAATATGAACTATAGAACAAAAAATATAAGTATAAAATGAGTTCAACATTTAAAGAGATTGTCGCTTACATTACACAACAACATTAAAGCAAAAGGAAGCTTTTGACACCATCGTGACTTCAGTGAGAAAAAAATAACCTGGACAATTAGTGACAAGAATGCGCATGAGCGGAGACGTATAGACCCGCGTACGTAGAAATTAAATGATTGAATATAGAAAGATCGCCGTAAAGTATACAGCCATCTTGACATTTCCCAACGTCACGTACATAGGTTTTTGACAAAAAATCCAATCACCTAATTCTGTCGTTCGGTTTATTCCAAAAATTTGGCATTTGACTACATTTGGATTTTGCATAGACGATGAGATAGATTTTTAGGACAGCTCTCGTATCTACAAGTTGCACCAGGAAATGATGCCAGGTTAAAATATCCATTAATATATATATATATATGTGTGTGTGTGTGTGTGTGTGTGTGTGTGTGTATTTAGGCAGCAATCCTTCGTTTATGCATGTTTCATTAAAAACGACAGACAAGATACTACGGTTAAGCTTTTTATGTAATTTTTCTTGTGTTCGAACAAGAGCTACCTTTTCTGGACAAAGAGTGTGGTGTAAAAACTGTCCAAATGTTTTATATTTCCAAGCGTTTTCGGCTATGCCATTAGCCGTTATCAAGGATGATTTATTTTTTCAGCTTAATTGAGTGTGTGCATTATGTGTATGTCTTAGTGTTTTGTAGGGATGCGAATGTGCCTTAAACCTATTGTAACATTTTTAATCAAATGCTCTTAAAAAGATTAATATGCCATATGTAAAATCACTGTTGATTATAGTCAATTATTTCATAATTTGCGTCCACAAAATTAAAGACATTTTCTATTTCTTCATATGTATTATAATTATTTGCGTATTTTTATATTCATCTATGTGGTATGATATATGAACATTTGAATATAACTTTAGTTGAATTGGCTGGTGAAACTTGGACAACTTGCCTTCGGGGTCGGTGTTCGAATTTGAATAAAGCTTTTATATTTCATTGATTCAAATTCGATCAGCTCTATCTATAATCTTCGGGAGAACTTTTAACATACGATATTCATCAGCATTCTCTTTTTCTTTGTTAGGTCTCTCTTTCGTGTTGTTTGTTATCATCATTAATGCATTTTATACCAATCTCAGTAACTCCCTCTCTCTTTCTCTCTCTTTCTCTTTCTCTCTCTCTCTCACTTGTGTGGACCAGTTGACCTAGTGTTGTTTGTTCTATTGCATTTTACATTTTTGCTTTTTTTTCTCTTTCTTTTGACAAAAAAGTTGTAGAGAAAGGAAAGAAGAAATTAGCAGCGAACGAGGAAAAGATGATGCAAATGGAGAATAAATCTCCTGTTCATACATTTTTATTGCTTAGTACGAAGATATTATCTTCCCTTTGCTAGCTTAATAAGTTAATCAAACTCTCTACTTGGTTTGAATGGTGCAAAAATGTTTCATAATCATTTTCGCTCGGATCAAAGGACCTTCTACTCTTCCAGCCATGAACCATATTAAAAGAGGATAAAATTTAAACAGTTCAATTAACATTCACACCAGCTGAATCAGTCGATAGTTAATACATACATTTGCAAGAGAAAACGCATAAAAGGGCAGACAATTTACTGAGGGAAACATGGCGTCCATCCCAATGACACTTGATCTGAATTTGATGTGTTCTTTCGTTGCTTATCTCTACAACTGATAAACAAACTCTTAACCTCTCTAAGTCGGGTGAGTATAATCAAAGACGCCGGAATTATATCATTGCTTGTCGATGGGCTTCTGGGACGATCAAAATATTCGATTTTTCTCTTTGAACAGGGCTTTTAGATGATCACACTTTGCTGTGTGATCACTACACACTAATCATTCCTCACGATTTGACTCAAGTACGAGGGTATTCAGTCTTTAGTTATTTAATCATATATGTATTAATAGTTGTAATATATATATATATATATATATATATATATATATATATATATATATATAAAAGCAATAACTACCAAATGGTTTAGTATATATATATATATATATATATATATATATATATATATATATATATATATATATATAAATAATCACCGGTAGCAAGATTCAGAGTTTCAAGTACAACGCAATCTTCAGGTACTGAATTAAGTGTTAAATACTTATAGTTTATAGATTTGTTATATTGCATGGGGCACATATATATATATATATGTGTGTGTGTGCGTGCGTGCGTGTGTGTGTGTGTGTGAAAAATGTGTGTACATAAATATAAATATATATATATTATTTATATATTATATGCGCGGTACTTATTAGAAAGCGCTCAATATCAGAGATAGAGCTAACATATTTGGTTGGATTGATGTGAGTTTGTGACCCTGTGACAAATTTGTCTGACGATCGCAAAAGCGTGAAACCCAGGGTCAGAAACTCACATCAATCTAACCATATATATATATATATATATATATATATATATATATATATAAAAGAAATTTATACACACAGAAATAATACCCGGATTTGAATAAAATAGACGTCATTTTACACTTAAGGATCCTTTCAACCAACATTTTTTCAAGGATGATCGTTGGCGAATTGCAAAACAATCAAGGACGCAGCAATAATAACGAAAGAGGAGGGAAAGTTGGAACGCGATTAAAAAAATAAATTTTAATTGTAAAGAATTAATAAAACAAATAACAAATGAATTCCACAAAAATTTAAATTGGAAAAAAAAACACTCACAGTCCCTCGATCAAACGTAAGGAGCGCATAAAATTCTCGGCTGGTGAAATTTTATATAGACAACCTCGAGAACTCGGAGATGGTAAGCCGAGCGAGCACTGTGTAGAATTGAAAACCATGTGCCTTCATATTCGGCGGCACAGTCAGGGCTGTCCAGTAAATGCTGTCCAATCAAAGAATAGCGAACTGCTTGAGTAGTTCTTAAAACATGGCTTCGACTACTTCATCGCAAATAGGCAGGAACATGTTGCGAAATCCGCGTCTCCAACCTCAGGTTGCTTCGTCCTATGTACGCCGCTTCACATCGGCATTTAAATTTGTAAACAACTAAATTTTTCTGAAAATAGGACAAACGATCCTTACTAAAGGAAGGGGATGCAGATTTTGTTTGAAAAACAATGCGCAACTTAACAGCATTGTGACATGACATGATACAAACTGAAATTCTGTCAAATAATAACTGACACTTCCTGCTAAGCCAGGCTAACTTTAAATAAATAGGCCACCGACTATAACACGTTTGATGATATTGTTGGGATATCCATTATTTTCAAAACTTTTCTGGATACTAGCAAGTTCACCATCTAACAAATTAGGAGAACACATCATCAATGCGCGATGAACCAGGGTCGAGATTAGACCAATCTTGCGAGCCTTGGGGGCAAACGAATTCCAACTTGTATAGACGCCTGTGAATGTGGGTTTGCGAAAAACGCTAGTAAAGAAAACCCCATCCTTACGCTCAACAAGGGTAATGTTTCATCACTCTGAACCTCCATAATAAATTGAAGGGATGGATGGAAAGAATTAAGTTCCGCAAAGAAATTAGTAGCATCACTGGCGGAATCAAAAATTGAGAAGGTGTCGTCAACATACCTCATATAAACGTAGGGTTTAAACCTTGTTAAACAGAAGTCGCTCATAATAGCCTACGAAAATATTGGCAAAAATAGGGCCCAAAGGACTACCCATAGTAACACCATCTCCTTGGACATACATCATATCATTAAAACTAAATTCAACTCCTTCAGTAGCCAGACGTATGCATTCCAAAAACAGATTTTAAGGAATGCTAGCCGGGGCCAAATTACCCCTATAGTGAATATCAGCACAAATGCTAATGGTACAACTAAAGAGGGACATTAGTGTACAAACTGGCGATGTCAAAAGACACCAACTGTTTATTTTCAGATTCAATTTCTAAACTTCTAATGAAATTTGAAAAAAGGAAAGTCTGAAATATCGTGTACTGAAAAGATATCTGAGACCGGCTGAAGTAATTCAGTCAACCATTTGGCCAACTCGTGTTGCACGGATCCTACCATAGTCTGAGTGGTACGTTGAGACCCTGTAGGTATAACGCTGTTATTGATGTCCTCAGAGATAAGGTTACTCTTGTATACAGAGAACAACCATCTCTGTGTTCTGGTTTCGACTTTGCTGGTATTATCACACGTACCAACAAGACCGATCATCTTAAACTTCGAAGAATCATTTAAAATATTGATCATCTTATCCAAATAATCTTGTTTGTTTAAGATGACAACGCCAGGCTTAGTGATATACACATCGTCCCTTGACTTTAACGCTTTTATAGTCCAAAAATGAACGCTTTGCCAAGTAAGAAAGTCTTACTCAGCTTCAGCAGTAAGCGAAGCATATTCATTGGACAGTTCAAGAAGTCTAGCCTTAGTAGTAGAAAAATTATCTGAAGAAGGAACATGTTTAATTAATACAAAATCTCAAACTCAGTGAAAATATGTTCCTTACCGATTTTAGAATGTGGAATGCAAAAATTCAAACCTCGAGAAAGAACCGAAAGTTCAATCTCTCTCAGTCAGAGTGTCATTGGAATAATTGAAAATATTTATTAGAATTAGCATCGTCAACTCCAAACCTTCTAGAGACGAGGCTGTTTAAATATTTCTTATTATATATATATATATATATATATATATATATATATATATATATATATATATAAACACACACATATACAAACATAATACACAAAAACACACACAAAAACACACACACAAACACACACACACACACATATATATATATATATATATATATATATGTATGTATGTATGTATATATAAATAACAATTTATAGCTATGGATTTACATTGAGCTATCAGGATTTTATCCTGCTTGAGACTTCCCATACTGATTACCAAGTTTTTCATAACTTAAATATATATATATATATATATATATATATATATATATATATATATATGTAACAATTTAATTACCGGTATGAGAACAGTGTATTGCTGGGGTAATAAGTCAGGCTAACACTTGTACCTGAGAAAGCGTGATCATTTTCCAACTTCTTTTTTGAGTGGCAGACAGAAAAATTACCGAACACTAGAAAAATTTAAAAATACTGATAAAAGTGCTCGTGATATATAAACTTTATTAAAAATGTATTCTTGCTATGAAGAAATCTAATCTTTTTGAATGGCACACGCAGTTCAAGGGAGGGCGAGATATAGATGATGGCACAAGAAATGACCAACACAAAGCACAAAAACAGGTGCCAATATTAACAAAGGGCAAAATTTGGTACGGTGAAATCGAAGATTAAGTGTGTACATGTTTTTTTCTGTTTATAACACCATCGTTGAAGAAACTTTTCTCATTATTTTCTCTTATTTCTCATTATTCGGACTATTGTTCTCATCTTTGTCGCCGTATTTATTACAACTTTTCGGCCGTTGTACGCTCCGGCCTTCTTCCGGTGGTTGGAATGTCGAACTGAACCCTTTATTTCGCTCACTGGGGTAGACTGTTCTAGTTCCACGTGCCATGTTTAATGGATGTCAGTTATCAGTTATCGCCTGTTAATTTCCACTGCCTTAACCGGGTATTGAACTCACACTCTTTGGGTCCTGTCACTGGATCTAACCAACGCCTTTATCCACTGTGCCTCAAGGACACATGGCAAGTGGAATTGATTAAATCGTTATCTATCTATCTATCTATCTATCTATCTATCTATCTATCTATCTATCTATCTATCTATCTCGGTCTTTGTGTGTGTGTGTGTGTGTGTGTGTGTGTGTGTGTGTGTGTGTGTGTGTGTGTGTGTGTGTGTGTGTGTGTAAATTCCCTACTCACTCGAATCGCACCGATGGAAAATGACTTGTAATGAGAAATCGGAGAGAAAATACCATTAGGAAATGTATGAATCCATCTCTTCTCTTCCCTTCTATATGATAAATAGCAGGTCAGACTGGATCCTATAGCCTTGGCTGGTAACCTATCTACCGCAGAATGTAACGACAGTCGACTGTGAATTCTTCTGCCAAGTCAATCATGAATCATAGATTAATATTAAGGAAGGAATGCATAAAAATCTCGGTGTCAAGTTACTGCCATAAAATTCACAAAATATCCCTAGAGAACAAATGTAAAAAAAGTGATATTTTGAAATGTTTACTAGGATAATGATATCCTTGGATATAGCAGATGAGAACAATCTACCAGCGTAGATTAAATAAAGAGTTCAGTTTGACATACCGTATTGACGAAAGCCGGGGTAGAATAATGGCCGAAACATTGTAATAATAACAACAAAGATTAGGACAATATTCCGAGTGTAAATAATGACAATAATAATAACTCCTTATCCCAGAAATTCAAACAGAAGGTGATCAGGTGATAATATTAACAAAGATGAGGATAATCGTCCGAATGTTAATAATTAAAATAATTTTGATTAATATCAAGTGATCCTAAATAGTAAAAAAAAGATTTAGCCATTTCTTTCTGAACACAAACTGGTCAAAAGAAGACATACTGACCTGAACAATATGAGGTTTAAATAAAAATAATTCATTTATCATTAGAATTTTATGCCGAAAAGCCTTGTCACATTGTGTGATTCAATTTGGTTTCATTTATTCAATTTCCTGCTTTTCTATTGATTTCGTCCAATCTCGATGCCTAACCGTGTAATTGAATATATTTATAGGCACACCAGATAAAGTTCTGACACAGCCCTGAGTTTGGGGTCGAGTTTAAAGTCGATTGAAGTACTTGGGATAGAAATACTTTGGGCAGTTGTCGATGAGGCGCTATTAATTGTCCATCATTGATTCTATTCCAAATACGCCTAAGGTAAAGCTGCTATTACAAACAGATAAGGCGAAAAGTGTCAGCACCAGACGCAGACGGGTAACTCAACAACCGACTTTTTGGACTTGAAGATATTCATCTAAGACTAGACGTCGCGCTCTCCATCAAGATAATTTTCCGTTCATCTTAATTAATTGACATAAACAAACTTATTTAACAAATTAAATCGTGTTGTTGTTTTAGTCCGAAGACTTTAGAGGTTTTAACTAGTTTACAGTACCTTCAGTAGTTTTTACATTGGCCTGAAATTTCCTGTTGAATTGTTTATTCCACAGAAAAAATGATGCGATATTATTTTAGATTGGAAGATATTCGCTACTGTTGTGAGCCAAGCTAAACCAATTTCAAATAAATGAGTATTATATTTTTGTAGGGGACAAAATAATAGCACTTATTCATTGAAAATCCATGCAACATAGATATGGTTTTGGCGGCAATGATTTAGTGAGAATTTTTATTCTCTGTTACATGAAATTAGAAAATCTACAACAAAATTTGCGATAATTATATCGGATTACAGGCTATACTATTGTTTTATTCAATTTCAAATAGAACTTTGGTAATGATGTACAAGATTAAATAAAACAAACACGTGTAAAGTTTTGAAAAGAAGCTAAATTTTCCATTTACTAATTTTATTCTTTTGAACCAGTCCTAATATTAAAACAATATTCATGTATATATAAATGTTGAAAAGAAACTTGCGAGATTTGTATTAAAAATAAATGTTATATGATAATTTTTATGAAGAAAACGAATGTTTCGAACAAGTACTGTTCCCAAATAGATCGAGTGAATATAGTAATGGACAAAAAGCGTCCGAAATTCGTTAATTCAAAGGACAAAAATGTTTGGCTTAATAAGTAAAAGTAAAAGACTTCATGTTTCTTTGATGAGCAGACTAAAATTGTTATTCATTGGATATAACCCTTTCTGATTACTATTTATTCCTTCTTTTTTTAAAGTCAATTCCCTGGAAGACGGCAAAAAAAAAAAAAAAAAATCTGGGGCAAATTTGCTGAAAAAATAAAATGTTTCGTAAGAATATAATTATGAACTTTCCCCCAGACGATATTAAAATAAAGCGATAAAACATGTCTTTAAATAAAGTTTAAAATAAAAATTGACTTTTATTTTTACTTATTAAATTTAAAATGTTTGCTAACAATACAAGCACTCCTGCTCTTACAACCTCTGCTACTGCTACTAGTACTACTATTAATCATAACAATATAATTAACTCTATTGAATGTGACTAGATCTTTGTCTAGTCTGATGAAATGAATCCTTTCTTTGTTTGCATGTTAGTAATGAATTCTGTTTACAGTGTGATTTTCAGAGGATTGTCTTACCATAGCGTGTGTCTGACGATTTTTCGATGGCGAATACGTCACTTCTACGGGGTTCGTGTCTCTTCAAGTCGAATTTAAATGTAAACAAAAATTAAGTACACGAAAAAAGATCTGAAATTCTTTATGTCAAAATATATAAATTTAATTTGTTAATCTATTAAAAGATGTGAGGTTTTATATATGAAATAGTTTTCCAAATTTTTCACGCAATTTTAAAATATTCAAGAACTTATAAAATGGGTATTCTAAATGCTTTGGCTCATAGCTATTAAAACCATATTTCATTGAAAACAAATAAACTAGTTTCTGCTTACAGTAACTGAAGCAGAATTCTTTGTATGGGATAAAATTTTGTGTTGTGTTATAAGTTAAAGAGCACATAATTATGAAGTCTTTATCGAACAGTTATGTTAACGTCAAAAGTTTTTTTATAAAGAGATGAACTTTTCTAAATTAATGAATCTAACTAAAGTACCCGTAAAATACGCATATTTTCGAAGGCAAATACTTCACTTCTGCAGGGGTTCATGTCTCTTCAAGCAGAATTTAAATGTAAAAATTGACTTTTTAGAAAATTCGAGCAGAAATTTCTTCTGAGCAAATATTGAAAATATATGTTTAATTTACATTTTTATTTAAAGTCATTTCAGCAATTTCCCATTTTCTCAAGTTTTTCAGTTACACATTTAATTAAATTAATTTAGGCAGCAACATTAATGCTGATATTTGCTGTTATATTTGCTCTGGCAAATCGAGCAAATTTAGAATTTATTAAGAAAAAAAGGAATTTTAAAGTAATTAGCAATAAAGTGATTTACTAAGTGATTATTCCATCTATAACCTCTACTGAACCACTTGAGTCAGTGTTGTTGTGCCGTTGGTCATCCTACAAAAATAAACATCAAGTTGTAGTGGTGGGCGTAAAAGCGAAGACAAGTTGTAACGATAATCTATTATTTTCCCAGTATTGGTTCTCTGGCAAGGAATTATTGATTTGACGCAAAATAGTTTACTCTCATCATGTGACTGATGTTTGTCTCTCATAGCAAGTTTTTCAGAATAAAGGATTCTTAACCGGCATGAAATATTCGATATGACTTGATTTAATATCCAAAATTATTATAACATACTGATTAATCATTGAAAATAATGGTTAGTTAAAACTCAAAACTAAATATGAATGTAAAATTAATACTTATGTTTCTATCATGAGGAAAATTAATGAAGTTTAAATTTAGAAGCTTTAAATATTGAAATTTAATAATTCTATTTAATTCCAGATACGGCAATTTAGCAACATTAAGCAGGTGCAGAAGTTTAAATATCTCGAAAGTTTTTTAACAGAGGATGGAAAATTCGAAACTGAGATCCGAACACACATTCGACTAGCGAAAGAAGCATATCAAAATATAAAGAAGGTGGTGAGAAACGGAAAAAATCGTTAGAAATAAAGAAAAGAGGGGATGGATTTCTGTGTGGCAATCCTACTAGGATTTATTATTGAATGTTGAGAATTTGAAGAATTTACCCAAAGATGAGGAAAAAATAGAAGCAGCAGAAATGAAAATTCTATGAAGCGAGCGAATAATTAAGAAGAAGTCTTAAAGAAAACGGTAACAGAAAGAACAATTCTAATCAAAATCAAGAAAAGACAACTGAAATTCCTTGTACACAAAATGAATAAGGAGGTCTTGGAAAACTGAATACTTATGGTGTATATCGAGAGTAACAGGGATTAGGGAAAGACAATGAGTTACTTACCTGACGAGGTTATGTGAAGACAATGAGTTACTTACCTGACGAGGTTATGTGAAGACAATGAGTTACTTACCTGACGTGGTTATGTGAAGACAATGAGTTACTTACCTGACGAGGTTATGTGAAGACAATGAGCTACTTACCTGACGAGGTTATGTGAAGACAATGAGCTACTTACCTGACGAGGTTATGTGAAGACAATGAGTTACTTACCTGACGAGGTTATGTGAAGACAATGAGCTACTTGCCTCACGAGGTTATGTGAAGACAATGAGCTACTTGCCTCACGAGGTTATGTGAAAATGAGCTACTTACCTGACGAGGTTATGTGAAGACAATGAGCTACTTACCTGACGAGGTTATGTGAAGACAAGGAGCTACTTGCCTCACGAGGTTATGTGAATAGATATAGAAACGAGGGAAGGGCCTTGGCAAAGAGAGAAAAATTGCGAAAGAACCACAAATGATAGAAAGTTGTGGCGAGCCATGACCGTACATGTCTTGACGAGACATGGCACATAGAAGAAGAATCATATATTAATGTCAATATAATATTAATAGATTGACATAATATTAATATAATATCAAATTTAATCGGTTTCTGCACATTTTCAGTTAGTCAAATATCTCTATTCATGGTGGGGGGAGTGTTTTTCCTCACTGTCAGATTAGTGACACTCGGTATGTCTAGTTTATGAACTAAATAAGATTTCATAAATTTACTTTTATATATGCAATTAAACTATTTATTGGCTATCTATCTATCTATCTATCTATCTATCTATCTATCTATTTAAGTTGGAACTGTACACACACACACACACGCTGCAAAATATAAACTATATATATATATATATATATATATATATATATATATATATATATATATATATATATATATATATGCGTGTGTGTTTGTGTGTGTGTTATTCAGACTATATTACTTGGCGTATGTGGGCGTGCGTTTCAAGTATCACGTGTCATTACATATTACTGATATGTATAAACATTAGTATGTCTCATCTATCTCTTTAACCATGTCTTGTAATATGTACTAAAGTATTTTGCTTGGGTGTGTTACTGGGTTGTTGTAGATAACACTATTTTATAACTGAGACTAGCCTAGGCTGATCTTTTGCGTCATTCGTCGTTGCAAAGGCAATAATCTGGAATGCAGCCGTTCGCATTTTTGCATAAGTTCATTTGAAAATCATTTTCTATCGGTTGGACCCCAAAAAAGTCTTTCGGTTTATGTGGAAATAAAATCCGGCCACTTTCGAAACACACACACACACACACACACACACACACACACACACACACACACACACACACACACACACAGAGTAAGAGAGTATATTGTGTGAAGACGTTTTCTTGTTTTTCAACTGACACTGAATAATAATTTCATAAAACGATTCCTTATTAGAAATATCAGAGAATTTTGGAAAGATAAAAAGAAGTTTTCCAAAGCTCACTAAAACAGGACGTAAAATTAAGAAAAAAAATATTAGCCAATGCGGGTGTAATTCTCAGTTGAAATTGGTGTTTTATGTGTGACGACGCCTTCTTTCTTTTGTAAATATTTTATTAATCTTATTCTGTCTATTTAAAATCTTCCTGCTCGCTTTCGAACTGAACCAGTAGATTTCGTTTTGTGGCATTCTCTTAGAAGATTTTATGTCATTCATATTCTGCGTTTTGTTGCCGCTCCTATAAGTTTTGTATTTTAAATCTAGAATTTACTTTTTCATTGCGTTCTAAAATTAATGGCAAATACGCACTTGTTAACATCACTTTTGAATTAAATTGTTTTTGAGGGCTCATCAAAGTAATGTTCATATTTTTATATTGTAAGTAATAATTATACATTAAACGTTTTTAAATAAATCACAAGTGAATCAAACGGAATTAAAGTTGGAATTTTAATGGAGAAATCAAATAAGCAATAAATAATAACAACGTTCATCATTTTTCAAAACACAAACTTAAATAAAAACACAATGAGGTTTTTAAGTCTCTCACGCATTTCACAAATTAATTTAAAAAATCACATCCTTCTATCAAATCTGGTGTTTGAGACTCGCATTTACCAAGTGGCCATAAATAGAAACTACGCTCACAAATTTAAGTTTTTTTCGTAATTATTTAGTTATTATTTCAGGTGATTATTTCAGGTGATTATTTCAGGTGATTATTTCAGGTGATATACTTTGTGCTTTATTTCCTTTTTATTATCAACATCGGATTCACAAAATTTTCTAAAAAGGCACCAAAAATGATAAAAATTTGTTGCTTCTGCTATTTTAAGATGATTTTGAAATAAAGAATAATTTGCGTTTTTACTACATTCTTAGTAAAGCAATCTAAAATGGAAGAAACATCTTCCATGTAATTAAATACGACATTTCATGTCAGATATTTGCATTTTTATTGAAAAAATACACTGGTTTTGTTCAAGTAAAGATATAATTTGTAGATAACCATATTGGTTATCTACATATTATATCTTTACTTTAATACTTTGAGTTTGAAGATGGTACATTCAGAGATTTTTGTTAATCACTTCGAGGCCCAATCAATCAACGCAGGCGTCTCGTAGGGCTCGCTTTTCGGTCCAACCCTCTTTCTACTTTATATAAATGATCTGCTCAAGAGTATTTTGGGAATATATATGCTGATAACACAACGAAATATTGCACAGCTCCAAAAATTTAGATGACAAATCGTTGGCAGCTGATCTCTCCTCTGATCTAGCTCTAACAGCTCAGTGGGCGAGGTGGGGGACTGGCCGGTCACATTCAATGCATCGAAAATTAAACTAGCGGCGTTCCATCATCAACGAGCCGACAATGAATTTTCACCTATTGCGATGAACGGGTGTTTTCTCGAAGAGGCACCATGCCTTGAGCGCCTTTTGGAACTCAATCCAGACCTCAAGCGGAACTTGTACACGCGATCCATCGCTAAAGATACTGGAAAATAGTCTGTTCCAGTAAGTAGTTGACTTGATTCCTCTTGTTATCCTCTACTTTTACAAGAGCAAGATCAAGTCGAAAATGGAGTCCTGCTGCCATATATAGACAGGAGCTTCCAAGTCTCCTCTTTATAGCCTAGAGTCCGAAAGCGTTTCCGCGTTGTTGGGGGTGATGAATTATTTTTATTGACGGCAGCTAAATAAATTCATACACCTTTTATTGTTAAAACAGTGACTCAAATAAAGCTTTCATTAGATGATAACCTTCGGATCGAGTATGGTTTGGGCCAGAAGCACCCTACAATATCACCAGACTTTGTTGATTTTTTGTCACAGTGTGGAAATGCAAGTTTCAGACAAATACAGCATCTACTGGAATCACTTAATATCTAATATTTTCTATTACAAACTTAGGTATAACAAGGTCAAATAGGCAATAAAACTTCGACATCCAGCCTCAGTAGGAAATATATTGGTAGTTCAGCAATTCTTACAGATCTTCATACTTTTCTAACTTAAAGTCGATATTTTTTGTCAAAATAAATCGCTAATTAAATGAGGTAAACTTATTAGTGAATTGATCTGATTAAATGAGCAGGGAAATGGGTGGTTAACATTGCAAGTCTGTTGCAGCACTGCTCTCATTACAACCGTCAAACAAGAATTTACACTTATTTTTAAAAGTAGATTTTATTAGAGCTGGAATTTTAGTCACCTGGTAATAGCTTTTTATTGTCATGGCAAGAATCTCGAGTGCCTTTAAACTTGAGTAAACAGCCATTTTTATAGATATTTTTCTTTATACTAAGATCCCCTATATTAATAAACAGAGTTCAGTTTAAAGATAATAATAATTACTAGGTAGAGATATATCGTTAAGCAGCAATACGGTGAGGCTCATTATCATAAATTTATCACGACTATTGCCACTGAAAAGCAGAATAAATCGATTGTATTTTTACTCGTTTTATCTGAGAATACCTTTAAATTTGTCGTAAAATTTCGTAGGACTTTTGTCGGAAGAGATGAAGCTACAGCGGTGCTGGAGTCAGTATCACCCATTTGTTTGTCATTTGCCTGATCTTAACCGGTTAGGCATATCCCTAGGCACTGTTCATTTCTGTTCATACGAGAAGAATTAGTGAGGAAACACCATGTCTAGGTATCCTGAAATTTTGTTTTTAAATTTGAACAATAAGGTAGCCAAATTCGCTGATTTCGCCGTCCCTCTTACCTTCAGTATGCCTTGTGAGTGTCATATTTTCCAAGCACTCTTTCCTGATTAAGTGTCCAAGAAGTTTTAACTGTCACTTTCTGATGTTATTTATAGTTGTTTTTTTTTTTGTTTCCATTTTCTTAAAACCTCGTCGTTGCTCGTATGTTCAGTCAATCAGCATCATTCTGTAGAACCACATTTTTCTGTTGCTTAAAATTTCCTTTCATTTGTGAGATTTTTCAGCATTCACTGACATATCGGAGGAAAGATATTATGTAAAGTTCAGTAAACATTTTTCTAACGAAATCTTCCTGTTTCTTAATACTTGATTGATTCGTTTTCTACGACTTATCAACTCTTTGCAGGTTATTTAAAACGAGAAAATATTTTTGATTGCAAGAATTTTTTTTATTAATGATTTAGTGATACAAATCTTTCTAATTAACCCATAATTGGGGGAAAGAGGTGGATTCGTACTTTCCCAAGAGTATTTTGCGTAAGTGAATATAACAAACGTAACTGGAATTGGAACTCGGCTCTTCGATTTCCAATTCCGAGCCGTTAACCATTATACCAGTCGCACATCCAAGCTTACCTGGTATTCCCAAGCTGTCACTCATCTAAGTACTAAGCAGGCTCGACGTTGCTTAACTTCGGTGATCAACATCATATGGTCATAAACCGATAGTCTAAGGTGTTTTCGCACCGGACTACGTTGACTATAGTGAATAATGACACCCGTATCAGCTTTTCTTTGAAATAAAGTACAAAATTTTAAAGAGAATCGGATGAAATTAAACGATATTTATCTAAATTTTAAAATCCTTCCCACAAAATACATCATAATCGAAAGAAACTTAACTGAATGAACTTTAAACTATGAATATTCAATTTTATGTTTTAAGGTAAGTGCGAAACTAAGCTAATTAATAACTATATTCATTGTTGTTACTTTTCTCACCTAAAATTATGCTGAAAACATCGAATAGCCAGGATTCAAAGACTTCCTGGAATGTCTATAATGAGCAACTTGATATATGTCTTACTTTAAAGTATGTCATTGAGGCCCATGTAATATAATGAATATATTTGTGTTTGTATTGCAACTGTAGAAACGGTAATGGAATAAAATGGTTTTTATCAGCGTAACTAATCAAGCAAGAATATAAAGAAATTGAGAAGGCTGCTACCAAACTATGGATTTAAAATATTTTGTTGATTGAATGGCTTAGTATCATATTTATATTGTGTAGTTCGTTGCAGTAGAAAGGGAAAATATTAATTACAATTTAGTACTTACAACGATTGGATACCGCATTCAATTGTAGCTGAATTGGTATTTTGGATAAACAAAAAATCAGTCTCAGTTCTAAAAACCGAGAGTTTTTTTTTAATAAATAAAAAAAGACAAAAAAAAAAAACAACAAAAACAAGCGTATTGAACAGTTTGTAACTTTTTGTACCTCATGATTGGCACAGGTATGAAACTCTGAGTCATACTGTAAATGTAGGTGTATGTGTAATTATTTATATATATATATATATATATATATATATATATATATATGTGTGTGTGTGTGTGTGTGTGTATTTCTAAAAAATGAATGAATTTTTTATTTATCCGACATATTTTATGATTTTAAACATTATTTTTAGTAGACATCTACATATGAGTAGACGCTTCATTTATTTATTGAACAGTATATTTATTTTCATCTACTGGCATGAATATTCAAGAAATCTTAAAGGAAAAGAGGATTCGAACCTTCGTCCCCACTTTGCAGAAGAAACCGCCGCTAGATACGATGAGCTTTAGAAATGTGTCGCTGATCTTGCAAAGAGGATATGAGTTTGAATCCTGCCCGAGGATCCAATATTTCTTTATAAATTGCTTTGTTTCCTTTCGAAAACGAAACAGCAGATATGAACTTTTGAGAATCGGTGAAATGATTTGTGTTTATAAGAGACTATTCGGCCTTGCTCTTTAGGCGTCGCGCTTCGTGGTCGAGTCGGTCTAGAGCATGTTCGATCAGACGACGTGAGACGCTGGTTCGAACCTTATAAAGGACGCGTGTTTTCTTTAATAATTCTCAAATATTCAAACTATTAAACGCTAGTAAACAGTATTAAATAAATAAAGGGAGTGTCTACTCAAATATGGGTATCCACTAAAATTACCTTTATTATATATATATATATATATATATATATATATATATATATATATATATAAAAGATGAAAAAGAGGGAAAATTATTAAAGACGCATTTCGCCGGAGAAGTATATGCTCAGTTTAAATGAAAAAAAAAAGTGTGTGTTTGTGAGGAAAATTTCTTGGGGTCTTTGAGGATGAGTGGGTATCATAAATAAAATCAGTTATTCCCGGTTATCACCTCTTAGGGTAAATTGACTCAGAAGAGGACCAATGATATTGCAGATTCTTCTTTGGATTTTATGAAGAATCTCTAAATATCACCAGACCATATGTGAGAACAATATTCAAACTATGGATGAATTTTGGGCTTATAAGTATGTAAAATTGATTCGCATGAGAAGAAATGTCTAGTCTGATAGAGTGAACTAAATTTCTTATTAGCAAACCTAGCAATTGATTAGATAAAATCTGTCAACTTCATGCCAGCCAAAAAAATGTTAACACGAGAAGGTGCAAGGAGTCACTCACATGGAGGTTAGTATCAGATATGCTGTTGGAAAGTAGAAAAGGTTCTCTCAGACGATTAATATTCAGCAGGTACGTTTTGGGACGTTAAAATTAAAAAGCTATTCCTTGCCCCAATTAACAACAGCATGTTGGTCATGTTTTAGTCCAACAATCTCTATGACCTTATTGGACCGACCAATATTGTATGAACATACTATTAAGACAGGAGTAAATAGTTGCGTCATCAGCACAGATACCGAGTAGAGAATTGATAACATCAGAATGGTTGTTGATGAAAATTAGGAACAACGTAGGATAGAGTACTTGATACAGAAAGATCTAAAATTAGTGGTCGTTCAAGTAATCTGTATTTCACGATTTGATAAGAAAGACTGAATCAATTCAAAAATGATCCAGAAATACCATGACCTTTCACCTTGTGAAGAAATCTAGCATGTCAATTGCGTTCGAGATATCCAAAACAACAACCCGAGCTCAAACTATTCGTATCTAAAGCTTGATAGACTTTGTAGTTGACCAATAGAAATGAAATATAGACGGGCAATAGGCTGATAGAAGGATCAGATGGTTGTTATACCGGAACGTACCTATTCTATTGTAAATAGACTCTCCCACAGATAAGTAGTAGTAGCAGCAATCGCCAGTGGAGCTCAGTGAGTTGCGTGAGTCAGTCGATATCGGACATTAAAGTATGAGCCCCACAACTAGATTACTGCGTCATTAACTATTATTGCAATTCCTAACGTTTTGTACGTCGAACCTAATTTAGGACCGACTTAGTGAAATACAAGCCTCCACTGTGAAAACTACTCTACAACACATTTGGCGACGAGGGATTCGTTTCTCATACGGAAAAAAAAAATTAAAGAAAAAAAAATTCGTTTCGCCATATACAACACTTGGCGACGAACGTATTTTGGATTCATACGGAAAAACTTTGCGTTCACTCTACAACACTTGTCGACGTGGATTCGTAACTCATACAGAAGAGGGAAAAAAATTCACCCTTCATAACAAACGTGGCGTACGAGGGCAATCCCTCGTACGCCACGTTTGTTTGTTTCATACAGTGAAGAGGAAAAAAAATTCTCTCGCCACATTATTTAGTGACGAAATTCGTTTTTCATACGGAGGAAAAAGAAAAAAAAATGTGCTCGTCAAATTTTTCTCGGATTCACATTTAAAAAACAAACAAACAAAAACTTGGAAAAGTTTTTTCGAAAAACAAGACGTCAACTTAGTGACGAAAAAATCAGTCGTATTCTCAACTAAGAAAAGATTTTTTTTCTCGATAAGACAGTTTGCTCAAATAGGTCACGAATTACAAATTCGTTTTGGACCCCCCCTCTACAATATTTAAGCATTGTGTAAACTTTCTGCGAAGATGGAGAAATGCAAAAATATATTACAGGATTTTTTTAAGTTCCAGACGGAACAACAAATGACAATATTAGAGCAACAGAAAACATTCCAGATGCAACTACAGGAGGAAACTTTTAATAGACAGGTGCAGTTTCAACGAGACATGGAACTGATGCATAAGGAGTTTCAAAACAAAATTCTGGAAATAACTGAGAAGAGGAAAGAGAAAAAATTACAAAATGATTCTTTCCCAGAGAATACAATATGGAATTCGATTGAAATATTCACGTACAGTCCAGATGAAGAGATAACTTTTGAAGAGTATTATAAAAAATATACGGACGTGTATAACGAGGACTGCCACGGTCTGAAGGAAAGAAGGTTAGACTTCTTTTAAGCAAGTTAGGAACTGCTGAGCATAACAAATTGGTAAACTACATTTTACCGAAAAAAACTAGCGAGTTAACTTTTACCGAGGCGGTAAATATATTAAGTGAATTATTTAGTAAAAAGACATCTTTGTTTCACAAGAGGTGGAAATGTTTGAATCTGATGAAAGATGAAGAACAAGACTATATAACGTATTCAGCCAATGTGAACAAGCTTTGTGAAGAATTCAAGCTAGCAGAATTAAGCACTGACAACTTTAAATGCTTAGTGTTTGTTCAAGGACTGGTATCCGAAAGTGACGCAGAATTGAGGAAATTGCTATTATCAAAATTGGAAAATCAACAAAGTCTTACGATACAGAGTTTGGCAGAAGACTGCACAAGATATGTTAGCGTAAAGAAAGACTCGAAGATGATAGAACAGTCTGGCGTTTCGCATGTAAGAAAAATACGCTACAAAAAAGAAAGTCTACCAAAAAGAATTCTAAAATTGCGGATTATCAAACAAAAAGTGAAATATCAGAAAAAAATAAACAAAAACTTCCGATGCCATGTTTTGCTTGCGGTGAACTACATTGGTACAGATATTGCAATTTTAGGAATAAAAAATGTTTCAGCTGTGAAAGAGTGGGCCATAAAAGCTCGCACTGCAGGTCAAAAAATAAAGACAATAAAATAAGAAAATTAAAGTCCGACGAAGTGAACGACGGAATAACCAGAAAATTTGTTACCGTCGAAATAAGTAATAAAAAAATAAAAATGTAACTCGACACTGGTTCCGACCTATCTATCATAAATTTGAATACGTGGAAGAAGTTGGGGAAACCAACTTTAATGAAAACAAATAAAATCGCGAGGTCAGTGACGGGAGAAAAAATACAATTTATGGGAGAATTTGTTACAAACGTCACGTTAAATAAAAAAAACCCGAAAAGCTAAACTATTTGTCATAAAAAATACCACGAACTTGGTACGAATTAGGTAACAGAATTTCAATTATGGGATCTACCCATAAATTCTTTCTGTTACAAGGTAGATTTTTTAAACTACGAAGCCCAAAAATTAGTAAGGAAACTTAAGAGAACTTTTCCTACTGTTTTTTCTCCAGGTTTGGGAACGTGTACCAAGATGAAGGCAAAATTACAGCCAAAACAAAACGCCCAGGCGGTATTCAAAAAGAAAAGGAATGTGCTGTTTAATATTCAACAGATAGATAATGAATTGGACAGATCAGAGAAAACCGGTGTATTTAAAAAAGTTGAGTAGGTAACACCGACGATATACGTAAAAAAACAAGCTCCAGAAAATAAAAATGAAGCCGACACCGAAAAAACTGGGGAACGAGTTACCCGCAGCCAAGGACATGCAGTATTATTAAAGGATTTAAGTCAACAAGAAGAACCTACAGAAACTGTGAGTCCATCTTTAAGAAGTTCAAAGCGGAAGGTTGTTTCTGGTAACACTATGGAGGTATAAAAATAATAAAAAGAAATAGAAAAGCGGATTGGCTATATGAGGTACTTGGTGAAAGGGAAAAAAACTCACGTGCAGTAACGAGATCAGAAGACGTTTTTCAGATGTGGTTGACAGAAGTCCCACGAAAAAAAGAAAAAACGCCGATGGAGGTGATTTTCAATAAGTTTGATCTAACAACCCCTGCAAATAATTTTACCTGAGGTACGCTGATCCAGAAGAAAAAAAAGGCAACTGATCATTTAAAAGTGGATCAAAAAACGTAGGAAATACGCTTCGATGTTGCTAAAAAAAAAAAAAATTTGTTGTTTTTTCTTCATATTTTCTGTAAAAAATGAAAAAAGAATAAATAAAACTTTTTTTTACTCCTACGGAGTAAAGTTTTAGGTGGGGATGTTACACCGGAACGTACCTATTCTATTGTAAATAGACTCTCCCACAGATAAGTAGTAGTAGCAGCAGTCGCCAGTGGAGCTCAGTAAGTTGTGTGAGTCAGTCGATGTCGGACATTAAAGTATGAGCCCCACAACTAGATAGCTGCATCATTAACTATTATTGCAAGTTCCTAACGTTTTGTACGTCGAACCTAGGGACCGACTTAGTGAAATACAAGCCTCCACTGTGAAAACTACTCTACAACAAAGGTACACCTGAGTTCTTAAACACTGGAACAAGAAGAGGATTTCCAATACGCAGGAAAACAACAAATCAACAAATCATTTATTGCACATTTTACAGAGAAGAGAAGCCAATTAAGAGCACATTTCTTAAAGGCTATTGAAGGGATACCACCAAGTTCATATGCTTTGAGGGGATTCAGTTTAGAGAAACTATGAATGGAGTTATATGCATATCCCTCAATAGAGACTCAATTCTAGCTGAAAAGTCAAGCAAAGATAGTTCAGATGAGTCAACAATAGAATTGCAAGAGAATTTACGAGCAAGACATTCTGCTTTATCAATAGATATTAACACTTCAAATTGAGTGAAGAGAGGAAGAATGGAAGATTTATTATTGTTTAAGAAACTCTATTACAGATCTGCCAGTAGTCCTGAGAGCCAAACTTGTTAAAGACTATCCGGTGCCTCAGTCTATCAGCAAACAAAGACTTAACCTCTTTGAGACATGTAATAATTGTAATTAATAGGCGTCTGTTATGATCGGAAATATCACGCTGGTATAGCCGAAAAAAGTAATATTTTTGGACTATAGTGGCTGAACAGGCCTGTTTGAACCAAGGAGATATTTCTGGGAAGGTACAAAAGCATTGATGCCGGCGTTAAGACAAAAAAGAAACCTCTCTGGCACAATTCTCGATAGGAAGGTTAAGAATGTCAATCTAAGGGTGACTCGAAGAACGTCACGAAATGAATTCCAATCAGTACGCTGGTAACAGAAAGAAGTATTGTGAAGGTTCCTTTCTAATAGACGATTCAAAAGAAATAACAGATACTACTGCTTGATCCGAATTACTAAGAGGACAGAGTTATGATGCTCGACAAGATCTAGGAGAAGAAGTAAGGATCAAATCAAGTAAAGAAGCATGTTGATCAGATTTATTAGGAAAACGAGTAGGAAAATTCACTATTTGATCAAGAGACTGAGGAATGGAGAAATTAAAAGTATGAATACCAGCAACATAATTGCATTAGAATGCTTAAGCCACAAAATTTTCACAGATGGATGTAGAGAGAAAACCATTTCCATATTGTCAGAAATTTACAGTCAGAAATGTATTGTCAGAATATTAGTCCTGAGAAGAAGGAGAGTGATAATGGAAAAGAGATAGCTAACAGGGTGCGATAACGTAAGTTGATATCACATGAAAGAACCATCTAGAAACTCAAGAGACAATTCGCTTACAATTCTCAGATTTCTCTAGATATAATTACCAAGGCCATACATATGTCCTATAATCTTTTCGACAAAGAGGAAGATTGTGTAGAACAGAGAATTTGTTTGTAGCGATAGAAGAATTTAAATTAGTGCAATGATATCTGGAGAACGTTTCAGGAGAAAAAATTTTGCACTAGAGAAATTGGAACGTATTGAACGAATATTGTCGAAAGACAGGTTGAGTGAGTAGCTAATTTTTTGTTTCTCGTATTTCTTTTCTTGCATCTGTCATAAGAATCTTTTGTTTTAAGAGGGAAATAGACAAAATAATTATCACTATCGCCTATGCCAATACATACTGGCTAAAATGTGGCAAAGACTAACGCATAACGTGGCCTAGGGGTTTCCCAACAGAAATATATACAGAAGTACACCTACACGGCATGGTACTAAAAATACTCCGATATTATGCACCAGTTGATCAGAGCAGCCTCTCTAAGCGTTACCAAAGAGCTCGAACTCCTTACTACCAGTCGGAATGTAGCAACCAGAAAACTGCCAACCTGATACCCTCATCACGAAAACTCACTGCCATTGATGTGTCAGATCACCAAAAAGTTAAGACAGTTAGATCATTATGACCACGGAAGAAAAAACTGGTAAACCATCCATACTGTACCTACAGTGTTAGGGGATATTTTTTGCTAGGGCACTCCTAGAGAGGTTTGTGACGAAGCGTTTCACCAGGTAATCAAGCATGGAATTAATTTTACCAACTAGGGATTATTCTTTAAAAAAAAAAAAAAAAAAAAAAAAAAAAACAGGGCCTCAACAAGTCACTTTCAGATAATTAGTTGGGTGACAAATCATATACCGAGCATTTAGCCGGCCGAATTCAGAGTTGGTTTTGTACAAAGTAGACTTGGTGGATATTGGTGCGGATCAAAAGTACAGACTGGTTGAAGAGCAAACATGTAACATGTTTTTTTTTCTTTTTTGTGCAGTCTTATGGCTTGTTTTTTTTTTTGTATATATATTTGCATAAAAAAGCAACATTCATGTCCAAATGCTATTCCTTCTTACAGGGGGTGGGTTGTAGAGACAATACATGTCGTTTTTAGGACTTTCAAATGGAAATCTGAATACGCTTTACTTAAAACATATCTTTAGTATAGGAAAATCCACGCTTCGGATTATATAATAGATGTTCAGCTATTGCAGAAATAATGACGTATTTATATAAATTATCTCTTTGATTTTTCCAAAATGTTGGCCTGTTCAGCTTCCCAACCTCTGATGTTTAAAACTGTAAATAACGGAACTAATTTAGATGGAGGACATCTTTTCGAATCGACAATATGATTGCTTTGTCACACTTTTAGCACATTTCCTGCAAACATCACCAATCCACTGTATGTGCAAATACACAAGACATTTTTGCGGACCAATAAGTAATTATATACAAATGAGCTTATCTAATGATTTTGTTGATTTTGTTTTATAAACGACTTGAAATCGATGATGTTAGATTTTTCGATTTTTGTTGTTTCTATTTTAACAGCCTTAAAATATATTGTAGAAATAGACTCGTGTACTGGACAGAATTTGTTAAATAAAAACATGATCAGAAAACAAAAAAGAAAATGTTTAGTGGTGACAAATACATCATAGGAGACAAGAATTTGGTGGTTTTGTTAAATGATATTAAGAAAAGATTATGCATTTGTCAGTTGCACTTATGAATTATGTTCAATCTTGTTTACTGTCGTCAAATACAGGAATGAACATGAGACGAGATTGTTTGTGGTGTAAAATATATGAATGGACAAAGGAAAATTGTTTTGTGCTTTCTAAAGGGAAATAAAAAAGCAAACGTTGGAGTCAGTTTACAGCACTGGATATAAAGTCACAAAAATATTTTGAAAACACATTCAATCCCATTAACTTCAATGGATGGAGTGGTGGGAACAGAAAATTACAAGTGAACGAGTATTATTCAATGACTGAAATATAAGCCAAACAAAACCGACTGCAAAGCTCTGCAGAATTCTTATTCACGTTAAAAAACCAGAGAATATATGGCGTAACCACCATTAAAACGACAGAAATAAGGATACTCAAAATAGACCACTTAATAATCATGTATATAGAATTTATTTATTGAATTTGCTGCAGTAATCGATATTAAAGAAAAATATAAACACCACGAGCAAACAATCGTGATTCCCCTAATTACACTGAAAGGATTAAAATCATGCAAAAGTTTTAAATTCAACTTAAACTATAGATCAGTGATGAGCAAATGTGTCGTGATTGTTAATCTATCTATTTTTGACACTTTCATTACTCTTCTCCAGTAGTTTGTTCAATAAAATCTGAGATACCCACATGGTATAAATATACACGACTATTTGATGTTGCTTCAACTGTCACAGATTTTAGTAAGACTGATGAATTCTGTTTACTCATTTCGCTTCGGTGTCAATGAAAGAAGTCTTATCCTAATATTGTTGTTCATGCTTCCTTTAAACAAAAGACTCTTGCTTCACAAAACGATACTCTACTTTAAACTGTGTGTGGCATTGTCATTTAGAGCGCGAGTTCCTCTTAGCAAACAAAATGAAAAAAAGAAGGAACTAGATAAGATAACAATTGTAAATCATGGCTGGCATCATTCTTCTCGACTAAGTCGTGATGTGTATGCTCAAAGCACGCTATCAAACATATCGGTTAACCTAAACTTCATTCGAGCTGTCCGAAGTCGCCTGTGGCACAAAAGAATGGAAAAAGTTTTTTGTTAGATTAATGCACGCCATTTGAGTGTTCATTAATCAACATGGCGATTTTCAAGTGACACTTTTATTCAAACTGTTCGACTAGTCGGTTGGACGCAATTGCTCAGATGGAAGATGTTTCTACTAAACAATGCAATGTATATTGCTCAAGAAAATTTGGCAAACACGTATATTTATTAAAGTTTATGCGAGGGTTGATGACTGGGAGATGCAACTTGGGAACTTATTTACTGAGTATGAGTACTGTGTACTTAAAATCTCAGAAACCCGTTGATTCAATCGGATGGGAAAAAAACCCCAAAACAAAGCAAACAAAAATTAGGGACAGGAAAAAGGATAAGAAGAAAACAAACAAAATATTAATTCATTTATTTTACGCATGCTGCAAAAATAGCTTTATGCATCCCTTCTTTTATACAAGTTTCGTTAAGTCGGTATCGCGATTAAGGTTTTTATTTAATTATTCTTGTGTTCGTACAAGTGTTTTTTTCTGAAGACAACGTGTGTAAAAACTATTCAAACGTTTAGCATATCGAGAGATTTCGTCTATTCTACCCATTATCAAGGACAATTATATTTTCTTCTTTTTTTTAACTGAATGTTGTTTTTCTTATCTATGTGTCTGAAGTTATAGCAATGTCTTATTTTCCAAACACGATTAGCACATTGTGGCCGTGTTCCTAGTTAATGTTATTAGGTGTTGGCTTTTACTTTTTTATTATTATTTTAAATCTTTTTTTTTTACATATGGATAATTGTATTTTCTGCCAGAATGTTTCGGATGAGTTTGGTAGGTTTTCGTGTGTGTTTAAATGAATCTCAATTGTGCTATGGTTGGGGAGGTGTAACGTGAGTCGTCTAGATAGACATGTAGTAATATGACCAATATAATTATGAGTTATATTTAAGGGGAATTTGATCTGGTAAGTAATATTGGTTCTCTTTGATTTTGCGGGTGTGTTGTTATTTTTTATAATAAGCTTAGCTGCTTTAATTGTTTTGTAATAAGTAATTAATTTTATTTTCTTGTTCTGGTCAGATTGGGTTGTGCAATTCTTTATGATATTTCTAAGTAAAAGTTCGTCTTGCTTATAGTTAATATGTATTTGGCTTTTGTAGAACATGTTAATGTTATTATTTTTATCTGTATGTTCAGTATTATTATTAGTTACTTTAGAAAGGAATAGTCTAATCTGGTTGCCGATGAGGTACTTAATAAAATCCCGTCAGTTTTACATTATTGATTTCTTTAAGGAAAAGGGGAAGAAAGGATGAATTCTCTTTCAGAAATTATTTATAACTTCTATTTTATTTACACTATTTAAAATGTTTACAGTATTCGGACTGTTATACTCATCATTGTTGACATATTCACGACGTTTCGGCCAAATGTGATTGGAATTTCGAACCGAACCTTTATTTTTCCCACCGGGGTAGATTGTTCTATTTCCACGTGCCATGCCTGTTCCTGATATCTCAGCATCAGTTATTTCCCTCAGCTCTCCTAGTTTTTGTTCACCTCTACTGTAGCCAGGTACTGAACGCATAATTATTTTTGATTCTAATGTCACAGTAACCATTTTTACTAGAGCTCATATTGCAATTTATTGTTATTATTGTTTTTCTCTAGTTCTCTATATTCCCATATTGCATTCATGTCTATGCTTGGCTGGCTTAGGAGATTTTTGTGGCCTAGCGTATGTGCTGACTCCTTAAGTTTCTGTATTTTCCTGTGATTTTCTCTGTCTATTATTTCAAGCTCATCATACGTGTGGCAGTGATCTTCTTTTTCCCTCCATATATGGTCAGCCACGCCTGATTTTTCTATTTCCCCTCGTGTTACGGCTTTCCGTTGTTCCTGTAGTCTTATCTTGAGGGGATGGCCTGTATCTCCTTTACATTTCTTACTCAAAGCTGAATGGGATGACGTACACACAGTCCTCACGTTGTTCTTTAAGGGAGATCTTACTCGGAAGAGGTGTTAAACCACTTCTGAAGGTGTTTTGATGTTATATGGACCACAGATCTTTTGTATTTTTTTCGATCCCTTTATATAGGGTAGACAGACCGATGCTGTTTTCTGAGTGTTGTTATCGTCTTGTACCCTTCTCATTTTGTCAGAGCTGCTGTCATGTACCCAGGGTATTTGTTACGTTTTAGGGTAGTGCATATACTGGCCATTTCTTGTTCATATGTCTCTGGGTCGCCATTTATGAATTTTGCACGATGTTGTAAGCAGTAGACGATGCCTTTCTTTCCAATTGGATTAACCATACTAACACCATTAGTTTGGGTGTAGATATTGCCATTATGGTCGTAGAAAACTTTTGGACAGTTTTTACACTCCAGAAAAAAAAACACTTGTACAAACAAAAGATAAATTAAATCAAAAGCTTAATCGCAGTACCTTGTTAGTCGTCTTTAACAAATTGCATTTTAAACAGATAGCAATAACATTTTTCTGAATTAAAAGGCACGAATTCTCCAAATCCATTTATATACAAGATATATCATGGCATACCCATGCCACACGTTTGTCTTTATTAATTTAAGTTTTGAAAATCATAGAACTGTGAAAATTAGTGTAAATAAATATTCTAAAGACTCCAGGTGCATTTTCAACTATCGTCTTATATATATTTTAACCATGTGGGATATATAAGATAAACCTTTATATATATATATATATATATATATATATATATATATATATATATATATATATATATACAAAATCCATGTAGGCAGTGACCGGTCAAACTACTAGTTTCATGCATTTGCACACAACCATCAGGTGGGCGGTGGCTGTAGTTTGTAGAATGGGTACACTATATACCACCAGGCGTTCAATATGGCGGACCAAGCAAACCGCCCATGATGGGGAGTAGAGGGTAAACATTCCGCCAAGATAAAAATAGCTGAAAACTAAAGAAAAAAGTTCTACTGGGAAAGTCGTGCCGGTACGGCATAGAAAATTGCTCAGTGACATAAGTGATAATAGCACCATGGTAAAGAAGCTAAAGCTTCAAGCCACCAAAAAGTACTCTACTGGACTGGGACACTAAATTCACGTCAGAGCATTTAGAATATTAGAAAAGGATGAGTTACTCATATATATATATATATATATATATATATATATATATATATATGAGCAACTATGTTTTATACATTCTTTTATAGATACAAATATTTAAGTAAATGCTCTGTTTATAATAAGCAGTATTAAACAACATTTACCGGCCTGAATATTATAAACAGAGCATTTATTTAAATATTTGTATCTATAAAAAGAATGTATAAACATCTAATATCTTAAAATAATTGTCGGACTTTGTCCATTTCATAATATACATATATATTATGAAATGGACAAAGTCCGACAATTATTCTAAGACATTTTCATGTTTATACATTCTTTTTATAGATACAAATATTTAAGTAAATGCTCTGTTTATAATAAACAGTATTAAATAACATTTACCGGCCTGAATGTCCGAGAAATTTTCATAGAAAATATTCATCCTCCGACAGGATTCTCGCCTGTATCCTATACGGAACCGTCATATAGCCTGACGTGCCTTTTAACCGATTCGGCCACAGAGGATCGTTCGGTTAGCAAGGTCGAATTTACTGCTTTTAAACTTCAATCATCTATGAATCTCTCACATACATTCATATCTGCTCATGACCTATCAAATGTAATCAAATGACGTCACACATCGGTTAAAAGACATCGGATATTTTTGTTTGTTTGTTTTTTTTTTTTTGTTTTTTTTTTACTCTGGCGTTCTCACATTTGCCGAAACTAATTTCAAGCCAATCAAGATGATGTCATTCAAACGTTCACTTTTTATGCGTGATTTTTTTTTAAACACTTTTAAATATCCGGTCCCCTATGGAGAAAGATACCCTTTTTAATGTTGAATGTTTCTCTTTTATTTGAAGTCTGTCTTCGCACTGCATAAAAATTTTCCTACATAAAATTTTGGTGGTATCTACTAAAATTTATCTCATGTTTATTAGTAATATGCTCATCTATATACGCGCGAATTGCACTTAATTTTAACAAATGACAAGTCAACCTACGCGAGAGTAGGATGCATGTATGACCAAAATATAGATTAGTATGAGTCCTAACGAGTAAAATGTGCTTTCCTTACATAGGAAACTCTATCTTTGATCTGTCATGCTGGATCGGTGTCCGAAATGGTAGAAGTACATTTTGGCTAAAAAATTTGTTTTCCTGTTGAAAAAAATGGGATGTATGTACGATTCCTGTCGGATGCACAGTTTTTCCTTTGTTATTAATTTCACTGTTTAATAAAGAAACCGGTACAGCAATTCAGACGTTTGTATCCACTAGAATCGCATTTATAATATATATATATATATATATATATATATATATATATATATATATATATATATATATATATATATATTTAAAACAAGCTTTTAAGTAGGCAGCCGTTTATCTCATGAAATAAAATAGCGGCTTGTCTGCTTAAAATCCAGTGCTTTAAAGGTGGTGAGACTGGAGTGATCATTCCGGTGCACAGTCCTGGGGTTTGGCATATGCAGGCCGTGCGCTGCCCAGACTACAAGGCACCCCTCTCTGTCATACCAACAAGATCTAAATGAATACAGAGCATTACAATTGGAGACGGTTTGACTTCAGGAGTGGCCGGAAAGTTGTCAGTGTTGACAGCCAACCGTCTTCGACCTTCACTCCGGATTTTCTGTCTGGATTTACTTTCATAGCCTTTTCCGTGTTTGGATATGACCGCAACACAGTGGAGGTTTAAAATCAGGGTTTTTCTTCCCTTAGGTGAAGTTCTTTTATAGGCTGTCGAGCTCCATCTATCCGAAGCAGTTGGTTATGAAGTGCTAGTTTTCCGCCTTCGCTCATTCTCCGGTTTGGTGCTTGACTTTATTGTCAGAGGTTATTTGAGATATATATCACGGAAACATTTTATAGACAGTAGAAGCTTCCCCCACTGTCATCCCTGATTATGACAATCTTTAGAACATCTATCTATCTATCTATATATATATATATATATATATATATATATATATATATATATATATATAAATATAAACATTATATACACTACGTGTTGAATAATGTCAGAATTATACGCTCCCACTGAATATTTGTATATTTTCTAAAGAAATACCAATATTAATGCGCAAATAAGTATTGATCTACTATATTCATAGTTATAGATATTTCAAAAAGTAGACGCAGCCCAAAATTATTTACCTCCTTCCCCTTATGTAAATTATGAAATAATATTGCTCTATGACAACTGTAAGGGTTTTTTTTTCTTAATTTTACATTCAATACAAACATCCTTTGAAAATGAATAGTATTGAGCTGTTTCTATAACATTCTAAAATGTAATGAAGAAGACAATATGTGAGTGCCACGTACCACGATAACTCATTCGTTCTACAACTATGACAAAGGTGGTTGAACTTGATAAGAATCTCCTAATGAAAATAGTTAAAGCGTACTAGCAATTTTATGGATATACAGCACTTTCCAAGTGTTTTCAATGTCCCTAGATCGATAATTCGGAGTCTTTTTAGAAAGTACACGAAAAAACTTATTGCATTGAGAATATGTTAAGGAATGGCATGAAAAGGATTAATTTAAGTGAGAATGGGAACGAAAATTGTTAGAGATGTCTCGAAGAATCTCCAGTTAACAGCAAAGGGCATTTCAATTATGTACAGAAAGCAGTGTTAAAGACAGTCGTTAGATGACTATATCGAGCAGGATATCTAGCAATGAAGACTCCCTTACTTGAGGCTAATTATCTTCGGAGTAGATTAGCTAGAAGGCATGTAGAACATGGGAGTTAATATTGGAACTCTGATGTTCAGCTGTGACCAAAGTAGAATCATTTGGTCAATTGAATTGCCCCCGGCATATATGGAAGAAATCGAATAAGGTGCTTAAACCAAAAGATACCCCCCACACACAATTAAGCACGGTGGTGGAAATATTATGCTTTGCTGAGTTTTCGCTGTTTCTAGATCAAGAGAACTAGTGTAAGTACAAGGTATTATGGATAAAGAACGCTATTTCTCTATTCTTTAAGCTGTCTTTGGGTAAACGTTCCAATATGAAAATAGTCATAAATACTTGACAGGAATCGTTACGAAATACAAAAATGACAGAAAAATTAGGGTATTGGTGTATTCTTTACAAAGTCCTGACCTGGACTCCATTGAAAACTTATGGGACGATTGGAAGAAAAGTAAGAGAAAGAAATCCTTCAAATTTGGAGGAAATCGAAGTCATGACCACAGAAGAATAGAAAAAAATACCTGTAATGATCTCGTAAGGAACTATCAAAAAAGACTAAAGGCAGTAATCGAGAATTTACAAACACATATTTACTTCCGTGTTGAGGTTCTTTTTTTCGTTGGCTTGTTGATCAATTTAAAATCTCCAATATCTATTGTGTAATGAACATATGTTTACTTTCAGTTGTATTGCTCCGGTGTCTTTTGATTTTATGCGCGGAAAATGATGTTTGTCGAAACAACCGATGTATGATTTGTCAGAAGAGCTTATCTCTTTTGACTTGATTTTCTGTAATCGTATTTTTGTTGCTATTACAACATTTAATAGGCACATAAAAATGTCCTCTACTATTAAAAATTTACCAAATTTAAAGAAATCCAATTTCAATGACATTTTCTGATTATTCATTAATAATGAACATTATCTTGAAACTTTTTTTTTTTTGAAAATTGAAGACATACGTTATATTTTATATTTTCAGCAAAAAGTAAATAACATTTTTAAAAAATTTAGTTAATTCATCTATAAAATTAAATTTTAATTTCTTTTGTCAGCATCCGTCAAACTAATTAACCTGGGTGAATGCAATTTTTCTTTCACTTTTTGTTTTAAAATATCTAAAATATTTATTTAAAGATGTTATTTTTTCTTTTTTCACGTATTAACTTTGGATTATTATCTTGCAAATAAAACCAACATTTAACTTCCAATAAGACATTTAAATTATATAAAATAGGTTTCCTTTCATTTAAAAAAAATGTCTGTGAACAATGCATTTCTATTTCTACGACCGTTACATAAGCATCATGGATTGGAAGTAAAAAGACCTAAACCTTACAATAAAACTATAGGTAAAATACACATTTTTCTCTCCCTTACCTTCTTTTTACATATATGTCTCCTACATATTTAAATTTTTTATTTCTCTCAATATGAATTCGTCTTTGTAAATCATATACGCTATTTCGAAACGAAAATATTAACTGATTGGGAATATTATGATTTTTTTGTAAACTGAATATTTACAAATCTTAACAGATTCTAGGATTAAAATATTGGTTTAAATTTTACGACGGACATGGATTTGATGCATTAACAATAAGACACAAGATTTCAAGTTCAATTTACACATTTTTGTATGAGTTATAAATACAGATACAATTAAGAAATGATACAGAAGTAGATATTTTCAGCTTAGTATATATTTTATCTTCCCTAGTTTAGGCTTCAATTTTGATTGATTAAATCACAAATAAACTAATTTTCTTTCAAAAGGAAAACCATTGAGAAAAGTGAGAGAGCTTTCTTCTGCTTTAAATGAAATATAAAAATGACTGCACTCTAAAAGGAAACCACCGTACATCTTAAAATATAGCATATTTCCAAGTCTATTGAATCAATTGCTCATAATGAATCCATAGAGGCTTGGTGAAAATTGTTTTAAACGAAAAAAAAAATGGTTAAATTTCGGTTTTTAACTCTTACTAAATTTTTTTACAAATACAGGTTACGGACCTGTTTTAACTTTTTATTGAATTTATATAGCAAAAACAGTTTTGCTATATTTCGAGACAAATAACGAAAAACTGAACGAATAAGAGAAAATCTAAGGTGGCGAAAGAATAAAAAAGAAACTTACAAAGGAGAAAAACATAAGACAAAAGTGCATAAAGCGTAAAAAGAAGGGAAGAAAAATTATATTGTGCAAACTATGAATGGATTGAGAGATATTGCTTTACTCCAGTCAGCTAGTAGCAATTAATGTTTCCAGCGTGTGATATTTTAAACCTCTGTCCTGTTCCACAGTTACTAAGCACAATAAAGAAATTTGAATGATTTTCATGACACCTTAAAACAGGAGGGACCATTTTTTCTTATCATATAAAATACATATTCCATTAGAAAACTAACATTCTTTCAGTAAAAAAAACAAAAAAACTTTGAGAATAAAGAGAACATTTCAAAGAGAAATAATACAGGTGGGCTCTGTTTTACTTTACATATGTGAACTGGTGCGTTCTACTTTAGCAAGGATCACTATTATGAGATTCTATTTGACAGACTTAGTATCAATCCACATTCATGATTATTTTTTTATTCTTTGTTTTTATTTGTTAAATCTTTTTTGATGGATGAGAATTTTGATTCGATGATAATGAAATTATGCAGCTAATAAACTCCTAGAAATAATAAATTGTCATGTATATTTCTCGTATTTTCTTTAAATACCTATGGAAGAATTGAAGTAATTTATACAACGGAAAATGTTTTTCTTTTTTATTTGGGAAACAATCCAATTAATATTTGTTCTATGTAATACTAAAAGTACATACGAATTAGACATAAAGTTAGAATAGACAATTACAATCAAGTAAAACACAACCTGAAAGAAATGAACAAAATAGAAACGTTCTAAATTGTAAAAAGCAAACAATTTACGCAAACAAAACACGCACACATGTGTGTGTGAGTATAAAAATTGTGTGTGTGTAAAGCTTAAGATATAAACAAATCGGCAGAAACAATATTGGTAAAAGGAATGTGAAAAGGAAAACTTATTTTTACAACGCGTTTCATTCCTCGTGTATTTTCATTGACAAATGTCCATCACAGAATTTTTAAAATATAAAACATGAATATAACTTTCAAAAAGACGCGATTGTAATGTGTCAATAACTAATAAACGCAAACTAATATTATCATTCAAGCGCAAACACGTGCGTGCGCACACACATTAAAATTGTTTTTCAAATCAAATCAAAATATATACGGCGCACAAAATAATTTTTTCATTAGAATTTTCTTCAATCTTTCTTCTTACGAATAATACAAAAATTATGACAATAAAAAGAACTATTACTCAAAGTTTTGTGAAACTTCAAATTTGTTTAATAATTTGTTTATTTTTTACTCTGTCAGCGTTTTTTATTTTTTATTCTTTTATTTTTGCCAGATATTCGAATAGGTTGCATTGAAAACACAAAATTAATCTTTTTTTTTCCATGAGAATATGTTGAAATCTTACAAAATGATGCAAATATGTCATGTGAATAAATTGTTTTTAGAAGTTGCCATTTTTAATCTTTCTTTTTCATTACTCTCAAGCCTGGAGTTGTAGTCTTCATGAAAAAGTTGCTGGTTTTGCTCAGTGAATATTGTTGCCAATAACAGCGCCAATGAGGAACGTCACTTTGCCGAATGACTCATACCGGTCGTCACTTTATCAAGCTAAATCGGATCATCTAGAAGAAGAAGAAGAAGAAGAAGAAGACTCTCTCTGTTGTATAACACGTAAGAAAATCCTTCTCTTTTGTAACGCTTATATACTTTATAATTATAAGAATTCGTAAAAATAAGATTTTATTACAACAGAATCTTATTTATGTTCTTTTTAGTTGATGAAAAATAATTGATTACTAACCAGCATATTTTTCGTAGTTACATTTTCATTTATACATAAATTTATCACAAAAACGGACATAAACTAATATATACACATATGAACATACATAGACCAATTGTTATATCTCTCATTGTGTGTGTGCGTGTGTGTGATGCCTTTCAAGATGAATGGGAGATGATGATGATGATATATTAAAGAAAATATAGTACTGTAAATTTCTCTCCGCTTCCCAACATTCCGATATTATTCTGCCGAAATTCTATCTTATATTTTGTCACACTGTGTGAAATCAGATGATTTAATTGTTAAATTCATAGTGACTGTATGTAATGGCAGATCAGTTATTGCTAAAGTCTCATAAGACTTGCAAGTCATAGATTTTGTCTCTTATTTTTTCAAATTATGGTAATAATTCAGAAGTAATACGAACTTATAGAAATGTTGATACTAATTGATGAATATCTTTAAATATCTTTACAACCGATCACAGTGCAAAGAAAACAAAAACGAAATAGAATCAGCATCTTCATGTACCCAATACGTATTCCGATATCATGCATCGCCGAAGCTAAGGCATCAACAAATGTTTTTCATTTCTTATTGAGTTTGTCTTAATTCATTCTCTGTTCCAAAAATATTTTTTGGTCGCACGATTCAACATTCACACACTTTCGTTGAAAATCTCTCTTGCTCTGACATTTGATTTCCACATTACATTTTATGTCCATATATCTATACCCAGAAATAATTCATAAACATTTGCCTTGTCGTTTAACAGCCATTGTAAGTAAGTTAATAAGACCAAGAAGGATCCTTTGTCTCTTTTTTGGATCTGGATGCAATAATCAACAAAACACATAGTTGCAATCCAGACGCAAAATGTGAGATTCTCGGAGGGATCATGCATTAATAGATAAATGGAAACATGCTGAGAGAGAGAGGGAGAGAGAAGGAGATAGAGAAGGAGATAGAGAGAGAGTCAGAGTGAGAGAAACGTGTAATCTCTCCTGTGAGTTATCACCGACCCAATTACAACCCTGGGCTGCTGGACATAATTATTTCCCGACATATCAGATTTCACGCAGTACCTTTTCTATATAATATTTCGAACATAATAAACATGAACAAGACATGTACAAGACCGGTCAACCACTTGAGGTAGTATTAGAGGGCTACAGAGTAAGAGGTAGTTTATGCGGATGTGTGGGGAAAATAACTGTTCACATAGATCAAAATTGTAGTGATCGGGAAAACATCCTTTTGGGGCCGGTTCAACAGTGCAGGAAGAAGCTGTTCGAGTGAAACTTACATCTCACTAATGGAATACAAAGAGAATGAGAGTGATTCTCCACAATGTGCGTAGTATAGGGAGTTTTTAGCCGTGCAGGTTAAGACTACTGGAACTAAGGACGAGAGTTCATCTGAGCACTTTCCATAGAAATAGCGATAGACCAGTGAGAGGCTTACATCTTTTCGCCTGTGAGAAAAGGTTTATTGGGTAGAAAATAATTTGTCACTCGCAAAGACTCTTTCGGACTCTATCAAAACTGGAAAGTGAAGACTGTGCAGCTCCCGCCCATATATGGCAGCAGTACTCCATTTTAGGTCTGATCTGGCTATTGTAAAGGTAAAGGATAGCACTGGAGCGGTACAGAGAACCAATAATTTTCCAGCATCTTTAGCGAGGGTTCGAAGGTACGAGATCCACTTGAGATCTGGGTTGAGTTTAAGGTCCAAGTTCATTATGATTGGACCCATCGTGATTGGACCCATCGTGATTGAACCCATCGTGATTGGGCCTATCGTGATTGGACCCATCGTGATTGGGCCCATCGTGATTGGACCCATCGTGATTGGGCCCATCGTGATTGGACCCATCGTGATTGGGCCTATCGTGATTCAAGTTCTGATCGGCGATGATGGAACGTAACTAGTTTGGTTTTCGAGGCATTGAATGTAACCAACCAGATTTTACCCTTCTCCCCACTAAGCTGTTAGAGCTAGATCGGAGGAGAGATCAGCTGCCAAGTCTCTGGTCATCTAGAGTTTTGGAGGTGCACCCATATACCGTTCTATCATCAGCATAGATATACACAAATGATCACGGTATACACTTAGACAGATCATTTATGTAATGATCTTATGCAGATTATTTATGTAAAGTAAAAATAGTGTTGTTCCGAGAAGCAACCCCTGGCGTACGCATGCTTTGGTTGCTAGGGTCCCAGAGGATTGGACGTTAACAACTACCGTTAAGAAAGAGCTTATGATGGAAAAGATTTCCATAGCTAGAGAGCTTGTGCAGCAATCGTTTATGTCACAACTTATCAAGGACCTTTGGAATATCTAATGCTATAGTCCTTGAAATGTGTTTGTTGTCTAATGCCTCATTCATTCTGTGAATAATGATAGGACATCAGTAGTGGAGCGGACAGATCGAAACCCATACAGCTTGTCGCTCAAGAGGTTGTTCCTATTTAGGGAGTCAACAATTTTCCTGTGGAGTACAGCTTCACAAAACTTGCTAATGACACAGAGGCGACTGAAGAGCCTTTGCTGAGATGGGTATGAGCGCTCACCCGCATTCTTGAAATAATTTCGCTAAGATCGGGGATAATTCCAGATTACTATTCTTCAGGATAACCAGTGGAATTTTGTTTGGGCCAGTGACTTTATCAGGGTCAAAATTTTATTCTTGAAACTTCCTCAGCTGTAATAAAAATAATACTAAGAATGTGCTAAGTATGACAGGCTAAGGGGATATCATATGTCATCTAACGTTAAGTTAGAGGCGAAGATCGAGGTAAAGATCTTCGCCTATCTAACGAGGAAGAATTATATGAGGAAAAGTAATTTTTGATATTCTTTATTTAATCGACCTTTAAAAACAAGTACGAAATTTCCTCAGTGGCAGAATTTATGTCGCCAAGTTTAGGAGATGCGTATCCAATACGAGAGTGGGCTGAAAGGTTCATAGGCTGACTATGAAGGAATGATGCTAGAGCCTAAAAATCTTGCATGTATTCCTTCAACTCATTTATTGATAACTACATTTTTTATTTCCAGGTAAACTGACACCTGACTGTTCAAAGAAGACTTCAGAAGTAACAAGTAATGACTTCTCTTGAAAATGAACAAAAATTAGCATTGATTACCTGCAGAAAAAGGATTTAGCCCCCAAGGACGTTCATAGTGAAAGGGTTTCTGCATTAGGGGATGATGCCCCAGCTTTATTAACAGTGCAAAAGTGGGCAGTTGAATTTAGTAGGAGGAATAGAAAGCCGAAGATGACTAAAGGCGTCCTGCAACTACCACCACCGAGGAAGACATTGATCGCATTCACCACATGGTAATAGATGAAAGGCAATGGATCATAAATCAAATAGTCAATGCTGTTAGCGTATCGTTGATAATCACGGGAAAATTTGACATTGTTTGAAGCAGATCCAGCTAGTTTCTTAAACGTTTACTAACCCAGGAGTTCTGGGTTCATCGCTTTGAGCCAGAGACAAAAAGACAATCTATCCAGTGGAAACACCGCTCCACTACAGCTACAAAGATGGCCAAGATAGTTTCATCTGCAGGGTAGGTAATGGTCTCAGTTTTTTGGGATGCAGAAGGCATCGTCTTTATTGTCTTTATTGTTTTTATCTTTAAAAAGGCCACAACATCAATGGAGAATACTATGCTAACTTGCTGAGTCAGTTACAAAAAAGGCTATCAAGACCAAATGTCCAGAAAAACTGACGAATGGTATCTTGTATCATCTGAACAGTGTTCCAGAACACAAGTCCATGGTTTCAATGGCTGCTTTCTGTAACTGTGGCTTTGAATTGTTTGATTACCCTCCCTGTTCTCCTGATTTGGCTCGATCTAACATAAAAATTCCCTAACATAAAAAAACACTTGACTGGGAATCAGTTTCGTAGTGATGATTACGTCATATCTGCTGTTGATGACTTTTCATTAACAGGCTTCTTCACTAATGGGATCCAAACATAGCAACACCTATGGAATAACCCTATACGGAAGCCACTGGGTGGCACGCCACTAGCGAGGGCCGCTGGTGGCCCGCTGTCGGACCGGCAGAGTGTTCGTCTCGGCAATGTTACCACTGGCGCACCAGTGACTACCACCAGAGGACCACTTGCGTGTAGGAACTGTTTTGCGCAAGGGGAACAATGTTGAATAATAAAGCTCGTTTGGTCACATTCCATGAGAGTATCTTGGTCAGCCTATGAACTTTTCAGTAGAACTTCGTAGACTTTTCGACATTCAGCTAAGCAATTTCACTAAATTAAATTTTATTTACAGTTACGTAATACCCAGAACCAAAGGATTCAATTGGGTGTTAAGAAGAGAGTTTTCTACTAAACAGAGGACACCAGAATTTTCAGAAAAGATTGACAATAATCTAATAAAAGTGCAGTCATGAAGGATTTAGGGAGTGACAATAGAGATATCCGATAAAGGATTGTCGGGTGCACATGCTAATTGCACGCATGTAGTTTGTAGGATAATCTGTTGGATAATTGCTGTTGGAATCTCATTTGTTTTCTGGAGACCAATTTTTCCATTGTTCAAATCAAGCGAAATGATTCAAACAGAATCGTTGGTTTACCTGTTGATATTCAGCTTAAGCGATTTATATCTCTTGATCAACTTGAAACAGATTTCATATTGACACAGTGAAAACACCGTGGCACGTGGAAGTCATTCTAGTACGACTTTTTTGTTGTGAAGTAAGCTCATGTAGCAGGGGGTTGGGTCTGTCTAAACACGTCATTGACCAATTTATGTAACTCAACAAAGATGGGTCTATTCCAACAGAATAATGCATCTTATCATAGTGTCCAAATTGCCCAAAACTGGTTTAAGGGCAATTTGAAGACTTCTGTCGAATGTTGTATCTACCTAGTTCAATCAAGCATTTATGGGAGGGTAGCGAGAAGTCTATTCTTACTCACCTATTCCTTATGACTTCTAGCAAGTCAGTGTACTAGAAGATGTGGAAGTGGACGCGGATGAATTTTAAAATTTTTGATTCCACTTTCTTCAGCCCGATGATCGCACTCAGTATATGAAGAAATCGAATCCATGAGTGGAAATACAACTGGAATTCGACTACGTTGAGCATGCATTAATCGACCGGATCAAGAACTTTTATTCCATCTGTATTTTTACGACGCCATTTGAGACTGTCATGATTTTTCTGTCAGCAAATTAAGTATATTTACGTTGTTCTGCAACATTCGACTTCCGTCTGTAAGAAGCGTAACACAAATTCAGCAAACAATCTAAGATTGCTGTTGCTCCCGTTCCGCCGTCCATTTTTTGTAGCTTGAAGAATTGGAGTCTTACATTAAAATTGGCTAATCTTACATTTGTATTGTCAAGATACATTTCTTTTAATGGCACATCTATTGCCTTTGTTATATTTTTGGAAAAAATGTTGGAATATCTCTTGTAGGAAGGTATTTAACATATTTGAAGAATAGAAATTATGAGAGAGTTTGCGAAAAAGTTTTCGGCACGACTCATTTCCAAAAATTAGTATTTCAATAGCCAAACACCAATAAAATGGGACCTCTTATGGACATCTCTTTTTAGTAAAAGTTGTACATTTTATGTATTATTTCCTTGGTCTAGATCTTTTTGTTGCTTCTTGTTTATCATTCTAGTAGCATTTGTGTTGGAAGATTGGAACGATTTAGTTTATCTCCATTCATCTCTTTCGAGTATGAATATATCTTAGGATGTTTTTCTACTGTGTCATTTGTTTCAAAATATTTCTCCTGTTTTAATTTTAGAAGCATTTTCTCGCAGCTTAATCGTATTATTGCCGTGTCTTCCTTTTTAAAAGACACTTTTTAATGAATACTTATTTTTAATGGAATCAAGAAATTTCATTTACATTTTCTAGCCTCATTTTCTTTAGTTAGTTTTTGTGTATTTGTTTGAAACGTTGTCTAAAACTTTCCATTTTACTTTTTTTTCTTGAGGGAAGGATGAATTATTGGAAATGGGAATGAAGTATTAGAAGCGGTAAGTAGAAGGTTGTCCTCAACTTTTAAAGCGAAGACTCTTCGAAAAGAGGCGATTTGTTCTTTGTATTTTGATTCATCAGTAAAGTTACTGATGTAATCGATATATATGATGTATCGGTGTTTATTTTTATCGATCAAATTTGCACAGTAGCCTTTCGCATGGTAGGATGGGTAATTGGAGGATTGTTCCAGGACTTTGGTAGGTTTCTTTGTTTTTCTGAGATTGCTGACTTGTTCTATGAATTTTAAGCATCTATATGAATTGGTAGGCCATATTGCTAACAATTCTATCGCATATATACAGATATTCGACGGTGGTTCAATGTCTGCAGCCAGTAGCTAATATAGCTGAATTTTTATCATAAACGTTCAAAGTATATGTCCTGAAATATTCAACGCTGAATTAAGTCACTGAGAATTATGTAATTATGCGAAAAAATATTTAATGCGTAAAATAATCTTTTCATCATTACGATATAGACGTATTGATGTACCTACGTGTGCACACAATGTCCGGTTTTAGTATGCAAATTTATTTTTTTCGCAATAATTCTGGATAGTAGTTTCAGTATATACTTATATTTAGATGATACATATATCATATAAATTTCGCTTTATATTTGTTTCTTTTGGAACAAGGTAAAAAATATATTTGGCGGTGTGATTTTTATGTGGTTTCCCTTACAACGCGAATGCACATTTTCTTTAAGTCTCTCAAATGTACAAACCGGTGGACATAGATTTATACTGTAAAAAAACAAAAAAACAAAAAAAAAAACAATAAAAAAAACAAACAAAGGAAAACAAGACAAGGACGTCTATTCAAACATGTATATCCACTAAATTGAACGTTCAATGTAATGAGAAATATATATATATATAGAAATAAAAGGTATTTAAAATGCAGTGTTAAAAAAGCTCTCGGTAGAAACAAGAAGGGACTTTAATTATTGGTCCAGATTTAGGATAATGGATAGGTTCGAGATTTTTTCAATAATCCTCCCACACAGACGCACATCCACACACACACACACACACACACACACACACACACACACACACATATATATATATATATATATATATATATATATATAAATTCATATGACCACTTTGACATTACAATGGGATCACTAGACTCAGCTGAGTCTTCTGATCTTATTGGTCTTTTTATAGTATACAATCTAACAGCGTTACCGTGAAATTAATATAACAGGCATTAGTTTATACAGAGACGATGGACTTATGGTTATAAAGAACTTTACTAACTTTAAAATCGATAAAATTAGAAAGATATTATATAAAGAATTTAAAAGCCTGAACTTAAAAATTACAGTAAGCACTAAATTAAAAAAAAATTAACTTCCTTGATATAACATTAGATTTAATGAAAAATGTATACTTACCTTATAAAAACCCCAATACCATTCCTTTATATATAAACCCTAAATCAAATCATCATCCTCTATAATTAAGCATATACCTTTATCTATCGAAAAAAGAATAAGTACAAATTCAGCAACTGAGAAGATTTTCCATGAACATATTAAGTTCTATAATAAAGCTCTAAAAGAGAGTGGCTACAAAAGCCCAAAACTAACTTATATAAAAAAAAGAAAAATGGAAAGCATACAAAAAACAGAAGTAGAAAAATAATTTGGTATACGCCTCCATACAAACACATGGTAAAGAACAAATTAGGACAAAAATTCCTTGCATTAAGTACTTTCCTAGAGAAAGTAAACTAAGTACTATTTTCAATAAAAATACACTAAAATTAAGTTACAGCTGTACTGAAAACTTAGAAAAAATTATTAAGAAACATAATGCTAATATCTTCAATAAACACTTAGACCAAAACCAAAGAAATTTAGACAATATGAAAATAAAAATAAAAAGGGATGAAGATAAACAAAAATTATGTAACTGTAGCAATCCTCATAACTGTCCTCTACAAAATAAATGTCGCACGGAATCATTAGTATATGAATGCAATATCTCATCTATTGAGAATCCCGAAAACATAACAATCTATATAGGTTGCACAAGCCATGAGTTCAAAAAGAGGTTCAATCAACATCAAACTTCATTTAGGATAAATAAATACCGAAATCAGACATCCCTTTCAAAATATTTCTGGCACTTAAAAGAATCCAGTAAAACATATACAGTAAAATGGAAATTAATAAGAAAAGCTAGATATGTGTAGGTCATTAAATGACCTTTGTGCATACATGAAAAACTATATATTACTAGGTTTATAAAAAATAAAAATTTACTGAATGAAATAGTTATTCTTTGCTGACATTGTCAAAAATTTTCCTTAAATAATATTTAGAAATAAAAAAAAATGGGAGCTGGTAATTTACATACTTATATTTGATAAGAAAAAAATAATTTTAAATAATTTAAATAATTCTATCACGTTTACTTGATTTAAAAAGAAATATAGTCTATTAGTAATCAAGAGTAAAAATATTTTAAAATTGTAGTTAAATAAAACGTATTCTAACCCAAACACCCCGTTTAGAAAGAATATTTAAGTATACAAGTACGAAAAAAATGACGAAAAACTTTTTGCCGTTAAAAAATAAGTTTGCGTTTAACGGATGTTAGAATTCGTTGGAAAAATAAACCCCTAAACTTAACTCCCTAAACTTAACCTCTTTTTGAACGTAACTCATAATTGATGCAACAATAGTTAATAAAAATGAACACGCTACCGTCCCTGTCTGAATGATTGAATTTCTCTGTATCCTTTGAAACAGGAAATTATGAATTTATATGTGCGTTTAAAACTCAGTAAATTTAAAAATAAGTTATTCCAAAATTCGATTGAATGTGAAACAGAACTAATGTTTTTAATTTAATTATATAATTAAATTTTAAGTTTTTAGCTTCAGTTTTGGAAACATGGTTATTACTGCGTAGCGAAGAAACCATATTTTAAATCAGTTAATTTATAATATATATGCACTGTTTTGTAACAATAAAAATAAAATAAATATCAATTAGAACACTGGATTATATATGTTACTATTCTTTCTTTCTTTCTTTATATATATATATATATATATATATATAATATTAGTGGTAAATATACACACACATATGCAATCATATATCTAAAATATATAAATATGTGTGCAGGTATGTAGAAAAATAGGTAAGAACACGTTAGGTAAATAATCCAGGGTTCTTTAGTATTTTCGTTTTTATTTTTAAAAAACTGTGCTACATACAAAAGTAGAGCTTAGATTATAATTATTTTTTTTAAAAATTTGATTCCTTCGCTACATAAGGGTTCTCATGTTTCAAAAACGAGAGCCGAAACCCTCAATATAATTATTAAAAATTAAACTGAATTAAAGTAACAAGCCCTGTTTCATCCTCAAGCGAAAATTTAGGAATAACCCAATTTTTAAATTTACGTATCGTTATAAGCGTGTTCATTAGTTACTATGGAAACGGCCGGGCGACCATTTTTATCCACATATCAGTAACCTTCAGGGAGAGGTCAAGCTGAGGTATGGTGGGGTGTCTATTTCAAAGCGAATTATGTCTTTCTTGTACCCGCATCGTCTGTTTCGCTTGAGGAGGAAACAGGGCTTGATATCCAGTTGGGACTGAATTGGTCGGAGGTACAAGGGAAGGCCGAGATCGCAATTAATTTGTGGTCTCGGAGGAATCTTTCCTTGAACGGGAGGGCGGAAGTATGTGTTTCACATATCTACCCGATTCTCCTTTACCGACTCTCGGTACTTCCACTTCCGTATGCCACACTAATATCGTTAGTAAGGCTCTTTCTTGTAGAGAGGCAAAGCCGCTAGGGTATCTCGGGAGATCTGTTGCCTTCATCCATCTGAAGGCGGTCTAGGTATGCTTCGTATGGGGTTCCTAGATCGTTTGTGTCGCGAATCGGATGAGTAGGGCGCTTTCTGGAAGGAAGACGCCCGTAGAAATTTCCCATCCTTGAGTAGTGCGCACTCGTTTACCCCGAGCCGAATGCTCCTTCTACCGTGAATGTCGTCTCGCTCTGAAACGCCTCTTACGGACGTCGGATGGCCTCTCCAACGTCCAGGCGTTGTTTCGTAGGGCATTATATCAAGTGTTAATCTGGGGGTCCGTTCATGATGATCTGATTGACGAGCTCGGTCTTACGAAGCAGGAGGCTCGCTCGATCTGGCCTTGGACGCCCGGGTTGAAATGTCTCAATAACAATGAGGCATCCCTCACCTGGCTGGTGATGCGTGGGGCCCTCTGGGTCGCCAAAAAACTTCGCTCAGCGGACTTGGAGAAATCTCGAAACTGCCGACGCTGTGATGGGGATGTCGAGATCCTTGGTCACGCTTTCTTTCATTGCAGGGTGGTAGCACCTTTGTGTAAGTTCGTTGAAGGCTCCATGTTTCGCATACTGCAGGGAAAGTTCTTTGTCCTTGAGACCTCTTCTGTTTGTAGCAATGTGGCACCGCCGTTGACGAAGGATGAACTTTATGTGTTCCACTGCTTGCTAGGTGTTATGAGAGTCGTGATTTGGTTGACACGTCAGAAGGGATTCTATGGAGGTGAGAAGATCACTTCTTCCCAATTAATCTTGTACCTTAAGCATCAGCTTAAAGTCAAGATTAGGACGGAAAGGCGGCGACTCTCTCCATCAGAATTCGACAAAAGGTAGGTAAATCTTGCGCGACTGTCTAGAATGAAAGGGGCTGAACTGGTGTGGCACTATGATGCCGGTTATGTACAGTATTTTGTCCATCCTGGGTTTAACAGAGGCAACCAGTCCCGATATTAGGCTAGTTTATGTTTAGTTTGAATCTTTAGGTTCCTATTTCCGGTTAACATAGCTAGGGTATGTATGCTCATTGGCCTCTTTTATTTCTGTCCCTATTTTTCTTTAATTTAATTCCCCATCCCCTCCCTCGTTAGGTGGTCAGTGATGTCAGTTCTCTGGTAGTTGCGGGATGCCTTTTGTTTCGCGTGTGTGTTTTTGTATTTGTTGTTGTGATTGAATCAGTGCGTGGTTGTGTGAGTGATTTTGGATGGATGATTGTTTTTTATATTATTATAATCCCGCAATTTTTTCATCCAGTTAACTGATGTTTCTGCCACATTTAGGGATTGTGTTTTTTTTTTATTACTAACCTTATTTTGTTTTGTTTTATTATTATTAACCTTATTTTGTTTTGTTTATGTAAATTCATATCGTAAGTAATCATTGGTTTTTTGTAAATTGTTGTTTTTATTCCCCTCCCCCCAAAGTCTTTGAAATGTACATATGGGGACTAGTTTCATAGAGACATTGAAGTATTATGGTGGATGTAGTAAGAAAGGTAGGAGAGAATGTGTTGTTTTGGTGATAGGACTATTGTTGGTATGTTTCGGTCAGTGTTTGTGACTAGCTAAGTTTAGAATTAAGACAAGAAGACCGTTCTTTTCCCCAATCCCATTTGGCTTTGTGTCACATTTTGTACCCTCGTACGTATAAATATCTATTCCAAAATTCGCTTGAAAATGAAACAGAACTAGGGACTTTAATTTAATTCTATAATTGAATTTGAAATTTTTAGCTTCTGTTTTCGAAACATTTTTAAAATTGTAAATTTACAATATATATATATATATATATATATATATATATATATGATCCGAGAAATGGTTAGAATTCAATAATCAGTTCAAATGGAACATATATTTCAATAGAGTTTAGATATGTCGTGCTGAAAAGTGTAAACCCTGTTTCTGCGTATGTGTGCGCTCCAGCCAATAACGTTGGTTCTTTTGAGAGTTGAAGCGTTTAATAGACGCATTATATGCATCATGAAAAAAAAAAACTACAAACATGCTTGTTAACCAATTATTCAGGTTCATTAAAAACGTCCTTTGGATGTTGAGTCGTAACTTCTTTACCAATGAAGGAGGAAATTTTTATATGTTCGACTTTAACCTTTTCATTTCCATTGATGATAATCCACTTAGTGTTGTGCTCAGTAGATCTCTTTAGATCTTGTTTTCATTTTTAAAATATGCAATGTTTGAAAATAAGAATTAAGGATGATACAAAGTAATGCAAATAATTCTATTCATTAGCCTTTGATATTGATCGAGGCTGGTCTCTAAGGCTATTCGTAGTGAGTTAATTCTTCAGGGGCTTCTCTAGCTTTATATCAAAGTCGGTTTAATTAAGCAAACATCTAATCAACTTTAAACAATTACAATTTGATGAGAATTCAACTTGCTTTTCTGCTGGAAAATTCGATTAATGCAATTCGCTAAAGATTGGGATAAAACTTAATCTGCAGCTACAATAACCAGTTAATATAGTGGATGAGTGAAAACTTCCTTGTTTAGTTAATTTTGGCCTGGTCACTAAAGAAACAATAATATTATCCTGATTCCGTGATTGCTATCTTTATTTGATATAATTGGGAACAGTATTTAATTGAAAAAATTATTTGCTTTTCTGAGAGGAACTTATAGAAGATGATACTCTTCCAATCCTACCATATACACAACACAATCTTTGATTTATAGTTAATAGTAGTTCATTTTGATTTCCCTGCGATCTTTTGATTTCTACATTGTTGTAAATTATTCACTTTTGTGTGGCATTTTTACTTTTCTTAAAATAAAAAGCAATATAAGATGAAAATGTTGCTTCAATTTTAGAGCTGACAAACAAAATTCCTCCGTTTTAAGAAAGTTAAAAAAGAAACCTTAAGAAAGAAATATAGACACTACTGTGAGAGTCACAAGATCAAAATTAATTTGAATAATTTTAGTTTAATCTAAACTCTAATAATGTCATCTAAAGACGGTTGCAGAACGAGTATTCAGAAACCTAATACTTAAACGTACAAATACTCATAAAGTAGAATGCACATGTCATAATTGCACATTCTTTCTGAAAAACTAATAGTCAGACTAAAAATCTCTGCATACCATTAATCCGTACATATACACTAAGTACACGCTTCAGTGTTTTTTACATACTAATTGTTCCAATGACCTCGAAGTATACGCCTATGATACATAAACACGGGAATACAGTGAAGTTGCCAATTTTGTTGTTCGTAAGTAATTTACAAGTGATCCCTTTTGTGTTTCCATGCTCAGTGATTATGATTTCGGAAAAATACAATGATTCAAGAACTTTGAGAATGAATTTCATTTACGGTAAATATATTTCTTTTTTATGTGAACTTTTTTTAAATATCTGGCAAGTATTTTAACAGATAACAAAAAAAATAACACGGATATCCGAAGGTGCCATGAAAGATGCCTTCCAAAAACTAAAGAAAGTATTAAGAAACAGGAAAATTTTATTAGAAACAAAGAGTGCTGAACTGCTTGGTAATATTAATCCTACTATATAGCAATGGATGCCGGACAATCTCATCTGAAATGAAGAAAAAAGCAACAGAGATGAGATTCTACAGAAGGACGCTGAGAATACAAGGACGGAGCAAGTGAGTAAAGAAGAAGTTTTAACTAATCGATTCAAAAAGAGCAATTATACATAAAATCACAGACAATTGAAATATCTGGGGCACATAATGAAGGAAAATGACCTGGAAAATTTGGCAGGAAGGCATCATGGAGAGAGAGGGTCACAATGAGTAATTTACTTAACGAACAGAGAGTGGGGTGAGAGTAAAAAAAAAAAAATAAATATTGCGAAGAACTACAAAGGATAGGAAGTTGTGGAGAGTTATAATCGCTCACATCCTGAAGGGACACGATGCAGAGAAGAAGAAGAAGAAGAAGAAGAAGAAGAAGAAGAATGTTGTTTTGAGATCGATCTCGTAACTGATTATTGAAATAGACAATCCTACATATTTGCTGGCTCAAATAGTTTCCTAAAAACAAAATAAATATTTCCTCCCACTTTTTAATGAAATCGATCAACCTACTGGATTGATTAGTGAGCCGATTTGATTGATTTCTGCACGAGTGCATCTAGTACACAACAAAGATCGTATCACAAAAATGACTGTGGAATATTTTTTTATAATTATCCATCGACTATTTTTCATGTTGAATGTGTTTCTGGTCACAAACGTGGGTGGGAAAAGAAAGGAAATACTGGAAAATAGAGAGGGGTAAGTTAAGTCAATTGAATTAAAGAAAAAAGAAAGGGAGTGCATGTGTATGCGCGTGTGTTTATGCGTGCGTGTGTGTGCGTGTATGTGTGTGTATGTGTTCGCGTGCGTGCGTGTCGTGAGGTGCCGGAAAATATCATTTTCGCAGGGAATTTTCTAAAATAGCCAGAAGACACACCAAAATTCATTATGCACACGTCCACATCAGCAGTGCAAATTGACATCGCCCACTCGTGTTCACGAAGATACAAACGCACATGTTGCATCCAAGTAAGGTGATCGGTTTTACCCGGGAATAAAACACTGAAACATCATACCAAACACACAGGCACATGCACACTTGCTATGTAAAGTATATTGAATATATTGATATGTACGTAAGTTTTCTTTGAATTGGTTGCGTTTCTGCACTATTTATATTGCTAGCCGAAGGTAGAACCGAAAAAATACATATCCTGAAACTGCGTCTTTTACATCTATAATAACAAATGTGATGTATACAAAATCTCACGTTTATTCAGTGTATTGACTGGGGGAAAGATCTCGTGTTCCTAAAATATGGAACGATACTGGAGTGAATATTAAAATTATGCAAGAATTATACGCTTAGTGCCGAGTGGATATGATTCTGATCTACACCGTCTCCTTGGGTTGGTATGCCTAAATAAATTGTATTCGGATTTCTTTCTCCTTGACAGGAGACGACAACCTTCAGTTTTAACGTTCGATGCTTTATCTTAGAGCTATTACTTTATTTCTTGTTTATTCGTGTACAAACATAAAAATTCACTCATTATTTCACTGAGATTTTTACAAAAGGTAAGTCTGAAAAAGGAAATGGAAAAAAACATTAAAATCGTAGAAGAATATAAAAGAAGAAATAGTATCACATTGACTTGATTATGTTCAGGAATGAGATAGAAATAAAGAAATATATTTAAGTGGTAGGATTTATTCGTTTTAACATTCCAGAAGTCCTCTTGTAAATAGATGCAGTTGAATAAAGTTGAATAAAGTATATTCATTTGCCATCATGTGAAATCATGTGATTTTGCGCTCGTAAGATTCGCTGTTTCGCAATGCGAACTTTTTCGTCTTTCAGAAATTCTGTAATCATTTACCTTCTTTTGAGAGGGTTTCAGCCGTTAGATTGTTTATATCGTCATTTTTCTGAACACTAAACCGTTTAGTTTCATGTTTTGAGTCTTAAATCAGAACAAGATTATATTCAGGCTGAAATAAAAAAAAAAAAAACTTACTCTCAGGTCTTTTGTTTATTTTTTAAAATTTGTGCTACACAAGAAAAGGATTTGTTATTTACAGTATTCTTCTTTAATTCATATCGATATACGTGAGCTCTTCAGTAATAAAAGACATTCCATTTGGCAAGTAATTTGCATTCTTTATTCATTCAAGTTAGTTTGCAGAAATTCTAAAAGATTGTGTTGGAAATTTCACAGTAATTAAATTACTATTAGAGCATTTATTTTAATCTTGGACATACTTTAAAATGTATAGATACACATGATTCAGCATGAACCCACAACCTTATTCACTGTTTACACTGTAAAAATAGTGTTTCGATAATCTTACTGAATATAACTACTTGTTGTGAGCCCGCAAATATATACTGAATCTCGGAAGACAACAAACTAAACGAAAACTTGAGTAAAAAATATATTTCCGAGTTTTTTTTTTTTTTTTTTGTTACAGAAGGTATATAGAAAAATAATGTTACAGTGCACGAGACAAAAGTTAACTTTTGTTAAGACGGTGAAAAGAGCGTTGTTTTGAGAAGGATAGTCACTGGCTAGCTAGCTGGAACTGTTGCTGATGCCTGGAGTGTGGGGGTCGGCTGTTGGAAGGAACAAATAGTACACTTTGATCATCGTCATGTTGACCGCAGAACGCCTAGGTATTTAACGATGTCTCACCACTGAGACGGGTTGCGACACAATGTCAGGCTCAACGTGGGGAACCCGAGCGCGTACACTCAGAGCAATTACAAAAATCACCTAAGCCCCAACAACCACAAAACCTCCCCTACCCCAGTGAAATGAGAGGGTGTGGCCCCGGGCAGCTTTTCCCAGGGCCGGGCACCTCAAAGTAGTATTTTCCTCAGCAGCATCCTGACCGCAGACAGAGCCACAATTGAGTCGCACTCTGACCAAAGGATAACGCATCTCACGGCAGGGTCGCGGAACGCCTGTTATTTTTTTTTTTTTCCTTTTGAGGCTTCTTTTTTTACTGAATTAGTCTTACAACAACGCTGGTTAATCTTTGCCGACAGAATACGAAATACTCATCCGATTTTTCCGTGTGCTTTTATACATTTAACACACAAAGACGCGCGTGAGAGCGCACATATGAACATACGTAGATTTGTCGATATATTGTTTTCGTGAGTATGTTTGCTTTAAGATTTCATAAAATATCATATAATATATATTGTTTACACTAGTTAGCTCTACACGATAAAGACAGTATATGTCATCAAAAAACATGCACATGTTACATGTTATATCAAAACTAGCAACAAATGATCGGCAGTAGATGCAACCCAAGAAGCAGAATCCAGCCTGCGAACCAAGGAGATTATCGGGGTGACCGAAACAAATCAAGGTAGCCTGAGCAGCAAGAGCAATAAGTTTTTCTGCAAAGGGTAAATGAGACATGATGATTGATGAAATCAGGAATTTCGAGGAAGAACAGCGAACAGTTACTGCTGTGTGCCTGTCCAAAGAGTGTGCTTGCACGACATGGAGTGATATTGATCCGATGACGCTATCATATAATACTCTTATTGCAATGGAGCCATTGGCAATATTATTTCTCTTGCGATCTATCATTTTGTCGCATCCATCGGTTCAGTAACCGTAAGTGGATTAGTACCAACCCTTTCTCATTTTTAACAAAATTTTCTATGTTTCAAAAATTATGTGTTTGTAATGCATAAAACTTGACGAAAATTCCAAAATACTAGTAGGAACCTTTGCTTTAAGAAAATACGTTTTCTAAACGTCTACTTAATTTCTTAAACAAATAGGACAGATACGTTGCCATAACAATCTTATATATATATATATATATATATATATATATATACATCCTTGTTCTAGCGGGGGTAAATATCGACTTTCTTCAACCCCCCAGAAGGGGTTATTTGCTAACCCTGTCGGCATGACATATATTATAGCCTATCTGACCGGAAGAGTTACGTGAAGGAAGTAGAAGCAATGGACGCGCCTTTTGGTGTTGAAATCCTCCTTCCTGTTTTTGTTCTTGTTCATTTTTGCTTTCTTAGCCCTTTTCACCTCTTCCTTTTTGAAAAGACGCAGACACTGCCTTTCCTCCTCTTCTCTGCTTACCCTTTGTCTCCCCTGGAAATGCCGTAAATTTGCTTTTCCTTTCTTTATCTTTGCTTTCTGCTCCAGAGCTGGGTGGTTGAGTTTCGTTGGGGAAAATCAATCCCTGCTTTGTTTGAATTCTTTCTTGTTGCTTCATAGTTTTTGCATGTTAATTCTTATAACGTTCATTTGCAAAAACACTATCATGAGGGCCTATCCTATCATGTTTGGTTACCTAGCAATTACATCAGTTTGGTGCCTTTTTCATCGGCATATCACCACTTTGAATTCAACCTAAACATCACAGCATCCCCATTTAGTTTCCTGCCAAATTTCTGGATTTACGTCTCGACATGCCACGTGCGACATCTTTTTTAACACGCTGCATTTTTTTGCTTTTCAAATTACTTTATTCAAGTGATTTCATGTTGGTTCAAATCTTCCTTACATCAAAGACATTCCAAAAACTTGTCAATTGCACGTGGTTACAATCCTACTTTGGCTGGATTACTAAATTAACCACATTTGCATATCCACACACGCACACTTTGGAACAGTTCTACGTGTTTTTAATATTTCCCCCCCACACCAAGTGGTGACTCATTTCAGTTCTTAGAAATCAACAAATGTATATAATTGTAATTAAGTGGTTGATTGTTTGTCAATAATAAAACTTTGGCATTTTTTTTATTAAGAACTCTGTCTTTGTTGTAACTCAGTTTTGCCTGTTTTTCTTTATTAAGAATTTCCTGATTATTAAAACAACGACCTCATCTGTAGACCGCTTCACTCTCCTACGACCAACTGTGTGGGTACACTGACACTGATGTATGCGCATTATGTCAAAGTGATCGAGGCACTTTACGTCACGTGCGCTCTGCATGCCCACAATCATTGCGGATGTGCACATAGCGTCATAACAAATGCTGGAAGTGGTCATGGACTTAGTACACAGTGTAAAGCAGCCGACGGCCAGAGAGCCTAAGATTTGTTTTAAAAAGTAAAGTGAACGCCCTGTGCGAAAGATCCAAATAACTCCCAACATGACACTGCTGAGTGGAGCCCGTGATTAGAGGCGGTTAGTTTATCTTAGAAAACCTCTGCAATTTCCAGTTCACATCATTCAGACAGACATACGCCATGACATTGTAGCGTGGTCTGATTCAAAGAAGTCTGTCCTCCTAATAGAATTAACGGTACCATGGGAAGAGAACAGGGACGAGGCGCACGAGAAAAAAATCGCTACAATCCGACTGCGTGGAAAAGAGATCATGCGTTACCTATCGGATGCTGTGGATTCCTTGACAGTCAATCGCTTCCTCCCTTTTGAAGGTGGGCATCAATGGTCAGAACCTAAATCATGCTTCACATCGTCTCCAGACAACAGCTCAACAGGCATCGAGTCAAGATCCCAAATAAAGTTAATTAAAATCATGCTCGCAACACAATGCTACTTCTACTGAAACACGTCTGTTTACCTTCCATGCTACGTCATTAATAACGGTCGCTACGAGTGTGGTGTGTATTTTGACACAACGTTGAAAACTTTAGTTGCAGTTGTAAAAAGGAATTGCATGAGTATACAAACACGTATACAAAAACAATACCATGCCCTGTGCCAAAAGCTGCTGCTGGTGCCAGGGATGACAATACTGCATTAACCACCGAAACTGTGTTACCTCCTCTGGTTGGCAGCTGATGACGGCAAGTTAACACACGTACTTTCACATGTATGTAGAGCAGTGGTTTTCAACTTTTTTGCTGGAGCGGAATCACAAAGAAACATTCCAGTGGATCGAGGAACCCCTGCAATCAAAAATTACTGTCAATCATAGTAGTTGCGTAACTTCTTGCGGAACCCCTGGGGCTTTACTGGCGGAACGCTAGGATTGCGCCGCGGAACCCTGGTTGAAAACCACTGATGTAGAGAATTGAATATGAAAAATCATTATAACACACGATATACAGTCTATGACTGTATGAATATGAATGCTTACAATTTATCCAACTTAATATTGGAAGACAAGATGTCAAGTTCCAACCTGTCAACTGTGGAATTTTTATAGATAGCAAATAATTAATTATGGTTCGAATAATACAGTAAAATTGAAATAATAGAAAACGCGTTTACTTAATGTTTCAAAATGTTTTTCTTTATCGTAAAAGCATAGGCAACACAGAAAACGATGGAAGTTTCAAGATAACTGACATAATCGCACTTCAGTCGTTTGAGAATAAATCGGCGCTCTTGGAATTCATTTTTAAAATTTCAGTAATTTTGGGACAGCATTTAACACACACACTTCTTTAATTTCAAAGATTCAAATTAAAAACCATGTTGCGAAATGTGAAAAAGCTCTTTGAAGTTCCTTCATGTCTTCGATTCATTTTTAATAAAAAGTTGATTATTTCATCTCGGGGATCTGTGTTCTATATCAAGATAGAATTAATAAAAAGATCAGTTTTTATCAAGCTATGAAAGTTTTAGGCACTGTATCAATATGGGATTGTCAAAAAGCACAAGACGTGAGATTATAAATCAAGTAGCAAAATATGTGAGACCGAACATTAGTTTTCTTTAAAAGATATGCAAGAAAAACCGAATAAAATGGGCAACAGAATACATGAATAGCGATTCTTAACTGTTCTTTACACTGAAGAATGATGTGATATTCTCGATGGTCGAAACGGGTGGAGTAAAGGCTTACAGGTTGAGACGTCAACAAGGCATTGGTGGTAAGATCTTTTATGTTGGATTGTGGAGTGGTATAGGGGCATCCAGATGGTATTAATAGGACGACTCAGATATACATTGGTGTTTAGAATGCACGGAGAACCACATTTAAAGAAGCCAAACATTTAAAAAAAAAAGAAGATTAATTTTATGTACGGCGTCATATTTGGCAAAGAAAACTAACGGAAAACTAACTCAATAAAATGATTTTCAAATTTAATATATTCATAAAATGACCGGCTTGTTCACTCAGCCGTAACCTGATGAAAAACTTGAACACTTTCAATAGGAACCTCTACTTTGATGAGATCGTATTTAATCATCAAATGATTAATACGATTCTGGATTCTATGAACATTTTTTGTGCTTTTTAATACAATAGCTCAAAAAATTAATCAATAGAACAATAAAAACTAGTTACAAAGCACGGGGTTTACGTATAATTGGTTATATAATGAAATCTCATATCATTAAATAAGTATTGAAAATATTTCTAATAAAAGCAGTTGGAGAAAATGTATGACAAAGTGAAAAGGGTTTTCTTGTGACACGTTTCGTCCTTTAGAAGTTCATCGTTAATTATTACAGGAGGAATTTTCTTGATCACCTGTAATAATTGTTATAAAAATACATAGGGGTAACCTCAAGGAATCTTTTATTTAAAAGATTATATGAGCACAAAAAGACATTTTACAAAACAATGCATCAAATGCGTTGATTGGCCGCCATAATAAGACTGACATCAATTTTTACATAAAAAAGATGCTACTCTCATCAAAGAAGAAATTCACTAAGATGAAAATGTTTAAATAATGCCTTAATTGCAAGTTCATCTACAGTAATTTTGCACCCGGACTCTTGCAACATTTCACCATTCTTGGCAGAACTTCTCTTATCACAGTGTGGGATATCTACTAACAAAAGTAATGGGAACAAAAAGAAAAAGGAATCTAAATGAAATCGGCTAGATCTAAAAATAAAATTACATTAAAAAAAATTAAATTCCCAGCATCTCTCGTTCGTGCGCATGTGTTGTCTACCAACATAACAAATTTAGCCCTATGAAGTCTAAAAGGACGAAACGCGTCACAAGAATGTTTTTCCACTTTGTCATATATTGTTCTGGATATATAAAAATATCTGACGTTCTCTCAATAAACGCAGTTATAATTAAATGAAATTCGCACATTTATCATAAAAATATGCCCGGAAACTTTAACTAATACCGATTGATTAATACCAGTTTTATGACTTGCATAATAAAATTTTACAAAGGTTTGGTTTGGATAAGATAGATAGATAGATAGATAGATAGATAGATAGATAGATAGATAGATAGATAGATAGATTTATCATGTCACATAACAACATTGGAATAACAGAGGTCTGTAGTCTGCCTCGAAGAAAAGACTGGCGTGAAACAAAAAATATCTATCTTCTCTAAACACATATTGGCATGTAAACATTGACAGGCTGCCACACGCATCACGTAAACATGTAATGACTCTGTATCTTCACAGACAAGAAAGAAAAGCGAGTAAAAAAAAGGAATGAAATGATGTAAAGAAGCAAACAGCATGTGAATAACAGCTTTCTTATCCGCAGGCATGCATTCATTTATGCACATCTAACAGAGAAATATACACTCAAACATACACACATGCACACATAGAATGAGATCAATATACGAACTGATATTTATAATCGTACATGGAGATATGCACAGGAACACATTCATTTCTTATCAGACATGCATTCAAATAATCACGATTAGATGAATACACGCAAACATACATAAACGTATAATGACTGGCTTCATTTTTTTTCTTTTTCAATCGTCTGCTAAAATCAAACGACCTTCAAACAGTTGAGAGGAAAACAACATAGCAGAGTAATGAACCACAAAAAATTACCGTAAAAACTTCCGAATTCTCAGACACGGGACAACAACAACAACGATAAAAAGGGCCAAAATGAGAAAAAATAAATAAAGTAAACGATACATTTAGTCTCGACAGAAAACAAGTGAGAATGCTTTATTTTTGTATAAAGTTCTTTTTTATGTGTATAGACTGTAGAGTTAATTCACTGGTGATTTAGTTGTAAAAGGGCATTATTTTCTGGTGCTATTCGCAATGTATATGAAGGAATATCGGAGAAGGAAATGAGCTGGGAGGAAAAAAATGATAAATACATTGCATATATGAGAAATTTTGAGATAGGGAAAAGAATATAATACAGAAAATACGTGAGAAAAAATATTTGAAAAGAAATCGGTAACAGAAACAAGCGAGGAAGATTTTAAATGAAGGGAAAAAGATAGAAAGAACAAATATTACAAACAGAAGACATGAACACATATTGAATTGG
>CAHIKZ030005409.1:1402500-1507500 GCA_903632075.3 Acanthosepion pharaonis
TATATGTATGTGTGCATAAAAATCTGTATATTTAGGTTTATATTTATTGAAGACATATTTTATGTTTTAACGTTGTTATTTTATAGAAACAAGTATTTAGACAAATGCTCTGTTTATGATAAACAGTATTAAATAACATTTTAACCAGCCTGAAAAAGGATAGAAAATTTTTCGTTCTTTGACAGGATTCGAACCTGCATCCTATGTTGTGCTCATATACGCTGACGTACAAAGAAGCGTTCGGTAACATGGTGTTTTATACTGCTTATAAACTCCAATTTTCCATGAATCTCGTACATTTCATGCAATTTGCTCTGGCGTATCGAATGTAAAAAAATGACGTCATATATTAAGAAATGGACAAGGTCCGACAATTTATTTATTAAAAGACATATTTTTAGGTTTATATGTATATGTGTGTGCATGTGTACTTGTTATCATAGATATATATATGTGCGTATATGTTTAGGTGTTTATATATTTATTTTATGTATTTCTGTATGTATATATATGTGTATTATTGAGTATGTTTAGTTTATGTGTGTTAATTTGTGTTTGCTGCCGCGTATATATTTATATGTATCTGTGGGTTTTTTATCCTGTTTTTCTTTGCCTAATATATAATGAAACTATTATCAACTTTATATGATTAATATATATTTTTATTGATATTTATGGTAAAAAGAATTTTCGTTTTAATATATTAAATAATATTATTTTTAACCATTTTTATCTTTGTATATTTGCTCCTTAAGTTATAATTTAATAAGTTGATAGCATTTATTTAAAACTTTAAGTCTGAAATATTTATTGGTTGTGGTATCTGATTGTCTATGTCATTGTCTGTGGATGTATGTATGTGTATCTATCGGTGTGTATGTGTATGTAGAGTGTATTCACATTTAACTTGTGTGTGTATAAGTGTTGGTTTCCACGTCTCCTTTTTTCATAAAGGGCTGGACAGATGTTCATGTCTCGGATTACTTTTTTTTGTGTGTGTGTGTGTGTGTGTGTGTGTGTGTGTGTGTGTGTGTGTGTGTGTGTGTGTGTATGTATCTAATTATGTCTGGGTGCTTATGTATTATAATCTGATTGTGTTTTTTGTTGTTTTACGCGTGAGTTTAAGACCACATTACATACTTTAATATAAAAAGGAAAAAAAGGGAAATAAAAAATATATATATGTATTGTCAAATACGGATATATTGTAGCGTCTTGTCGAACGTAATTTCAATGAAGAAATGAATTGAATAAACATATATTTTTTTTCTTTTCTCAATAATTTTGTAGTTTTTAAACTTAATAGTGATTAAATTTGGATTTTAAAATTGCCAGTTTTAATTTTAATATTAAATTTTATCATATAATTTATAATTATTGGTTAGTATAAATTATTTTTTAATATTACACGTATTTTAAAGATCTGAATAGCTATTATAACATGATTTTGTTGTCAGGCTTTTGAATGTTTCTATACTTTTGGTTTTCTGATTGGTTATTCTAGCTTTTTAACAATGTTTCCCCCTAGTGTAGGATCGTTAATTAATCTGAAACTTTTAAAACCATTTATTTTATTTTCAACATCATCACTTGATAAGACACAGAGTGTGTTGAAACAAAATGGCTATTTTTAGTGATTTTATAACATACTTATGTTATAATTTTTTATAAAAATAATTATATATATATATATATATATATATATATATATATGCATTTTTAACATACAACGTGTGTTAGCACGTGCGATACCCTGTCTTCATCAGCCGCCAATCAGGAGTGATCTCACGGTTTCACAAGTTATTTTGAATAAAGGATTAGTCCGTTTACTTTCCCCAACAAAATGGGAAATAGAAACGGATCGCTTAAGAGATCCTCAATTGATTTCCAAACTTTAGTTAAAGGTTTTCTGAAAATGGACATTTTTCGTTGGTTTTCATTTCTGTTGTAGTTAAGCTTTTCATAAATATATTTCCCAGAAATCTACGTCTGAAAATGTGACACAGAAATCCGAAGTTGCATTGGAATACAGATTTTTCGAAAACCAAAAGTATTAACTATTAAGAAACAAACGTTTCGTTAGAAATAAAGAAAAGACAGTTGAACAGTAATATAATATCAATTCTACTGCATGGCACAAGCACAAATGAAGACTCTACCTATGGTAACAGATGTATGCTTCCAAAGGAAATTGCCGAGAAAGCTGTCGTCGGAATATATTAGCAACGAGGAAGTTTTAAGGGGAATGTAAGCAAAAAGGACAATTATATGCAGAATCAGAAAGAAATATTTGACATTTGGAAACCTGGTTTGTAGAAGATTAAATGGAGCGAAAGAACAACTAGAAAATAATCTACCTAATAAGTTTGTGTAAATGAATGGCAGAACAGGCAGTGTCTAGGATAGAAAGGAGATAGACATTACAAAAGCATAGGACATCGTGGAGGGCTATGATGGCTCGTGTCACACATAACATAAAAGAAGTCTCTTTAGTTAGTTCATGTTGATTTTCCACAAGTGACATTGCCTTCCGATCACCATTCGCTGTTGATGCCATTGGGAGAATTAAGGAATGTCCTTCAACAAGAAATAACAAGTTCTGCGATAATATTCTTGTCCATGTAGTTTACAGATTATTTCAAAACTGCATTTAAATTACCACAATAAAACAATACCTCACTTTATGTTTATAAAGAAAAATAAAATTACAAAACGTAATTGAAAATCCATTTTTAAAAACATTTTCGATAAATGTAAGAATTTTGTATTAAACTGTGTGCATTACGTCTACCGGACCAAACCTGCGCTCCCCGCTTTGTACTATAAACCATCGTTTGATTCTCTCGGCCACCGGAGAACGATGCATTAAGCCAAGTTCTATTTTCCTTTTTAAAAATGGGTAGTCTATTTCTAATATGGAGTATCCACTATAATAACTTTTGAAGTAATAAAAATGTCTGAATAAAATAAATCCATTAATTCTTTAAACATTGATTTGTTTACGTTTCTGATATGAAACTGAGCAGATACGATCTTTCGAGAAAATAATATCTGAAGAGAAGAGGTGCTTCTTTATTCATATGGCCGTTATTTGGTAAATAGTTAATTTGCCTGGTTTTAATTTTATATATATATATATATATATATATATATATATATATATATTCAAACATTTTTATAGTGGACGAATGAATTAATAAAAAATATTAGCTTAAAAATAAATTCGTATTTCTTTAGAAATATATATAAAGCTATATTTAGTGGATGTTCTTGCTTTAGTAGACATCCCATTTCTTTATAAATAGAGTAAATTTACATCTACCATCCGCCATGCTTTCGGCAATATTAAAGAAAAGGCCACTTTTTGGCAGTCTTCGTTTCTCTTGTAGGGAAGTCATCTTCAGACCGATATGTTTTATACTGCTCTGTAATGGAAAATATACATAGCCAAGGTTCAATTGTCTGCTAAAACACGTGTCGCATTATAAACAAAATACATTAATTCTTAACATATATATATATATACATGCATTAATTCCTAATACATATATATATATATATATATATATATATATATATATATATATATATATATATATGTGTATATATATGTGTGTGTGTGTGTGTGTGTGTGTGTGTGTGTGTGAGCGCGCGTGTTTTGCAAATATTCGTTTATAAACAAATTTTGTTTTTGGGTGCCTCTATTTGGGGAACGTATGCATTTCTTATATAAAGTTTTTCTCATACCAGTGAGAGAATGATTTTCTTTAATTCAATCTAGATTTGAAATCGAAACGTTGACTTCCAAATCTTCCAAAGTAACGCGAATCAGATGGCGGCTAAATGAATCGACAAAATCAAATTGACCCATGGAAACGCTACAATTTTCAATTTCCTACCAAAATGAAATTGAAAAATCTATCGCTCTGTTGCTTTTACGAGAATCTCGTCGAAACTTCTTTGGTGCTTCTCGGAAGGCAAAAAGGTTATTTACCCCGCCCACGAAGTAGGTGCTCATTTCTGCTATGTTTATTACTGTTTGAACAATATCACCCTCGTCGTCTCTTCTTTTCTACCGGGTTTAAATCTACCGGGTTAAATTGTGTTGTGCAAGAATGGCTTTCGCCGGAACAAGTGATGCATAAAAGCAATATTTGGAATTAATATTGTAACCACTTTACATTGTTGGCATTAGTGTTATGTATTATGTGCTTTTCACGTGAGTGAACAAAAGATGAATCAAATGACGGGATTGCATATAAAACGAATTTATTGGATGCTCTGATCTGTGTGTGTGTGTGTCTGCAATGATAGGAGAAAATACGTTTACGTTAAAGCTAGAAAAAGCAAGTCTGAAAACGAAAAGAATTTGCTCATCTATAGGCGATTAGATTAACGTGCACATGGGTTCGCGTAAGAGAGCCAGGCCTTGTGTGGTGCGGTATGGTGTGTGTGTGTGTGTGTGCGGTATAGTGTGTGTGTGTGTGTGCGGTATGGTGTGTGTGTGTGTGTTTGTGTGTGTGTGTGTGTGTGTGTGTGTGTGTGTGTGTGTGATCCAAAAAAGAAAACTGATTCTCGAATATTCATATCAGAGTAAAAGTGTGAAAAAGTGTGAAAAGTAGATATGGATGTATATGCGTACGGATACCAATATAGCAAGGAGTTTCAACAAGTTGATCAGTTATGTGGCATGCGTGATACATGCTTAGGCGATCATGTATCTTTCGATACATGACTAACGAGGCAGATTTTCCCAGTTGCCATCCAAGGCTATAGAATCTGGTCTGTCCTGCTATTTACCCATAGCTGTGAGGGAGAAGAAGAGGATCCATACCTTTCCCAAGATTATTAACACGTAAGTGAATGTAATGGATTCGACTCGGCTCTCCGATTCCTCAATCCGAACCGATATCCTTTACTCTACCATAATTTGCTTTAAAAGAAAACAGTATCATTGGAGCATTTCTCTGTTCAACATTTTATTCATATTATAGTTTATGATTGACACGTTGCTTCATTTTCTTTGCGTTGAAATAACACAAGCAACATCAGTTTCGATAAAGTTCTTGTATTTATTCCAACAGTTCTAACCTTCACCATACGACGCACAATATAGCAAATCACTCTCATTTCCTTTGTACTCCATTTGGTGATATGGAGGTTCCACTCGAAAAGCTTCTTTCCACATCGCTGCTATATGGAACCAACTCCCAAAACAATAATTCCAGATCATGTTTAGCGTTAACCATTATTTTCCCCACAAATTCTCCTTATTACTTTGTAACCTTCTACTTCGAGTGGCTCTTAGGCCATGTACAAGTTTAACATCACTGGACTCCCCTCCTAAAAAAAAAAAATACGAAACAATACGAAATGAAACAAGAATGAGAATTTATTTAGAATAGTTTTTGTATTGGAATTTTATAATTGATAATTCTCGTCCGAAAGGGGAATGAGAACAAAAAGGTGGTAAGAGAACAACTCATGCCATTTTACTAGTATTTGTACAAAGAATTCATTTCTTGTTTCATTTCATGTTGTTTTATTTTTTTTTGTTTTTTTTTTTTGCGGGGGATGAAGGAATGTATTTCATTTAAACACTTTTCATGGAAATAGATCCAGAGACGGGAAAATGAATGAAGACTGCCCATATGTAACAGCAGTGCACCATTTTCGGTTGACTCTGGCTCTTGTAAAGGGAGAGGATAACAGGAGGTAGTTGCTGGAGCGGGACAGAGAACCCATCATTTTCCAGCGATGGAATGTATGTACAAGGTGCACTTGAGATATGGACTGAGTTTGTCCCAACAGGGGCTCAAGGCTCATGGCCTGCCCGAGAGAACACCCATTAATCGCGATAAGCGAAAATTCAGGGACCACTTGGTGATGGTTGAAAGTCACTATTTTGTTTTTCGAGGCATTGAATGTAACCAGCCCGTTTTTACCCCACAGTGCTAGGCCAGAGGTGTGTTCAGCTGCCAGGCTCTGGTCTGATAGAAATTTTAAGGTGCACCCATATGCAGTTGTATCCTTAGCATATATTAACAAATGAGTGATGTATACTCTTAGATCATTTATATAAAATAGAAAGAAAGTTGAACCGAGTAGTAAGTCTTGGATCCAGGAGGATTGGCCATTATAAACTAACTTCAGGGATCTACCCGTGAGGTAGGTCTTTATAATTGAGAAGACTCTTCCATTAATTTTGTAGATAAAGAGCATTTGCATTAACTCTCTATGCCAAACCTTGTCAAAGGTCTTTGAACTATCCAATGTGATCGTTATTACGATGTATTTGTTGTCTAGTGCCTGACTGATACTCTCAGAAATGACAATTATATCAGCAGTGGAAAGAGCAGGTCTAAATCCGTACTGCTTGTTGATCAAAAGGTTGTCTTTGTTGAGGTGATCAACAATCTTCTTGTTGATTATAGCTTCAAAAAAGTTTGTTGCTGCTGGGTCGATACTCGGTCGGAATTGAGCATTCACCTACAATTCTTGAAAACAGCGCATACACCTAACACCTTCCACAAACTTGGAAAGGATTTTTCATTGAAGGATTTTCCCTTCAAGCAAAGATTAAATAATTTTGAAAAGATCGGGAAGTCAGGGTTGATATTATTAAGGATAACAGCTGGCATTTTATCTGAACCGTTCAATTTCTTCGTTTTAAGACTTTTGATAAATCTTGACACTTCAGGGCTGTGACATTTTGCGGAGTGATACGAGAAAAGTCATGAATTAGATGGCATTTGTCATTTAACGTTGAATTAGAGGCAAAGATCGTGACGTTATCTGACGAGGATGAGATGACCACAGGGCCATTTATGATAGTAGGATCTGGGGGCTTTCCCTCTATTCAAAATATGGTTAGAGATCTTCACGAACTCGCTGAATTCAAGTTGTTTGCTTTCGACCTTGCTCTGGACTGCTTGTGCATAGATACAGTTTGCATTTTCTAGAATTCACTTGCAATGATTGCAGACAGTTCTGAATACAGAAAGTGTCCTTCTACATCATTCCCTGTAATGTGTGTATTGTAGTAGTCGCTACGATGAGCTATGACTATAGAATTTTATCAGGTGTATAAAACTCTTTATTCCAGTAAAGTATCCATTTCGAAATGAGAGCGGCATTATGCTTGAAGAAGGCTCAGAGATGCTTCCGCCATGTAAGATCAGAAACTATTACAGTCGGCTTTCATGTATCAAAAGATCGTTCTATGGAACTGTATATCAGGGAATGCCTTTGGTTTGGCATCAACTTTGATACCGACTAGTGAATAGTCTGAAGTGCTGTGAGGTGGGGTGTCTGTTAAACTTCAGCGAAGGATGTGAGGAAGATTTCAAGGGGTTTCGCCTGGCATCCTGGTGGATTCTTCAATGATCAAAGTCAGTTCGTAGGCGACAAAATCTTAACAGTATCGGACCCTTCATCGTTTTTTTTTTCAAGTGGACTAACCCATCTTGGTGATTATTACAGTTCCCTCATCCTGAGGATGATACAGTGAAAATGAAAGTATAAACAAGTGCCACACGGAAGCACATATACAGCATATCAAGGGGTTACTAGTTTTTGTGGCCTCTGCCACATGGGAACCCGCCCATCAAAATGGCGACGGACACGGCGTCTATATTAAAGATGCCGAACTAATTGCGATTTTGATGGTCATGTTTTACTATTAGAGGCGAGTAACCCGGCACTGCGGGCTCCTGTACTGAGACAAATGGATTGATACCAATTTCACACACGAATAAGGTGGAGTTCCACCTCTGGAAAATTCGAACGTAGACTCCTTACATTCGTGTATGAGACGGTGAATCTGGAATCAACTTCTGTTTTTGTGCGGTTGGGGTTTTGTTCACTGAGCTTAGTTTGACACAAGGCTATAAACATGGGGCTTCAAATGGGTAACGAATTCATCACTCAATAATATTGGCCGAGCAGATCGCTACTTATTGTCCCAACACCGACCCTCTTCTTTGATTTTATGTTGCTTCCAAAGAAGATTATTTTGTGAAGAACAAGGAAATTAGTTTTGATATTTTTTTCTGTGCATGTAATGTATCTATTTTTATTAATTAAAAATTAGCTTAGGTTTCATTTTCTTATCAATTATGTAATCCATTGTTATTTCACGAAATTTGATTCTTTTCTTGTTCTCCTTTTCCGATGATTTTAATTCTTCTTCTCCTTTATATGTCATGTTCCTTCAGGGCGGTCGCTAATCATGGGTCTCTATAACGTCATATATATATATATATATGGTTTAGATTTATTACTTGGAGTTTCGACTTGGAATTTCCACCCGCTTTTTTGTCATTTCACTTTTTACAAGCATTTCCGCTTTTTTCTCCGGCGATTTCGCCTCGCAATCCTTTCTCCTTCTAACTTCTGCCCTTTGACTTTGGCTGGGAAAATATGGTACTCAGCTCCAATGGGTCATTCTTCAGGCAACATCTCCACTATTGAATTAAAATGGGAAAGGTCAGAAACAATCCTTGATACATGAGGTATTCTGAAAAGTGAAATGATGAGTGTAGTGAGCAATTTCTATCATAAATCCAATCTAAGCTTAGGATTCTCATGTTTCTTCTGTCATACTCCGTTAGAGTTGGGAGGATGGGTGAATACCTAATGCCCTTCTGGTTGGATTGCCTTCGTCATTAATTATAACTCAATCAATCAACAGTAGGCGGGGTTCAAATTTTGTAGCATTTCTCCTACAACCTAAGTTTCTATTCTGAGTGTTTGTTTCACATTTGAGTACTGGTAAAATCTTCAGTAGCCACTGGTTCAAAAAATACCTCCATTATTAACCTATTTACACTATTTACATTGTTCGGACAGTTGTTCTCATCTTTATTGGTATATTCACGACGTTTCGGCCGTTGTACGTCCCGCCCTTCTTCAGGTGATATACATTGGAATTTCGAAACCAATTCTTTATTTCGCCCACTGGCGTATATTGTTCTAGTTCCAAGTGCCATGCACCCCCTTTTTTTCTTTTTTTTTTTTTTTTGATATCACAGTTTCAGTTATTTACCTTTGGTAACTCAACTCCAAGTTTTGTTCACCAGTGGACAAAATAAAGGGTTCGGTTCGAAATTTCAACATATATTACATGAAGAAGGCCAGAGCGTGCAATGACCGAAACGTTGTGAATATAACAATAAAGTTGAGAATAATAATGTAAATTTTGTAAATAGTTACAATACCTGATCTCAAAAATATAAAGAGATATTATCCTAATTGTTCAATTTTTTCCATTTTGTTTTATTGCTTTAATTTCTTCCTACTTTCTCTTATCTACGTTCTCTTTTACTTTATTTTCTATCAACTATTCACGTTATTCATCTTACTTCTCACTCTTCTTTCTCCTCTACCTTCTTCGCCTTCTTCCTTTGTCTTCCTTTTTCTCCTTTTTTCATTCCTTCTCCTTTTTCTTCTTTCCTTCTCCCTTCTTCTTCCTTTCTTCTTCTTTTTTCTTCTTTCTTCTTCCTCCTCCTCCTTCTTCTCCTCCACCTTCTTCTTCCTCCTCCTCCTTCTTCTCCTCCTCCTCCTCCTCCTTCTTCTTCTTCTTCTTCTTCTTCTTCTTCGTCGTCGTCGTCGTCTTTTCACCAGTCGTTTTCATCACATTTAATGAGCTTAACTTACAACAAAATCCAATTGCAGGGAGGTAGTAGGCGAGTCAGGAGATTGTATTGCGTCCGTTTTCCAATTGGAAAGGTTTTGTCTGTCCCTTGAAAATTTGCGGTCAAAATCATGTATTTTTATGGAAGTTCGAATCCTGGGAAATCCACAATGACTTTGTCAAACACCAGCCTTTACTTCTCTACTTTTCCTTTTCTTAAATGAAATCCAAAGACAAAAATCAGATTCAGTTCGCATAAAAAGAAGTTTTGTATCTTTATTTGGACGCTTTGATTTTGTTCAGACATCAAATATTTCATGACTCATTTTTCGCTATACTTTTAAGGACAGGATTTTCTCATCCAGTAAACGCATTGATTTCATTACCTGCCAAGTAGAAAATTCACGGAATAATGACAACAATTTGATACTCTATTCAACTATAGACGGTGATGGAGTTATAAAGAATGCATTGTACAAACAGCGTTATTAAAATGCGCATGGAATTTAGACATGACGTGGAAATGAAAGCTGGAAAATAAGGCCAGAATGTTTTTATGAAATATGAAAAAAAAAAACAAAAACAAATTAATAGATGTGTAAATTAAAATCGACAACCAGGAGAAAAGATCTCTCAGACTTCGTTTCATCGATCTAATACGCATTCTCTCTCTCTCTCTCTCTCTCTCTCTCTCTCTCTCTCTACACACACACACACACACAGAGGCAGACACACACACACATATATATATATAATATATATATATATATATATATATCGCAAAGTATTTTAAAATACTAAGTTACGTGGACAAATGTGATTAACGATTTACAAAAACAGAAAGCGAAGTTGTACGAATGGCGTAGTTTTGAGAAATAATGAAATAAGAGAAAAGTGAAACGAATGGAATCTTTACAAGTGGAAATGATTTTCTGAACTTTACAATTTGTTATCGTTTTTTAAAATAAAGAATTCATTTCACTCCATTTCAAATATTTTCCTTTTATAGATGACATTTTATATGCATCAAAGAGTAGTTGATAACTTTTTTAGCAGTGTAAAGGACTTGGTGTATCTTCAAATGATTTTACTTGTTATATTTATAGATATTGAAAATGGCCAGAGAAACATTAAATGCTGCTCTTCGCTATTCTTTCTATATCTGAACTTATTCATTTTGTGACTCTGTCATAGACCATTAATTCATTGACTACAAGTATGTGTCTATACTTTCCTGTCACTCTATTTATTTGATGGACTAGTTTTATTATCATAGATCTCTGTACAACTTACAATATATTTACAGTCAATATGATGACAGTTTAGGGACAATCCAATTGTATCAAATTGAATTAAATGCTTCTCATTCATCCAAAAACAGCCATTGTTTTCTGATAGCGAGAATAAACCCATTTTTTTTTAATGCGAAACAAGTAACATGCTTATTAAAATGGGATCAATAAATACGAAATAATTCTTGGGAGAAACTGTAGTTGAGCGGTTATTTCGAAAAAAAAAAAAAGTAACAATAATTGAGTAGGATTCGCTGGCCATGTTAAGAGTACATAGTGTGTGCTTTAACTAAAGATGATCTTCGGAGTGAATTTCACTTTCTTCTGATCGATATCTTAAAGAAAAGCCAATCTGATTGTTTCATGCGCAACACAACTCGCCATTTCACATGCATTTCGCTGAAATCGATCTAAACTCATCTGTGTACAGTAACGGGTCAGAATGTCATGAAAAAAAGCATTATCCCGGTGCTTCAAAATGTTTGATATATTCGTTCAGTAACGTCGGTAAGGTTTGTACAAAATTTATTCTCTTTTAGTCCATACTTTTCCAGCACTATGGCGTCTCTATTTTGTTACTAATTTTTAGGACATTTACTATTAGTTGATTATTAGATCTTTCAGTTCTTTAATAAATCAGAATTAATTACTAACATCAATGAGGGGCCTTTTGTTCGTGTAACATTCAGCGTCTCACACACCACTTCTTTTCCAGTTTCTGATATATCTAAATACTGATAATTTATTACGATAAGAGATTAGGTCTGGATTGTTTTTTGAAGAAACAAGAAACTGTTATTTATTAACCAGATAAAATTAAACATAAAAAGTCAAACTGAGTAAGAAAGATGAATGTTATTGGTTTTGTTAATATTCTAATATTTATTTTCATAATAAAAGATTTAAAAAACGATTAATTATATTCCTTGATTGCCTATATGCAAAGGTATTTTGGAAACTCTGAATAAAACTTTTCAAAATCAATTCCTTTCTGCCGTTACTTGGTGTTTATACCGCAGATCTCTCCATAAATAAACGAATTTAGGTTTCAAACCTAGGTGAGGGCTGAAAAACGGCAAATTGCAAACATTCCACCCAGAATAAGACTGAGACTCACTCTTGTAAAGTTCCGATTGCTTTTCAAATTTGTGTTCAGATAGAACCCGATGCAGAAAGAAATTGATAATAATGATCTAGAATCCAACCTTATCTATGCAACGAATTTCAGGATAGCGAAAATATAATAAAATATAAATGGCCAAATATCTTGCCATTTAAAGTTTTAACTTTTGAGGAATTTATCAATAAAAGATCGGATTTATGTGGTGTATTAAATGTATTATTTTGAAATAATTTAGAGTTGTTAAGCATACAAACGACTTTAGATAGAAAAACTTTAATTCTCCTGAAACCAAAGGTTTCACGCGAACACATAGAAGTCTTTTACATTTCTTACAAAATTTAGTGATGTCTGCTTTTGGAGAACGTAGAAGGCAGATTGCAACAATCAAAGAGATAAAATATCTTTCATGTCTGAATTCTAATCTTCTAATTTATGATTTATTATTATTATTAGATAAAATCTCCCCATAAATTTAGGATCTAATTTTTGAAAATTCAGTAAAAATTGTTTTTCTTGTCTTGATATTCTTTGACATTTGAAGAATTAAAAAATATGTTGACTGTTACAGAATTAGAAAATTCTTTTCATTTCAAACAAATACCACAATCACAGGTGATCCCACTTGACAAAATGTATTTTGATTTCCTAATGTGTATCTGATTCTGCTCGTAGCTACCCGAGGCTTCAAATCAATCTGTGACTCATAATTCTTGTTGATGACTGTCAGATTCACTTCAGGTTAATACTCTTAGGAAAAGAGCACAAAACAGAATTTCAACATGTTTGTCTCACGAGAGAATGGCTGGTTCTCTTCAGGCCACAGTGAAGTATTGCAATTGACAGAAGAGAAAATGATTGATAAATAAGAAGATAAAAATAATCAGTTATTGATCATCTGATCGAATTATTTCTAAGAGAAAGTGAGCGAAAGATGTTTCTATGTTGACTCTTTCTGTTAATCATGTAAGCCAAAGCGGATTGTCATCCTCATGGAAAACGAATGATCGAACACGAAAAGTGATTTTACATGTATCTATGTAGATGAGTTAATATCATTCTTTTGACATGAATGTATTCGTTGTAGGCTCTTGTTTTATGTCTGTATCCCTCAATGTACACTTTAATATAACTGCAGAAGGAATGTTTGCATGTATATTAATACATTATTGCTTTATATAATTTTATTCGGCTTTTGCTTGAGCAGCAAATGTCTGTGTTCATACGCAAACATTGGAATATTTATACACAAGTAAAAAGGCAAAGATTTCTTTTTTAAAGTTTCCATTAATTCCCGATTCTTTTGTTCTTTTCTTCTACCAACAACTCCTACATCCGGGCTCGTAACAACCGTCCATTAAGCATAATTGTACTGTCAATTGAGGAATTAATAAAAAGACTGTTAGAAAACATGGCCGACCGCAAGCATCGAATTGTAGCGGGAAAATGGGCCGGTGGGAAGAGAATACTGAGAAGAAAGTCGCCTTTGGATAAGAGTAGCGAGAAGAGAAAAACTCACAGAGTAAAACTGAAGTGGGTGAAAAGATGCAATACGAAAAGGATATAGACTAGGAAAATAAAGAAAGCCAGAAAAAGGTGGCGGGAAGAAAGGGATAAAAGAGGATGAAGAATGAGAGATTGAGGAAAATGAAATGCAGAGTAAAATCTATCAGAAAGCGAATAAGAATAAGCAAGATGATTCGGTAGGAAACTAATACGAAATGTAAATAAAATGGAAAGGAAAAATAGAAAATAGAAAGTAAAAAGTGTAACGATGATAAAAGGTAGGAATAACTTAAGGAAAGAAAAACGGACATAAAAAAAGAGAACAAAATATGCATTTAAATATAAGAAAGTTAAAAAGAGAATGTAAATCAGGAAGGAAGTGAAGGTAAAAAAGGAAAGAAATACAAAAAGAAAATTGATTAAAGAAAAGTATATAAGTAAATGAAAATAGACAAAGAAAACATGAAGGAAATGAAGAAAGAAAGATTATAGAAGAAAAAGGTGTTAATAGGAAGGAGAAAATGAATGAAAATGGATAAAAAAATCAAAATGGATAAATAAAAGAAGGAAAATAATACAGGTATTAATGAAGACGAAACATGAAGCAAGGAAAGAATCAATGAACGAGGATATTCGGAGTATGAGGCACAGTGAAGGAAAAAGAAATGAATTAAAACAATTTAATAAAGCAAGTAAAAAAATAGGGAAAAGAAAAAAAATAGAATTTTAGAAAGTTTAACATATTTAGAGAAAGTAAACGTGAATGAAAGAAAGATGAAGGAAGGACAGAAAAAATACCATCAGTTTACGAGTGAAAATATTTAAACAGAAAACAAACCAATTTCTAAAAAGCCTCTTAAAAATGCCTATAATAATCTTACGTTTGAAGGTTTGAGAAAGAAGACTAAATACACCAGACCTCAGGGAGATAAAATCTTACACGTACATTATCTGTGTACAGTGGGTAGCAAAAATATTTAACACATTGGTTTTTATTACATATCTCAAAAAATAACAGATCAATTTCAACGAAACTTATAGGAAATATTTAAACGAACATTGTCGATCAAAACATAGAAGGAAAATTTAAAACCACTGTTTTGAGAAACATTTATTAACAATAAATAAAATAACCCATATGCAAAAGTATTTAACACACTTTACTAATATTTAGTACAGTAGCCTCTGTTCTGCTTCACAGCCTCCAGTTGTTTCCCGTAGTCTTCAACTAGTTTCTTGCAGGTACTTGTTGGTATTTTGACCTATTCTTCTTCACAAATTTTCTTCAATTTGTTTAAATTCGATGGATTCCTTTTATGAACTCATAACTTCAATAGTTTCCACAAATTTTCGATTGGATTTAAATCCGGTGACTGGCTTGGCCATTCCAGGACATTAATGTCATTATTATTAAACCAATTCTTAGTTGTTTTAGCAACATGCTTCGGTTCATTGTCTTGCTGAAATACAAAATCACGACCATGTCCCAAAGATGTGGCACTACTCAAGAGTTGAGTTGACAAAATTTTAGTGTATTTTGCAGCATTCATTGTTCATTTGATGATTTTCATTTTTCCTACTCCATTTGAGGAAAAACAACCCTGCATCATAATATTTCCATCCCCATGTTTGACTGTACGGATGGTATTTGCTGGCTCGTATTCCGCTCCTTTTTTCCCTCCATACATGAGTGGCGCATGTTTCGTCCGTAAATCTCAATTTTCGTTTCGTCTGACCAAATTAGTTTCTCCCAGAAATCATTAGATTCAATTTCATATTTCTTTACAACATTCAAACGGGCTTGTAAGTGTTGGCGTTTCAGTAATGGAGTCTTTCTCGGTGATCTTGAAGTGAGACCTGCACGATTCAGTGATCTTTTAATTGTATCTTTACTAACTTCAATTCCGGCATTTTTCAAATCATTCTGAATTTCTCGATGAGTTGAAAATGGATTTTCTTCACAGTACAGGAAATGTATCGCTCATTAGCCTCATTTAAGATACGGGGACGACCACTCCTTTGAATGTTTTCAATAGTATCAATTTTTTTCCATTTTCGAACAACAGCACCAACTGTACTCACAAGCAAATTCAAATCTTGAGCGATTTTTCTATATCCCTTACCATCTTTGTGATTCTTTATGATCTTCTTGCGCATGTCGTTCGACAATTATTTTGTTTTCACCATTTTCTTGCAGTAGTGGCAACAGAATAGCTGCAGTGTCTCAGAGCTGTTATCTAATAGCCACTTGAGTGTCATGCAGTGCTGTCATTGGTCGACATATCACATCATATCAATATGGGTAGGAATCATGACGACACGTCTCTTCTAGCATACTATTTGCATTGGTGTTAAATACTTTTGCATATGGGTTATTTTATTTATTGTTAATAAATGTTTCTCAAAACAGTGGTTTTAAATTTTCCTTCTATGTTTTGATCGAAAATGTTCGTTTAAATATTTCCGATAAGTTTCGTTGAAATTGATCTGTTATTTTTTGAGATATGTAAGAAAAACCAATGTGTTAAATACTTTTGCTACCCACTGTATGTATTTTGTCCAAATTGAAAAAGTTAAATATTTTTAGCTTAACAAAAAAATAGCAATGATTGTCGCTCAGATCTGAGAAACGCAGAATTTTTAAGAAAACTGGAAACTAAAAAAAACACACGTCTTTAGAATCAGAAAGAGACAGTGGAAAAAATCTAGGAGAATCTGATTGCCACAGGATATTTTGAAAGCAAAAGGGGCAGCGAGAAACAGCGAGTTTCCAATGACCTGTCGTTCATATAACTGATATTTCTTTTATTCTTAGGTTTCCTTATATATTTTCTCCTGAAATGTTCAAAAACAAAATGAATTCCTAACCTAAAGATATCCAATTAGCTGGGAAGCCTAACTGCAAATCAACATTTCGTCAAAATCGAAATATTACTGATATCTGGGAATATGCGCTCACAATGACTGCCGACTTATAGATTGAAAATGCAGGTTAGATTTCTGTTGGGAGGTACATTTTCTCTGTTGGAACTTTTAACTCTTATTACCTTGAAAATGTTTTTAGAAAAAGCTCAGGGAATCTATGGCGGTGGAAAAGTCACTGAAGCCGAGATGCCAGGACATGGCCGATAACGGTACAAATTCTTCCTTAGATTTTGCGAAAAACATTTTTACTTTAATTGTTTTGATGAGCTTTCATCATTGATACCTCGACTTCATGAATTTAAGCGCAGTACTAGATTGCCAGTTATATCTCAAAATTTCACTCTTGGAATTGCTGGTTGTAACTGTAGAGAGTTTCTTCTCTTTCTTCTCAAAATAACTGGAAATCCGACTCGTCTGACCAAATACCTAGACTATACGAATTTAAACGCAGTACTAGATTGGCGGAAAGGTCTCATCTTTTTACAGTTGAAATGGCCGCTAGATGTAGCCATAAGTTCTTCTAACAGTTTCTAGCTTGGGGAACTCTTCCGTCTTCTTGTTTTTTATCTTCAAAAAATTAAATGCAACATTAATCGTGATCGTCTGTCTCCTTAATTATAGTTCTTTTATTGGCCTTTCTCCTAAATATTTATTCTCACATTTGTTCACATTCAGTAACCGCTTACATTTTAGCGCCTTTATCACCCTGCTTGGGGTGAAATGATTTTTAAAAAATGAAGTACCAATGGCAGTGGTTTCTGACATAGGTGAGGCCGTGATGTCAATAGTGTTAATATTGTGGATGACTACAAAACTACATGAGGTATAGGATTGAGTCGTTGATTGAGCACAACTAAGGACTTTTCCTGGCACAGCTGCACAACGTCTTATCTATTATCTTGTATAAACATCATCCAGCTCAAGCCATTAACACAAGTGTGGAAAGCTGATTTTAATATTATGGTACTTTGTGGATATAGAATGAATTTTACTATTTTATCAAACGTTGTTGAAAACTATATTCAATAATTTGAGTGTTGTTGATATTATGTCTTCTAGATTCAAATTTCGAAAAAACACGCAAAAAGAATTAAACAATGGCGACATTTAAAATATTGACAGGAGGCTTGAGACATATTTGCCGTGAAATGAAAACAAATGTTATTTGAAAAATAGCATTTGATGTGAGAAAGAAAGATGATATAAAGTGTAAAGCCGGTAGCAAATTTTGAAAACAAAGACTGAATTTAAATACAATTCAAGAGAAATTTTAAACGCAATCAAAACGCCTACAGATATTTTGCATTTCGGTTGCATCGATGCGATTTTCTCATTTTATATACATGTGTTCAGTTGATGCCAACAGACATTAGGACATTTTCATCAACAAACATGTAGAAGAATCCATATTTGATAGTATATGAAAATATTCAATTGTATATTTATGTAGGGGAAAAATATATATATATATATATATATATATATATATATATATATATATATATATATATATAACTATGTAGTTATCCCCCAAATAAAAAAAAAACTTATTTTACATAAATATTTATTTTCAGCAAAATTTCTCTTTTTGTCAATGAACTTATTTCAGTGATGAATATATCAAATAGTATACAGTTAAGCCTTTGGATTAAGGATTTTTTTTATAAGCTATGGATTTTTGATCCATCGTTGTGCTTACATATATATATATATATATATATATGTGTGTGTGTGTGTGTGTGTGTGTGTATACACCTGGTGGATTGCTAGTCTGAAATATCGAGTGAATTGGGTTCTATTTTAAAACTCATTTTCACTGAAGATTTAATTTTCTTATTAAAACAAGCTAAAGCTAGCTTAAAAATTACAAATAGCAACATTCAAATTTAAAAACGTTGGGTTTTCAAAGGTAGCTAAAATGGAAACACTGGGCTGAAATTCTTGTCAGAATAGAATTTAACCAATAATAAGTTCTTTACCGTTTACCTATTTTCTTCTATTTTAATGTTCTTTTGAAGGGCCTATATTTCTTTGTGGGTTGTTCTATCACTCTGTTAACATGTGCACATTGGCAACAAGTCATAATATTTTGATAAATGATGGCAGTGTTGTCGTTATCGATACAGTACTGATGCGAGACCTTTAATATTTAAAGAAGATTGATGTCATAGATTAAAATGAGTTACCTATGACATTTCCTTTCTTGAAGTAACCAGCTCTTTTTAACGCTTTTTTTGGTTTTATTCATTTTGCATTTGTTCGGATCCATGAGTACCAAGTATCGAATTTAACATGGTGCGTCGACCATTAACACCATTTTCCATGATTTACTGAAATTCATATCTACATTTCGGCGAGTTTAAAAAGTCATTTTTTTTATCATAAGTCAGTACCATTTGATTGATTCACCTGAATTCTTTAAGAGAACTGACCCAGAGTTTGTCCTACAAAAGGAGAAAAAAAGTCTAAATATAAAATTGAAAAGAATCTCATTTGAAATTTTAACGCGTTCGAAGTCATAAGTGAGTTTATAAGTCAAGCTGAAAAATGCTATGAAAGATTCAGTGATGCTTTCAATTATTAATAATTTGCATTCGAACAGGGCTGACCTCACACACAAAATTGATGTCCTACTTGTAAAACGGACTCTTGCCTAATCAAACAATATGGTAAATTATCAATAGACATAATTTGTTTTGAATTATTTAGACAATTTCTTTCGTATTTTCGGGTTTAAATTCATTTTCTTTATTAGAATTCATTTCCTCATTTAGCATATTAATCAATATTAAAATTCTTCCAGGAACACTTAAGAGAACGGGTTAGTATTTCCAAGCACACACACATACAGACACACACGCACATACATACATATATATATTTCTTATTAAATGAGAAAAAAGTTATACTCATCACAAGTATATATTTACAAAAAATATTTATAAAAAATAAAACAACTCGAGCAAACGGTAAGTTAGATAAGATTTTCTTTTATTAATTCAACCCTAAATCTGACAGCCTGACGATTGTGTTTAAGTATGAAACACTGTCGCCACTGAGTACTGACTTCAATGTCCACTTTTATATTTACATACGCTCTATCGAGCACTTTAACATAAATATATCATACCTTAAAACTAGATTTTTATCTTCTTAATAAAGAGAATTCCCTTGTACTGAGAGTTTTGTAAATATGACAAAAATTGTCGATTTCTAGCGATTTAAAATAACTAATTCTAATCAATTCAAATTAGCTTTGAAATACGGCAAAGTAGTTTGCTTACTGGAAATATTAAATTTAATCTATTAATTTGAAATTAAAACCAAAACAATTTCAATATTTTTATTTCATTTACAAAAAATCATTTTAAACCTTAGATATCGCTTTTCTTTGGATGTACCTATATATATTTATATTTCCCAAAATAATCCTAACGCAAGAAAACGCTAGAAAATTCGGATTGCTCTAAAAAACAAACAAAAAAAACAAACAAAAAAAAACAAACAAGAAAATGGTTGTCTATGATACCAGAAATTATATTGTTTCATTATCTTTGACACTCAGAGTCAAAAAGAGGAACACGAATAGAGAAAGAGAGTAGGAAAAGAAAAGGAGAAATAGCCACAATATTTCACATACACACGCACGCACAAACACGCACACACACAAACCAAACCTCAATAATAGTAGCAATACCATCCCAAACTAAGCATAAAGACAACCAAAAATGAGAAAATCCACAGTGAATTACTGAAATCTCCTGACGAATGGATCAAACAATTACAAAAATGTCCGTCTACGAAAATCCACAGTTGTGGTTCCGAATATAACATCTATTAGCTAAATGAGAACTTTTATTTGTATTAATCCTCTCTCCATCTATCTATCTATCTATCTATCTATCTATATATCTATCTATATATATATATATATATATATATATATATATATGTGTGTGTATATATATATATATACAGGGTGATTGAAAAATAACTCCCCATTTTATGTATGATCGACTCACCCGCCTAACTATAACTTTTTACAATAAGGGAACGCCCATCAGGCATAAAATAGGGAGTTACTTTTCAATCAGCCTGTATAATATATATATATATATATATATATATATATATATATATATATATATATATATATATATATATATATATATATATGAAATATTTTCAAAACTCGCTTATTGTTCATTAGGGCAGGTCGATTTTTCACTTTTTTTTTTAAATATCAAAAGAATAATGTACTGATACAAAATTTAGATCTGACACTTCACCGGTTTTTTGAGCATTTGCCATGAAAGATCGTAGTCAAAAATGCACTGAAAAATCCACGATTTTGCAAGATTTGGACTAAATATTGATAAAAAAACAAACAAAAAAAAACAAACAAAAAAAACAAACAATTTCACTATTTAAATCAGGGAATGTTGTTATTTTGTTTTATCTAAATTAAATTAAATGTAGAAATTATAAGTTAACTTCAAATTGAAAATTTGCACCCCCCTATTATCACTGACGATTTTGAAATACTGTTTTTTACCGCATGAATTAAGCAGTATTAGTTGAATACATTAAAAAATTGATTTTTTTTTTCTGTTTTGAATGAAAATACAACAAACAAACAAACAAATATGGAAAAATAAAGAATAGTTTAATGGGGCTTAATATATAGAGTCCAATAGCTCCATATAAAAACCCTCAGATGAAATTGATGGTCTCAATTTCTGACACAAAGCTTTTGATATTATGTGCTGGTGCCTTCCTTCAAAACCATACACAGATTGGGAAAGCTTCTGTTATTAACTTGACTGCCCGTTCCACGCCTTGAGAATGTGAGGGCAAATCTGGCAAGTCAAGTTTCGTACCATTTAATAATTATTCCCGAAGTTCATTTTCAGAAAATTCTTCTGTGAGTGGTGGTTCACAAACATCACTTAATGACAGATCTTTTAACTGTGTCCAGTGCATAGCTTTAAAATTGATAGTTGTGATTCTTTTTAATCTTTTCTTGGCTTGCTCCCCTCTCTTGAAAGAATATAAAAATTAATTTGATTTATTTTTTAAAAAAATGGACTGTACTGCTTTAATATTTATGTTGAAATTAGATAACATCCTTAAAATGATTCCATAAATCGGTAAAACTAATTTAGTCAATTTTATATGAATAAATATTTACTAATCTAATGGCCAAAATTCGTTTCATAGATTCTTCCCTCACTTCCAGTTCATCAGATTTGACCATTGAATATAAGATATTTTCAGGCAGTAAGGCGAAAGCATTGTATTGTATATTTTTCAATGTGATCTGTTGGATTTCATATGGTTGCTTCCTAATCCTTTGGATCATATTGAAAATATACATTTGCTGATTGTGGAACTTGTTATTTCTTTTATTTTGGAACTAGAAAATGGCATACACATTCACAATTAAATTTATTAAACTGTGGAGTTTGGTTGAAATATTTCGTGGGTATGCACCATGAGTCCATAAACACATCAGCCTGATGGCTAAAGTTAACCACCTTGTCTGGTTTAATAGACCAATTTTCCATGATGCAAATCTAGAGTCCACCTTAACTCTAGAAATACCTACTGTATATTCATAAAGGAGTCTTTGGTCACAACTAAGGGTATCTGCATTTTCAATTTTAAAAAAGAATCCAGAGGACTGCCAACAGCTGGGGTAAATTATGATAATCATTTGCACGTAATCTTCCAAGTGGACCATTGAATGTGGCAGGGCTTTTTTGTGGTACCATCTACATGTTTAAAAAGAGCTGTAAACGGAAGTTTACTTTGGTGCAAGGAGCAACCGATAGTATGAAGATTTCTGTTGTTTTCTTCCTAGAGGTGCAGCAAATCCACCTTCACGGCCTGAATTGGCATTAGTGTTTGTCAACAAAGATAGCCTTGATAATGCTCACACTGTTGAATTCATGCAAAACATCAGCCATTTACTCGGCAAGAACCACAACAGTTGCACCAATATTAGGAAGAACCTTAGGTGTCAGATATTCACTTTCATATGTCATCTTTGTGACAGTCAAGTGGCGTTCTGGTCTCTTGGATTTTTTGTTTTTTTTCAGTCTTCTCTCCATTTTCCTCTACTATTTCCTTGTACATTAGTGTGTCTTTGTCAGTTGTCCCATCAACTCCAATACAAAATTTTCCACCTTTTCATCATGCTGTTGATGGGCATTTGTTTTCACTTTAACCTTTGCTCTATCCATTTTACATTTATCTATATAAATATCTTTTTATATTAATATTGGGGATAAGAAAGCCCATAGCCCTCAAATCCAAGAGCAATGCATTGGCAAGGCTGGCTCTAAGATTGTAAGATACATCACCCCTGATCAACTCAACAGTATACTGTGGAATTTTGATAAGGCTAGCCGCTATATAGACTTATCAAAATTTCACGGTATGCTAGGCCCTTTGGGATGATTTTCCTGCCATTTTTATTAAAATATCTGACAAAGATAATACATGTATTATCAGAAATTATACAAAAATATTTTTCTTAATAAATTGGAAAATAAAGTTTGAAACGCATTATTAAATTATAAAAGTAATGTTTATTTACATAAAAGTAGAGTTAATTCAGGGATTAGCTTGTAAACAGGCTTTTTAATAAAATATTAATTTTCAAAATATAAACAAATTACAATAATTATAAAAGTTGTATTTTTTTAAATAGTTAAGTATATTTTGATGAAAAATAAAATGGATATTTGTGCTAGTTAAAAAGAAGAGGGGGTAATTACTACCGGTAAATACCGAAAAAATATCCAGTAAAAACGACGTCGTTCATATGTAGTTATTTGTATTTTAAACTAAATATTTTAGTGTGTTTTATTTTTTATTTATAGTAATTTCCTTTAATTTAATAGAGAATAGATAATAAACTCAAGAATATCCATTATTAAACGTTATTTTCTTTTTTTTTTTCTTTTCGTTAAGACTCGGTTTTAATTTAACATAAACATGTCTCCGGTGATACCGTTATGATGATAAAATTCGCAATAAAAATAAAATCAACAAGAATGATTTATTCAGTATCGTTTTTTGTAACGTATTCTTGCGAGTTCAATTTAATCTCGAGGATTATATGAATTCCACTGACCAGAAATAAGATCTCCTAGACATTCAGGCCTTTATGACTAGAGTCCAAGGTTTACACGTATTTCCCCACAAGGTAGGTGGTGTTGAGCCATTGAAAAACCTTATAGTAGACAACCTGAACCAGAATGTTTGATATTGCTAGGTTGCGGTCGTTTCTGCGATTCGAAACAGCATCGAATGTAAAAACTTTCTTGTCAGAGAATATTTAAACAATGAACCCCTGATTCTTGAGGGTATCTGAACGCTTTTTTTTTAAACACATTTCCAACCTCCTGGCTTCATGTACACTGTGAGGAGGCACATTGTCGTTCTCGGACGTTTGACGGATTTGGTATCCCTTTTTAGCTCAGCAGCTATTTTACACGTGAATGTTATTGGTTCATTGCAATGCTGGTCTTTAAAGAAGGTCTCTATTCTGCTTCTTCTGGAGTATGCTTGTTATTTGGATTACTCTGGAATTCATTGCCTCTCTTTTTCTTCTTTACTTTTTAGTTGGTGTCTCCTTATATATGTGTCTATGTTGGTATATTTATTATGTATAATACATAATTGTGGCACATGGCCTAAAAAGGGGAAGTGTTGAGGCTGGTCGACACTAACTATCCTACACCTAGCTAATCCGATTCACGACCCATTCACTCATTACATTCTCCACATTCACTATAAAAACTCATCCGTCAACACTCAATCCTCCATACACCACAATACCGTATACCGTATCTTCTCAAGGGGCACCTACAAAACGCATCCCATGCCATAAAAATTTAATGATAATAAATTATTATACATAAAAATCTAATAATGAAGAATGAGAGGGGAGGGAGATGAACCGAATAAGGAACTAAAAATCAACACAAAGTAAACTAAGCATAACTGATGACCGTCCTACCCTCAAAAAGAGAGGCCGCCGTATTCTGTGCATCTCGCTAAGGGATTGGGAAAAGGATAAAAAATTATACGGAATTGGGAAAATATAAAGCTGACCCAGACGAAATAAAAAGGGGCCAAAACAAACTGGGGAGGTTGGGAATCTCAACTTGACTCATAACCGGATGTGGCCGGGAACAGGACAGGAACAACACTTACTCACATTAACTAGGTATACAAAGCTTGTATTGCCTAACCAGGGGAGGACTCCACAGGAAGCCGCCCCGATGTAACATAGGTAGGTGTGAATGAAACGAGACCGAAACTGTTAGATAAGTGTGACGCTGTGTTTTATAATATTCCTGAAAACAGTTTTTTTAAATAGTTTTTTGTATAATCTTTGCCTTGGATTTATATCATGTTCTGTAGTGTTAAATAATAATTTATTTTTTATTTTTCATCATCATCATCATCATATATATATATATATATATATATATATATATATATATATATATATATATAGTGTGGCGGCCATAATATAAGGAACGGAAACATAAAAGACATAAATATGTGTATAATCTTTATTTTAAAAAATCTTTATTTAAAAAAACAAACAAACTATTATGTAAATTTTTGTAACTTTGTATAATATTTATGCATTACACCCTAATCTTTATTCGGTAAAAATTTCATTGCTAATCATGCATTATATAAGATATATTTACAGTACACAGTGAGTAATGTTGGTACTAAAATGGTGTTCTATGTAAAAGAACAGAAATAAAATTTATATTAAAAAGAAAAAGATATATCTTTTCCCACCACTACTTAGTTTCATGAGTGGTGAATAACACATAATTTTTTTAATATATATATATATATATATATATATATATATATATATATATATATATATATATACATATGAGAGAGAGAAATTTTTTGTGTATCTAAGCTTTTATCTTGACTGAATATTCTATCAGATTCTTCATGCGTTATATATATATATATATATATATATATATATATATATATATATATATATATATGAATATATCTTGTTTGAATGTAACACATAATGAACATATAAGAATGTATTTCAATACGCGTGTATGTATATACATCCATACATTCATAAATTTAAATATGTATATATAAAGCATATTTTGTTTGTCTTTAATATGTGTCCTATTCATTGCATGAAAGCAAAAGACAAATTTTCTATTATTTATTATTGGATGCAAAAGTATTTTCATAAAATTTTTAAACGCAACTTCAAATTTCCGAGTTTCTCTTTGTACCCAAACTAAACAAATAGAAACTAAAAATTATGAATAATAAATTATATTATGCAAGTCTTTCGTAAAAGTATTCAATAAAATAAACTGTGCATTAATCATTTCTCGGGAAATATTAGTGAATATATATCGAAATTGCAACAATATTGCCAGTCAAAATGCAATATTTGCCAACAATAGGTAAATGTCACGTGATATGGTTCTTAGAATGCCGGATCTTTACACTCATATTTTTTAAATATTTGTATCAAAGAGAGAGAGTTCTTAGTTTATCACGTGATACATTCTAAGAATTTGAATCGAATGCTATGAAACAAAAAAACAAAAACGTTCTTTAGTTGAATGATTTTCCTCTATTTTAGAAATACAATGGTTCGAAATCGGCTTCATGCTTTTATGAATGGACGAATAAAAGAAAAAGGAAAGAAAATTGTAAAAGAAGTTAGATGTGGAAAAGAAGAAAGAGAAGATGAAGGAAAGAGAAAATAAGAATTACAGGGCAAAGTAATGAATAAATGAATGAAAGCTGATGAAAAGGAAGAACATGAGAATAACAACATCAAAAATGATCTCTGCACATAAAACAAAAAGCAGAAACTAACTAAAGATTAAATGGAAGAAAAATGTAAACTTCAATAGTCTCTTAAAAAGAACAATGGTTAAATTATGACGAGAAGTAATTTTGATTTAGACGTGGTAATAAATAACTAAGAAAATAATAGAAAAAGAAAAAAAAAATCCTGAAAATACTAAGATAAAAAATAAATAAAAATGAAAAATAAAATATTTATGAATAAAAAGTCATAAAACACTGTAAAAAGTATTGTCATTTTAAGTAACATTTAAAAAAAATATCAATTAATATTTATGGAGAACAAGTTATCAATATACTTAAAAAGTCAACCACAAACTATATTAAGGAAAATTATATTTTTTTACATTTTTGGATTTTTCACTTATAGACTTTCTGGCAAATGACTGAAAATCCCCAAGGTTCTGTTGAATTGGATTATTTTAGGTGAATCATTCTTATTCTTTTAGAATTTCTCTCTTGTTAAATAATGCTATGGCTGGGGGTCATTTAAGTAACATACGTGATACACGCTTGGGCGATCATGTATCTTTTCGATACATGACTGACAAGGCAGATTCTTTCCTATATTAGGATGGGGTACGATATTGAAAATGAATGCCAATAAAACAACTTTGCAGGTTGTGAAATAAGAATAATTAAAAAACGATGTCATTTTAGAAAAGTATAACAAATAGATGAGTCGATTTATTTCTTAAATTCTATTTATTTCATTTTTTTATGAAAATGATAATACAACGACGACGACAAAGAATTAATTGCTGTTTTTCAAAAGTTGTTAAAAGCAATCCAAATATATGGTGAGTTTTCTTAACATTTTAAATTTTGTATTTGAAAGTCTTACAATATTATTTAGGTTTTGTGTCATTTTGATTCATCGCATAGCAATTTAATCTGAACACAAATAGATCATCATCATCATCGTCTTCATCATCATCGTCGTCATCATCATCCCTTGACTTTTGTAATCGTAGGGGGATCCGAATGCAGAAGACACATTGAATCTCCTCCACAACGCTTTATTAACGGTAGCCATCAGCAATTCTGGTATAGTCATACTTGTCTATTGCTTGACATTGTCCAAACAGTTTTTGCGCTGGACAATGCTAGACAATAGACAACCATCACAAAAATTGCTGTCTTGATCTTAAAACCTATTTTGATAGACTTATATTCGATTAAATATTCAATCTCTACAACCGAATCAGAAGTAATAGTCCATTTTTGGTCTAGTATCACTTGGCAGAATGACACCAGAAGCGATAGTATGATCCGACTATTTGTCCAGCAAAGGATTGTATATATGAATTCCACAAGGTCTGGAGTGAACATAAGACCCTCAAATCATGGAGCCTCATTAACAGTTCAACTGTTCATCTGTTCATCGTGTCAGGAGAAGAGAGTATTTAAGAAATTGGCACGTTCTTTTACCGAAGTGGTTTACAATTTATGGATAAATTAAAAGAATAATTCACACATCATGTGTGATTTTATGCTTTCGATAAGCTCTGTAAGTCTTTTGAAATGATTGTGTTTGGTGTTGTGAAAAGAGGAATATGGTCAAAGGAAGAATTTATACAAAAAATGTTGACATGATTGGTGGAATTAATCAGCTTAACCACGCTTCTTCGGTTCTCCCAGTTGAAGTAACACAGCAAATGAATATTGAAAGTAGATGTTTATTTGAATGGATAGATTTTCATAATAGAGAGATACAAGAAAATTGAAATTCTGACTGAAAAAAAAAACGAAAATTATTATTTCTCCATAATGAGTACCGTTAAAATCTCCAGAGCTAAAAAGTTCATTTTTGTTTCTTTTCTAACCGGAGTCAAAACGCATGATTCAAAAAGCATCTTTTAATGAAAACGTTCGACCTCTATGGAATCTGGTATGAAATTTAATTATTCTGTAACTTGCAGTTTGTGATACCAAAAAAAAAAGTATTTGATGGAATTTAGGCTCACATTTTAAACAAATTTATAAAAACTCGTAAAATTCGTTTTGATATAAAAATCGTCAGAAACTCTTGACCGAAAAAATCAAATTTTATTTTTTTAAGTGATTCAATCTGAGTGGTTCAATAATTTTGTAGCTTGATACGCGATACTAAATTTTGTTTTAACATTTTCACTGTATATTGTTCAAGCTATGTGATTAATATTCATCACGGAGATAAGTGCTTTAACGAACAAGGAAGGAGGATATATTTAGACAGCAATTTTCATTTAAACCAGTAGTGTTAGAAGCAACAGACATTTTGCTTCTATTTAATGATCTTTTTTTTCTAATGTATGGATAGGCTATCACGAATGCGGTTGTGGTGTGTGTATAAATCAAGCCTAATTCATATTTTGGTCATCCATACAGGAGTAATCATCAGAGCGTGTGGGAGAAAAGTAAGTGAGTTTTAAAAAGTAGATTGTTATTTTTTCAAAACTAAATCGAATTCAGCTAAACAGCATGTCATGTCACAGTAACGTTTAATAACGTGTAATCATTTTAATATGCATTCAAGTATATATAAATACGTATGTATATATATATATATATATATACGCGTTATTTAGTATATATAAATGTATATATATATATATATATATATATATATATATATACGCGTTATTTAACATTAACTCATGTACATGGTTATATAAATGTATGAACAAAAATATATATATATATATATATATATATATATATATATATATATATATATATATATATATATATATATATATATTCCTTTGTACTCATGTACATTGTTATACAAATGTATATCTATATTCCTTTGTTCATACATTTCTATAACCATGTACATGAGGAATATATATATATATATATATATATATATATATATATATATATATATATATATATATACAGTATTTACATTAGTTGAATATATCGGACTATATATATATATATATATATATATATATATATTCCTTTGTTGATACATTTCTATAACCATGTACATGACTTAATGTTATATAACGCGTTTCCATTTAGGAGATTTTGTCTTTTTTCATTATATTCCCATATTATAATGCGTCGAAGTAAACATGAAATATTTTCCTATTGATATTACTAGTTCCTATTTTAAAACCCGATATTTCCAAGTTTTTTATCCTTGTATGTACTGAAACATTTTTCTGCTCCATATCTCATATTTCTTCTTCAAGTTTACGACACTTATTCTTGACAATAAAACTTGTTTGTTTCCAACTTTAAGCTAACTTGTCAACATTTCTTTAAGTTAAAACGATTAAAATTGTCACGAAAACATCATAAGCCACATTATTTTGTCTCTTTCAAGTCGATTATTCGATTGTCCATTATCTTTCTTGTCAGTGTTGATTATGAGTTGTCTCCCTATGTGTCACTGTTTCTGATATAGGTCCTCTCTTAGGACAAAAAAGGTTCCAAGTGTCAAATACTTGGACAATTTAATAACATTGAAAACGAGATAAAATGTCGACACTTGCTGAACAAACCAATTTTACAATGACATTTGAATGGGCCAGATTTCAGATTTGTCGATTGCTTTTTAGGATCGCATTGTAATATCGTTGAATCTGACTCACTCACAGCCGAAACGAAGAGTTCATGTCCATTCAAAATCCTCATACTTGATGTCGAATTTCGCCTGCACACGGCGAAGTTGTTTTCCTAATTTCGTGGCTGATGCTAATCAGCGTTTCCATGACATTATGCTGATGATCTGTCAGCCATAAAGTAAGCTTCAACTCAAACAAACTGTATGATAAAAGATTTTGTCAATTTCATTTATAATTTTTTATTGTTTGATCACGAGCAGATATATCAGCTATAAAAATAGTTTTATTTCTAAAGTCCATCAAATGCAAAATTATGATAATTATCGTTACACATACATATTTATGCGACATAAATATATGCAAATGCATATGATGTTTTCTGTACGCGTTACACGAGCATGACCATCACTGAGAGATTGACTTTAAACTGATTGTTCCTACGACACTGAATTTTGACGCCAGCAAGAGAATTAAATAGTTTGTCGCATAGACTGCAAACTAAATCCGTGTGTTCCGCCTGAAGTTTAGGATTCTTATGTGACCCTTGAGGTGACTTTGGAGTCCTGCGTTTGACAAGCATATTTTGCCACACTCACGGTAAGCAAACTGAGGAATGGTTGCGTCTACTTCTTAGCCTTGTGTGCAGCTCCTTTGGTCTTTTTCAGCTTATTGACTTTGCATTGCATGAGTGATATCCTTCGTACTTTGAAACAGACTTTATTAGACTTCTGTCCTTTCGTGTCTAAAAATTTAATTAGTGATAAACCTCACCCACTAGCACTTATTAGTGAAACGAACTCTCTACTCAGTAATGGTTAATCCATCGAGCTTGTTAACCATTACCTTTCACCGAATCGCCCCGTTTCATTCTGCAGTTGATGAGCAAGATCCGAGGTCAGCACTCTATTTCACATATTCTTCCCTCAAGTTACGACGTCACGTTAATTTACGTTCAAATGTAATACAACCACATCACGTAATAGTTTATTAATGAATTACATTTACTGATCAGGACAAATAACCGATTTGCATCTAAAAAAAAAAAGGCGCGTCTAAAAGTGCATCTGTTTCACTTACAAGTTATTTTTCTTTTTCAATTAGTTACCCATTAGTAGCGGGTGATGTTTCTTCTCCGTTCGAGGCTATGTAAGCAATCTTTTGATTAAACATCGGGAAAGGTTTGCTCGTTAATTGTCCACAGGAAAAATGATGGATTAATGAAATCTTTCCTGGCTACAGTCTCGTCATCTTTGGTGCAATTTAAGATAGGTTGAAAGCAAATGTTATTTTCAAACCGGAAATTCCATACAGATGAATATCTATTGATAAAACGTAGAAAATGTTGTGTAAATATGAACATTCTCTGGCCGAAAGTATGTTTTGCGAAAAGGAAATAAAAAAAAACATCGAATTGAAGGTTACTTAATTGACCGTTCGCCCGCCCACCAAAAGATAATTCATCGAAATTATTTGATGAGGGATAAAGACGGAAATTAATTATTATAAGTATTTATTTGTTGAGGAAACTTACAAAGCAAATTAGATTCTTTTCACCCGTTTGTTTATGATTTCAGCTTCATGAAGTGTTTCCTGTTTATGAAAACTTTTAAAAAGTCAAGGTCAGAATCTGACCTTGACATTTAAAAAAAAGCCTGAATAGAAGAAAAGAGATTCTTATTGTGTTTTGTTGCACGCATGTTTAGGGACTTTATATTCTCTTTTATTTATCCTAATTTTAGTGACTTTTACGAGTGTTCCGTTAACTCTACACACTACTTTTAATATCATAATCCACAACTTTTGAACTTCTTTAGAAATATCTGGGAAAAGTCTTACATGTTTGCTATTTTTCATCTTTTGCGAGCCCAATTTACTTAACTTTTCAGTCTCTGTATTTTTACAAGTCTCGTTCAAATAATACACAATGTAACTGTCTTCTCGTTCTTATTATTGTTGAGTTAGACAAAAGCACACCGGCAAAGGGGCGCTAAGATACAAACATACCGAGCTCAGTATATCTATCATGACATCCAGTCTGATCAGCAAGCATATACCAGACATTACAGCCAAATATTCGCGATATGCCTCTAAGCTTTGAGAAAGGCAGCGTCTAACCTTGCAGGTGGGGCCTATTTAATAATACCTTCAATTCGGATGAACCAGTTTGCTCAGATAGCGGGTGTTCCTAAGTATCTAGATGTTACTCCCAAGTTGCCTTGACTGCCTAATCCTCCAAAATTAAAACAAAACAAATCTCGTTGATAGCCGGCCATGATGCTTTCCCACATACCCAAATAAGGTCAGAAAACTGATAAATAAATTTGTGGTACTGAACAAGATATTTACTACAACCCATCTGAATTCACCGAGGCGAACCATGTTAACATCTCCAATCAGTTAAGATCAGACGACATGAGAGCCATGTCTGATGTGCTTTACGGTATTATCACCATTATTATTATTAGAAAAAAGAAGAAGATAAAGGGAAAAAAAAAGAAACTAATCACTATTTTGCACTTCAATTATAATTGCTTGTATTCGAATCATGAATAAAATTGCCAAACTATAGCCATAATAATGACTCTAATGTGATCATTCAAATTAATGATGATTACTTTGAATCTTGTTAGGAAACAGATCGAAGGCATTGTCTTTTCTGCTTCAATCGTTATCCTAAGTAGCAGTGGAAGAAATCAAGCAAATACAGAAGCGCACAAAATTTGGTGAAGCAGAAAATAGAGAAAAAAGCTGGTAAATGAGAAAGGCTTCTTGTTGAATCTACTTACATTTTTTATTAAAGACATTGGGCCAAAGGAGAAGGAATGATTCAGAAACAGAAGACAATTGTTTACTTAATAAACAATCAACAGCATTTCTGTATATATTTCAGATATTTTTTGGCCTTTCGAAATAATTTCGGCACTTGAAATCTCACTTCTTCAACATTTGATAAAAACAGTATTCAAAGCTATAATTACGAATGCCTTACAACTACTCCTATTGATAATAACAATAACAATAATAATGAAAATGTCGATAATGTTTCCTATTCATTTGCAACCAGAAATGATAATTTTTTTTATTGTTGAGTATTGAGTTTTTACATCAACAACATCAACAGGGAGATTAAGTGACAGCAAATTTCCTTAATATTTGCTCTCCTCTCGCTTTTCAGTGGCATTGTTTGAATAATTTCTATTCTTCTCCGGATTTTCAATTCTTCAAACCTTCTGGTTTCTTTTTTCAGCTCGTTCCCAGTGTTCCATGTTTCATGTTTATCTCTTTTATCATAATAATTGCATTTCGTTATTTGGCATGGATCTTTTTAAATATCAACGTTTATTATTATTAATATTGATCACGACTATTTGAAGTTGAATTAAACAGTAATCCAACAGTAATAACCGATATAATAATAATCATCATATCATATGACGATAATGAAAATTATCTTAAAGTATTCGAATATGATTATTTAGTAGAGAATAATATATTACTATTACAAACTGTAAGAGAAAACGTATAAGCGTGCAGGTGAGAAAAAAAAGAGGCGACATTTTTTTACAAAGACTAAAGTGTCTTGCAAAGTTCTTGCGAATTGAACATAATAGCGGATATAAATTTGTAAATAAAGACACTATAAAATAAATCACAATTATTTCTTTTCTCTGCGTGTGTGTGAGTGTGCGTGCTAGTAATTAACAGACACACACACGTCCATGGTGCATAATACTGGAAGATTTAGATGCTTGATTGAACTGGAGAATAGACGTGAAATATTGATAAAATAGAAATAAAAAAACAAGAGAAAATTGTCGAAACTCTCTTCAAAGTTTGGCTGGAATTTTTGACAACCTTGTCAAATCGGAATCAAAAGAGATGCGCTGAATTGCGTCAAAGCTGGGAAAAGATAATCGGTTTAGAGAGAAAATTAGATGTGGAAATCAGATCTGCCACTCGGATTAACGAATTCAAAGAAGCGTAAGGAATGAGACGCTGAAGACAGGAAAAAAGAGTCGAGATTTACTAGAATTAATAAACGAAAAGCATTGGAAATACGTGAAAAATCCTGATAAAAGAAAAAACAACAAATGCCAAAGAAGAGATACTTTAAGTCATCAAAAGAAAGTGTTTATCCCAGAATGCTTTAAGCAATTATTGATGATTTTATAAATAGAAAGATGACAGAAAACCAACAAAGTTTGGCATTAAATATGGGGAGTTCTTCAGACGTTATGATTTACTAATCTTAGCTTAGTTTTGGCACAAGGCTACAAAATGATGCATCCAGTTTGGAAAAACTGACTACGTACCCATTGTAACTTGCTTAGCATTACCCTCCATTTACCAAGGCGTATTTGAGTTCCAACTAATATTTTCACTGCAGCATACGTATGAAAGTTATGACGACGTTACCTTATATCATTTAATAATTTTTATTTATATCTAAGCAGACTCAATAGGAAAATACTTTCATTTTAGATATAGATACGAGCCGAAACTTTATATTCGAGCAGCAAAGAAAACTTGCAATAAACACGTCTTTCCTAAGAGAGATTACGCTTAGAATTCAAAAAACAATTTTAAAAAATTTCAGGGTTGCTCGATAAAAATACCAAATGCATAAAAGACAGCATAATCGCTTACATTTGTGGTGCAACACAATCTTCCTAACTCGCGCATCCACCCCAATTTTCTAAACTAACAGAAAAAAGCGAAAAAAACATATTTCAATTTTATCGCTTTTCTACCGATCTCAACTGATTGAGAAAAAAGTCTATCGTAACTATCCACCGAAATCTTGGAATTGCCGTCCAATGTAAATCTTAATTGAACTCATTTTCAACAGATATATTTACTCTTACATCATAGCAAGAACAATAACTGACATACATTGGCTCAGATTAAACTGAAATAAACAATGATACCAGAAGAACCGCTATATTGAATACAAGAAGCTTATCTCGACCTTCTGTAGTTCGTTTTTAAGTCAAAGTTTTATAAATTTATGGCAAAGACATTGCCTTCCTATTTTGTAAGAAATAAAAGCACTATCATCTTCATCTATCTGCTTATCTATTCTGAGTGTTCTAGCTATTTGGGAACACACCTTTAGCAAACTATAAATGGAAGACGACATAAGGTATGTATCAAGTTTTTGAATTGGTATTGAGATCATTTAAATAGTATCTTTATAGAAAGAGGAAAACAGGTCTTGCTGGGGGAAACCCGACACCAATGACAACGTCTCTTAAAATAACCAGGTGCTTCATATTTAAGGTAAGAAATAAGCTGGATATCTCTGATGGGGGTCCTATCATCCGTGAGTAAGTGCATTCCAAAGAGCCAGACATGGTAAGGACGGCAGAGTTCATCAAATAGTTCCAGGTTATCATGAACCACGGCCCAAGCAAGTCGATGAGTGTCATCGCTGTGCAGCTCAATATGGTATAATCCATTATCAGACCTATGGTATATGAAGATGTAATACAATTCCTCCATAATATGAAGAAGGCAGTATAAATCGAACATGTAAATCTTATCGAAGCTTTGGTTGAACGAACTCAAAGCCACCGATGAAACCGGCTCACTCTGCTTTTACTTCAGTGAGAAAATCAAGACTAGCGGGTGAAGTAGATAGATAACAACTCAGCTTGAATCCCATGAACTTCTCCACGATTAGGCACATGAATCTTTCGTTGTCTGAGATGGTACTGGATGGTATGAAAAATGCCATCCTGTCCAATTCTTCCTGCAGGGCCTCAGGATCAATACCACCACCTACATCAAGTAGCTGGAAATTTTAGTCCCGGGTCAAGGAGATAACTCAGTAGGACTTATCACTTTCTCATGTGGCTCACTTAGTAAAGGATATAGAGAATTTGCATGATTGTATCGCTCACAACTCCTAACCCCCTTCATTTGAATTCCATAGAAGATTACTCCTGAGGCGCCATTGAGGGAGAATAACGAGCAACCACACAGACAAGTTAAACGCCGCCTTCTTAGACGTGATGTCAAACATGAACATAAATCACGTTTTGGTCATGCACTTGAAGACATTTTATTTGAAATCCTTTTTTTGTTTCATCGATGCCTATGGCTGAGGAGTTTGTTTTCTTTATACAAGTATAATTTGTTCTCAATTACTTGGTATTTTCTCTCTGTCTGACCCTCCATATTAAATACATACATGCATACATATATAGAGAGGTATAGTAGTTTTAGAATAAGTAGCAGTGACATTCGAACGTCTTGATGAATCCGATATCATAAGTTAATTTCTTCTGTCAATAACTGGTGATGCTAGTTAAACTATATAGCGCTTAGTTGTGGTAAGACATAAAGAAAAGATGAAGAAAAGCCTATATTAGTAATGGAAATATTTTATCTTAGAAGTCAAATATTTTAAGTAAAAGCAAACAACATAATGTGATGATTTCAAGTAGAGAATTACTTTGTCTAGTCATTGTGCTTCGAAATCGAACTGATTAACGCGTCACTGAAAGATAAATTCTCAGAATATAAGAAACTATTTCTTGTTTTCAATTTAATTTTTCTTTGACGATCGGTGAGTACTCGATCGGAAAACTGCGATAAAAAGCAACAATAAGATAAAGAAAGGCACTAGGCAAAAATTGGTACTATAAATGATTCGTCATCGAATTTAGGTAAATACTCTCCTCAACGCAACAATTTTCTTCAGAGAATCTAAGACTTGAATGTGGTTAGGCAACATGTGGAATAATTCGTCAGTAGGAAATAGTAGTTACAGTAGCATTATATCACAAGAAACATACACAAACGAAAGTTCTTTGAAATCTTTTTTTATCCTTCACTGGAAGCTATTTCTTTATTTTCCAAATCTTCGTTTTTATTTTCGCTTGTCGCTGAAAGAAAAACAACAAAATCTTCATATTTTTCCGTTCTCTTCCACTGCCCCCCCCCACCTTCCCTTTGGATCTATCTACTTATCTATTTACCTACCTACCTATTTATTTACTTACCTACTTATTTACCTACCTACTTATTTGGCTATCTATCTATCTATCTATCTATCATTATTAAAAAAAAAACTACTATTTTGAAAATAATTCTGGAAATCATCAAATAAAAAAATGAATTATTTTTCCATCATCTTTTCTGGTTTTGCTCTTCACAATCTTCCAAGTCGTTTTGCTATCGATACATCTACGTAATATTGAAATTATGCCGTCAGTTTTTATATAAAATTCAAAATGTGTGGTTTGAAGAAAAATGTCGTTGCTGCGATCTTGGCGTGTGTTTAAAAATTGCTGTCATGAAATATTTCCTAAGTTTAGCTTGAAAAATCCTCAGCTCGGTCAGCTGGTTGCGTTCGGGATCACGTTGCTCAAGTAAATGGCAATGTAACAACTTGATGACATCTGTCGATGATAGAAGTCACTTCGTATCCATCATTCCGGCTCATGAATATTTATGAAGAGAATTGAGAACGAACAAGAACAGAATAGTGAAGACAAATTACAAACGCGTGAATTAATTAACCAATTAAAGGGAAATATTGAAAACTTATTCTGTGATAGATGTGCAAAGTGTTTAGAAATTGAAGTAGAAAATTATGGACATTGAAGTGAAAAAGTAAAGAACTTTGGAAATATAAACATGCATAACATGAATCATCAAATGTAGGGATTTGAATTGCGTTTGAATTTGTCCTTCTGTAATATTTTAGTGAGATTTTTTAGAATCATTTTAAACACATGTCATACACATCTCACACATCTCACTTATATATATATATATATATATATATATATATATATATATATATATATATATATTTCTTTATTACTCAAACATTATTTTTAGTGGATACCCATAGTAGATGTTCTGTTTATTTATTAAACAATATATTTTTTTATTATTATCTACCAACTTGAATATTCGAAAAATCTTATTAGAAAAATATGCGGACTCTGGCTGGATTCGAACCTAGATTCCCCTAAGGAAAATCGTCATTAAATCTGACGTGCTTTGACCTCATGCATCATTTTTACAAACACAAAGAGCACCAGGAGTACCTCCCGGTAACACTAGATTTTGCCAACATTATTGTTTTTTCTGTGTTGTTATAAGAATGTGAAATTTATCTGAGGATATTTCTAATATCTGTTCATATATATAATGATTTTTTCTTAAAAGGCCTTTTTGAATAAACTGATTGGATTACAAGATCAAGACGCTCGGTAGTTAATATTAGTCTAAGCTGGAAAAGTGGTCGACGTTTCAGATTTACTACGTTGATTACTCATTTAATTTTAACCCAAGACCAAGTCCATATAAAAGATTTATGCAGCGTGCGGCAGAAATATCTTGCACATAAAGGCAAGCCATTAGTTAGAAGAAGACGCCATTGCCACTAATGTCTTACCATTTTGTCCCACCTTGTATTAACCAACTGCTTTTCCGGCAATAATTACGCACAAATACAAATTATGAGTAAACATGAGTCCATAAATACAAAAGGAACATATGAATATGATACAAAATATTTTTCGTTATTTGGAAATCATCGGCGCTGAAAATTTGGTGTCAAATGGCATACATGAGAAATGGATGTATGGGTCGTGAAGTAACAATTGACGCTAGAATTAACGGTGATAGGTTTCACAATCACTGCACTTGAGTTTACTGTTACTGCAACCTGTATTAATACGAGGCTAAGAAAAAAAATATCCACAATTTCTTGTTTTTGTTTAGTCTAGCGCGAGTAGGTCATCGATCAAGAATCGAACACGGTATCACTAAAAGAGAAATCGACTTGTAAAACTACAAACGCACACACAAACACACACACATACATACATACATATATGTACGTGTGTGTGTGTATGCTTATTGAATATTGAAATATATTTCATGAATTAATCAGTTAAGATTTAAAATGAGTGTGCCACTAATATAATATAGCATGACGTGACGAAAAGTAATTGATACGTAGTTAATATTATCTTGACCGATTAATATTACAACCACTTGACCGATTAATTTATTAATTTACCGTTGGAGTTATGGATTGAGGAATCGGAGAGCAGAGTTCGAATTCCAGTTGAATCCATTACATTCACTTACGTGCTAATACCCTTGGGAAAGGTATGAATCCTCTTCTTTTACCCCAGCTATGACAGGACAGACCGAGTTCTATAGCCTTGGATGGCAACTGGTCTACCACAGAAAGAAATGGCAACCTACTGCGGGAAAATCTGATTTGTCAGTCATGTATCGAAAGATACATGGTCGCCTAAGCGTGTATCACGCATGACATGTGACTGACTGATATATTCAAGTACAGTTTTTGACGCAAAAAATACGAGGTTGCACTATACACAGGTAATATCTTTTGAAGAGGTTCAAAATCATGCATTTTCCGTGATTCGATGTACTATACAAGCAAAAGTTTCTTCTGGGGTGGGGGGTGGGGTTAAAATTCATGCATTTCGGTGGTTGGTTTACATTCTCACGGTATTTTTTTTTTTTTTTACTTAGAAGGACTTCAATTATCATAACCCGAAGTATGTACCTAAACTCATGTGACACCCTTCATTATGTATCAGTAATCGTGACAAAAAGGTTGTCATTGGACGGACAATACCTCAGCAAAGTAAACGCTTGCGAAACGAAGATGAATGCAAATTTGAGGAAAAAAATCTATTTATTCTTAATTTATATAATTTATTGTTGATTTTAAATGGCATACATAGTATCCGAGGTCTTGCTCTTCATGTAACGACAAAATGAAAGAAACTTAGGTACGTAGAAGGAAGGCCCAGGGTAAAAGAGCTACCGTAGTCAGGCAGGAACAAAAATAAAAATACGGTTTCTAAATCTTCGTATCAGATCTTTTACGGTGAGTAATTTTCTTACCATTTTAGGAAGCTTTGTACAAAGAATGAAAGAAAACAATTCATTTGCTATAAAATATGTCCAAGATGATGCCCATTACTGCAATATTTGACTACGTTAGGACAACTAGTATTGCCCAGGAGCTGGGTTTGAATTATACACCAGGTATAATAAAAAAGAAGTTTTTTTGACAAAAAATTCAAGGGTCGCACTATACATGAAGTACGCTTATACACTAGTATATACGGTAGGTAGGTAGGTAGATATGTGCGTGGAGAAAACTAGATAGAAATTGTCAAATGAAATCTAAGAATGTTAGTTGATCCATCGGTATTAGCAGCAAAGATATTGAGATCTTGGAAGACGCCATCCTTCGAGAAGCTATTATCAAAACAATTCTTATAAATTCGTCTCAGACAAACAGAAACAAATTGGAAACCTTACGCTAAAGAGAATATTATCCATTATCGTTTATTATCGATTATTAGTGATCTGATTCGATCTGGTGATGTACACATAAAAAAAATTGATTGCTTTATATTAGTTTTTTGGTTTGATACGGAAACAACAATATTTTCAGTGCCATTTTAAAATAATTTGAATAACTTTATAGAGTATTATGATTTCAAGGTTTTGAAAATTTGTTTTTCATTTCATCTGAAATCATCTTTGACGATGTACTTTACTCTTCTTTACTTTGTAATCTTTAAGTCGACTATTGTGTTTGAAAAATAACTAGACTTTATTTCTACTTGAATGATCTGGCCGGATTCCAAAACTTCCATTTTACGAAAGAATAAACGAATATTTCTCTGGTGATCCGACAACAATAAATCTGATTCAACCTCAAAATAGGATCTGTTTTGGCCTGAGACTTGGGATCAACAGATTTTACCGACAGAGCGTCTTTACTTTTATCAACTTTCGATGTTTAATGAGGAGCGGAAAAGTTTTCTCATTGGTTGTGAAGTCGATGGTAATATTGTTGGTCTTGTGGGTTAAAGGATTTTAATCAGATTTTGATATACACTTCTCATCGACTTTCTAACACAAAATTATTTATAAATGGTTTTCAGAACCATGGAGCTGAATAACAATTCCATCTACAGAAGTGGGCGTAATTAGTCAATTTGAAAAGTCCACTTAATTTTTACAGTAGAAATATTCTTATCGTTTTATCAGCAAATATAGGGTACTGAAAAAGGTATTTTACTCTCGCCTATCGTAGTGTTTTATCAGTGGTCAACATGTTTTGGCCTGAGTCGATAACTTTTTGTTTAACGTTTATGTCTTGTAAAATAGTGAGTTCTAACCACTCAGTCGGTTAAGTACCATACGTGACACACGCTCAAGCGATCATGTCTCTTTCGATTCATGACTGACTTCAGGCGTCAACGTTGCTTCGTACAGATATTCTACGCATAAGGAGGGGGGCGTATGACTTGCAGAACAACCATAATGTATAATCTCCAGTTGAAAATGAAAACTGTGCCAACAACAACAACAACAACAACAACAATAATAATAATAATAATAATAAATAATGTAGTGGTTATCGACAAAGGAAAGTGAATTTTGCGAGCCAAGTTCAATTTATGCTCGATTTTTTTTTGTTCTTGTTTTGTGTTGGTGAATTACGATAGGCGACAGTAAATACCTCTCTCAGCACCCTAGATCTGCTTATCAGCAAATCAACTGACCATCACCAGCTGGATATGTCCCCTAGAGACTGACGCACGGTGTATTTCTATTCACAAGCAACAATAGTGGGTGACCATTATGAGGCGACCAATTTATCTGACCTGAAGGTATTTATAAATTGGTCTCACCTTCAAAGCTATGCGCTGCTTTTGCCTGTCACCATACTGAACACATTTGCCTGTGACGCATGTGCTTGATATACTCTTATCAAACTTTCATGCTGGGTTTATTTGTTTTCGCGTATTTCTACCCTAACATCACTTAGTTGGCGTGCAGCTCTTTCACTTAATATTAATAATAGAATAAATAAAACTTTATAATGAAGTCATTTTATATTATTAACTTTCAATATTATACTTATATTTACAAGATGCCAGTAAATAATTAGAACAAAACCTACTACTTGTATATCTGTCTAATTTCAAAGCAGATTAACCACATGCAAAATAGTCAAATCTCATTTACATTTTGAAATAAGAGTTTAACAACAAAAGTGGAAAGAGCAAAGACAAACTTCCCGGAAATATGAAAATCAACGATATTTTAGAATTTGATAGAATGAGTAAATTCTAATCAAATATTTCGTTTCAGCAGGAATTGCATTTAGCAGAGAATTTTCATAGTTTTTTTTTAAATATTTTCTTGAATGTAATGCTACGTTATATAAATAATTCCAAATCATATCTCTTCTCAATGAATAGGTTTACGGTGCACGATCGCAAGTGATATCTAATCTCAATGGATCGGATTAGGATGCATGATCGTAAGTGATATCTAATCTCAATGGATCGGATTAGAATGCATGATCGCAAGTGATATCTAATAATGGTCGCAAGTGATATCTAATAATATATCGATAATGGATCGGATTAGGATGCATGATCGAAAGTGATATCTAATCTCAATGGATCGGATTAGGATGAATGATCGCAAGTGATATCTAATCACCAGCCTGTGTCCCGATCAATCGGTGGTCGTCGCTACTAGGCGAAATTCCCTGGTCAATATGGGACTCTGGCCCGTTCAGGGTCGAATTTTGGTCGTCAATTTTAACGGCTTCACCAGCTGTACCGGTTCAATACCAGCTCTATCGTTCCCAGCTCACTTTCAACGTCTGGTTACTGGAGAAACTGTTTCGATCTCAAGTCTAACCTACCACGTTGTGACTTTGATCTTTGATAGACGAAATCAATCAGGCGTCGGGCCGTAGTGTAGACTGAGTCCGGACTGAATGTGGTATCGCACAAGCGCAAAGGAAAAAATAAATAAATAAAAGAAAAACCCAAGAGGTTCGAGTATGTTAAGAAATAACACATTAACTTTATCCTTCTATTATATACTGGAGTGTGTTTTACTCCCAGCCCGTTTTCTACGAAATGTGACACTTCTATGTTTCAAGCAAGTCGGTATCTTAAATCAATTGATTTAGTTCTTAGGTGTTGGCTTGGCTTCGTTCGTCAGTATAACTTGCTATTGTAGGTTAGGCGAAGTCGGAGGTCGTGGAATCTCACGGTCAGCTTCTGCGAGGCAACACTCTGGTTCCCGCTACTCGAACTGAACGACTCGACTGAACTGTACTCGACTGCCCGAGGACGTTCGTTTATATGGGTACCGACCAAAACCTGGTGCGGGGCCAGACACGGCCTAGGGTTCTCGGTAAATCTCGATTCCCAACAAGAAATCTCTATGTTATCAGGTCAGGAAAATTGATCACTTCCCATTTTTAAAAAAATTAATCACTTTCCATTTTTTTTTGGGGGGGGGTCTCCCTCGTCCGTGAGGGGAGGTTGGAGGAGAGCTATCCTCCTAAAATTTTCCTCTCTCACATTGATATCTCATACCAATCCCTTCAGTGGTCGTTAATAACTTCTCCGCCCTTCTTATCCATTCACCTCCGCCTATCACCATTGCTACCACTCGATCAATGACACCCCGCCCGTGCGGGTGTGGCTAAGCTGGCCTCCTTAAAATTATAATCTAGAATTTTTGTTTACAAAATTCCCCTTTTTCCCATCGGCCAAAATTTTTACGAATTCCATATGGCTAATTAAATTTCCATCATATCTTTTGTCCACCCAGAATTCACTTAGCCAGCACTCTCTACCAACTCCATGAATCACTGTCAAAATTTGCCATCTGTTCCCTTTGCGAAATTAGCTTTATAATGGAATCCTTGGCTGGTGAGAAATTAAATTCTTTTATCTCGCCAAATCTCAATTCTCCACTCTATTTTCTGTCTCATGCCAAAATTTTACAAACGCCATATTGCTATTCAACGTTTCAGCGTTTGAAGCGACACGTTAATACGGTAAATAATAACAATCCTCTCGCCTATGTCGAGACAATGCCAAAATGTTATAATCGCCACATTGCTTTTCCTCTCCGGTGGCCAAGAAAAAAAAAAACAAACGATATATTGGAAAGATAATTAACATTGGTTCTCCCTGCCTGTATCGGCGATCGTCTCAAGCCAAAATTTTTATGACCGCCATGGTCTGGCTGATATCTTAATATTTGCTTTTCTTCCCATCTCCCTCGGCAAGACATTAATCAACCTGACAAAACCTCACATATGGCTTTTTCCACGGGTTTACTGTCTTTTGTGAAAAGTATCTTTTTCGTAAGTAAAATAAAATCTTTTTTTTTTAACATCGATCGGGATATCTTTCGGGATAGCTCTTTTTTCGCCTTAAGCATTTCTTGTTTTAATTTCTATGGTTAATTAGTTAGCCAATTACCATAGCTAAATAGTATCACACATGAATGACACAAAAAGTTCAATAAAATCCATCAAACATGGCACGTGGAACTAGAACAGTCTACCCCAGTGAGCGAAATAAAGGGTTCAGTTCGACATTCCAACTACCTGAAGAAGGCCGGAGCGTACAACGGCCGAAACGTTGTGATAAATATGGCGACAAAGATGAGGACAATAGTCCGAATAATGTAAATAATGTAAATGTACTGTTCAAGACGCAATATATAAAAGTAACTTCATCATCATAAGAAAATATGTAATTCGCATTTCTAAATCAAAATAACTTTGCTATAAGTTATTTAATAAAAACACTTAATTGCTTGAATACAAACTGAAAATTTCCAGACAAAACTTTCAATGATTCCATATCTAAATAGTGTGATACGTAAAGCAACTTGTATTCAGTTGACAATTGCAAGGGAATAGAAAAAAATCTCTCAATCAGGGAAATGGAACTCTAAATTTTCTCTCCACGTTGATGACTTCAGTGGGCAGGAAAATAAATATTATAAAGTCATATTTTACAGTAAAGCAAGGAAAGTCACGGAACAAATAAATCTGCAAACTCAGGGGATAGTTCTGAGAGTAATATTCATGTCTAAATCGATGTTTTTTTCTCATTCGGCCTAAAATTCCTTCAAACTTATTATCCAAATACGCCTGTCCACTGTAAAATCAATTCATTTTTATGAAACTTATCACAAAAGGGAAGGCATTTATCTGTTTTCTCTTTATTGATTCTGTTATCCTACAGTTTCGATCAGATGAAGGGTGTTTTGGATTCGTTCTTTGCATCATAACACGCCAATAAGCCCTGATGAGATTTGTATGATAAGAAAAGCAGCAACCCGAGGGTAATTGCTTCAGTTGAACACATGAATATAAATGATTCGTGCAGTCTCGCTATGGAGAAAGAAAGGTTATATGACAAGGGCTTCTCGTGAAAAGTGTAAGTAAAGGATTGAAAAAAAAATAACCCGTTTCGCTCTTATCTGAATTCGAATTGGGTTTGTTTTGAGACGATGAATGGATAATGAGTTTCACCAATCATAGCATGTTGAACAAACGGGAGGGTCATATGGAGGATAAGTGGGTCTGTCTCAAGGCTGGACAGTCACTCAAGGAGTTGTCACGAGTTTTCATGATTTACACACATTATTGTAAATGAAGTATATTTTTTCTATTTTTTTGGTATGTTTTGTGATATTTATTTAATTACGTTTTGAAACACTTTTTCTTTCATTTCCTATATTCTACCATGTGTCCAATATGAAACTACATATTCCACAGTAGATTAATAGCAGAGGGGGTTGAATTTATTTAAAAGAGAGAGAGAGAGAGAGGGAGAGAGAGATAACATGATAAAATTTAAAAACAAACCGTTTTGTCAGTCAGTCATGATAAATGCAAAAATTCTAGACGATATCAACGTATCTTCGTCTGATCGACACCGACGACTTAGGATTTTCATAAAATTGTGTAGGTAGGTTAAATAAATTTGACTTTAGTCGTGATAGTTTAGATATGTGGCCGGTACCATAATCGAAAGTTTAAGACAAGCATAATACTTTTTTTTTAAATCGAGTTCAGCCGCTAAGACACAAGAGGTTACAGGGTGTGGAACAATTTGAAAACAGTAATATTACTAAGGAACGAGAACAATAATAGAAGAATAATCAGGAAGACTGTATAAAACAATTGACATTGCATTTAATTTATTGAAGATTAAAGTTGACTAGCAAGCATGGAAGCGGAAGAGTTTTACAAGCAAGAAAAAAGAACTGTTATTATAGAACATCTAAGTAACTCAACTGTAAATTGATGAGACCCCATCGCTAGTTTAGTACTGCGCTTAAATTCATAAGGTCTAGGTGTACCATAGCAAAGAGCACACCCGAACATATATTTATAAAAAAGGCACAAGGACGTAACTTTACGGCGATGTGAAAGTGACTGACCCTGAACAGGTCAGGACGAATAATATTGTTGAGTCTTCTTTGGATTTTACCAAGAAGCTCTAGATAAATAGCACAAGCACCGGACCATAAGTGGCAGACATATTCTAAACATGGATGAATGGTAGACTTAGATATGTAAGATTAATCAACTTTTTCAGTAATCCTAGCTTTATTTATCTGAAAGTTAAGCGTGCTTTTGACCATTAATCTATAAGAACCAATTACACAGAAGCAATGCTCAATTATTCTCCTCTATTATACACATATACATACGTACACCCACATATAATTATATATATATATATATATATATATATATATATATATATATATATATATATATGAGAGAGACAAACTAACACACATGCATGACCCTATTTTTAATATGCTTCTATATTTTGAGTAGATTGGTACATATGTATATATATTTGTTACCGCCATTTTTGTTATGGGTTCCTTTTTAATATGTGTTTTATTACACTAGCTTTATTATAAATATTGTAATAAGATGAAATTCACATTCCATAATCTCATATAAATATATTTTCTGAAAATTTCACCATGATCACTTAATAAGTACTAATTTTACTAATTTTACTGACTACTATCCTATGACATTTGATACATTAGTATGTACAAGTCGCTAAAAATCCTAGCAGCTACAAAATTAATTTTATCACAGAAGAGTAATTTATCAATATTCACGGCCATTTCAAACCCTTCTTACCTTGATCGAACACAGAAGTAGCATGTGCAATTTTTAACCTGTTATTAATGCATCGTATGATTTCCAGTGTGATTTCGACATCCTGATTAAATAAAAACGTCGAAAGAACATTTCTTTATCTTCCTTGAATTACTTACTGTTGTAGTGTCCTCCCTCTAAAGAGTCTATGTTGGACTTTTACCACTATTTGTTTTTCTAGGGGCAGATATTAAAATCTGAAAGTTAGTAGTAGGCATCCGTCAGTCTCGGTAGTCTATGGTGGCCAACTAATCCATATTCAGACATATCTGTGTTTTTTAAACCCTCAAAGTTCCAACATATGGTTTTTACTCACCAAGCGGACATTAATTACAAGCTCTGTGATATGTTACTCATATAAATATAGGTATACTCTGCAAGTCTTACAATTATCGGTACCTTAATCCAGAAAACGTTGACTTGCATCTGAAACAGTGAATGTATTTGATTTATAGTAAAGCGGGGCTCAAAAGAACAAGATGCGAACTCTTATGATTTCATGTTATCTTTAAAATCTTTTGCACACGAACGAAAAAAAGCATGTACATGTCCGCAACATTCACCTTCATATATATTTGACTAGGCTGTAAGAAACCGAAAGAGAGTTCTACAAGCGAGAATTGCGAGAGAAGAAACTGTTAACATAGAATGTAGCAAGATTTGTAGTTTCCTTTCCTTGTCTGCTATCTGCAATGTGTCATCTACATATTTTATATTGTTAAGATTGTGACTCCCAATAATGAATCCTGGTAGGATTTCTAATTCTCTTAGAATTGCCTTGTTGTATAGAACTGAATATTCATCAGAATTCGGATGATGAGTAATGTTATGTGGTTGATTGTTCGGTGGAGTTCACATTCGTTAGCTTCTGTTTTATTAGGCAGTGCTATGATAATAGATCTGCTGAGAGCTTCCGGTATATCACCACTGGCTGTCAGCATCTCTATTACAATTCCGTCTGGCCCTGCCGCTTTGTTTCTATTTAATTCGGCCAGTGCAATTTCCACTTCAGATTTTAATATTTCCGGTCCTTCGATATTCCTATGTATTGCCGACAGTTCTCTTTTGTCGTGCAACAGATCTCTGATATATTCGTTCCATCCCTGAAGTATTTTTTCTTTTTCTAATATTCCATCTTATTATTCAGCCTGTTGATAACCATATCAGCTGTCCCATTAGTTCCCTTATGTTTTATGAATATAACCTTTATCTGTGATAATCATTCAATCTATTTCGGTACATTTTTCGTTGAGCCTCTCTTCTTTAGCCTGACTGCATTTGTTCCTTATTTCATTGTATAGTTTTCTCTATTCCATTCCATGTCTTAGCATTGTTTTCTGTCTCCTTTGCATCATGTTGAGAATCTCATCTGTGATCCATTCGTTTTTTCTTCGCCTATTTTCCTTTGGGATGATGTCGTTTGCTGGTGTCCCACTTCGAGTTTCCTTTTTGCTATTTGTATCGTCTTTTCACACAGTCCATATATTTTTCCTTCAGGTTTGGGTCGTCCAGGAGTCTGTTGTATTGCAGTTTGTGTGCTGTGTTAGGCTTCTTCAGTTTCCGTAGTTTCATTCTTAGTTTACATATAACAGGGAGGTGATCGCTTCCATAGTCGGCACTAGGATAGGTTTTGTAGTGAACAACTGCATTATTGAATCTTTGTTGATAGTTATGTAGTCGATTTAATATTTAGTTTCTCCTTCTAGGCTTCTCAACGTCCATAATCGTCTTGGATGTTCTTGGAATCAGGTGTTGCCTATTACCTGGTCATTCGCCGTGCACCATTGGACCAATTTTTCTCCGCTTCGTTGCGGGTTCCTAGTCTAAATTTGCCAGCTATTTCCTCACTCATCTGATTGCCTACTTTAACATTCAGGTCTCCCATTATAACTTCTTGTGATTTGCATTGAGCCTTGGCATTGTTTAGAATGGAGTAGAAAGATTCGATTTCTTTTTTCGTACTTTGTGTTGTCGGTGCATACACGATTATAATAAATATGTTGAAAGTATTTCAGTTTAACTACAAGAATTCTTTCAGATAACTGACAGTATCACAGAATGCAGATACATTGATCTAGTATCAATTCAACTCCTTTTTCATTTTTCTCTCAGCCTGAATATATAATCCTGTGCATCTCACATGAAAAATCTCCTGTATTTGGCCGCCTAATTTCACATACACCTAAAATGTTAGAATTTAATCTACTTATCTCTTGTTTGACATTTTCTAACTGGACACGGTTTTTTAAACGTTCTAACGTTCCATGTCTCAAGAGTTATTTTTTGCTTGATGCGAACAGTCGCTGGATGACAGCAGTCACTCATGTTGCTCCTAACCGGCAAGGGATACGTTCCGAGGAATTTTATCCCCTTTACGCTGTTTATGCTAACCGTCACTGGTTGACGGTCAGGTGACGCCTGTTGCACATGTCGTTCCTTAACGGTCGACGAGTTCTTTCCATAGACTTAACCCCCTTCACGCTGTTAGCTTTAATATTTCGTGTGATAATTCATATCCTATTTCTTGGGATTAATAGTGGAGTAGTTTCCTGTTGACTTCTCCACGGTTGTTTATTGAAACACCACCTCTAGTTAACTGGCTGATGGCTCATCGAGAGTTCTTCCGCCCTTTGATAGATCTTATTTTTCATCATTTTGGGTTGCTAATAGCCCACCTCACTCGCAAGAACATGAAGAGTGTGGAGGTAGCCAGTTAGTCGCCGACTGTGGTATACATACCTATATATATATATATATATATATATATATATACATACATATATATATATACATACCTATATATATAAATATATATATACATATATATATATACATACCTATATACATATATATACATATATATATATACATACCTATATATATATATATATATATATATATATATACAGTAGCGGCCATAAAATAAGGAACGGAAACAACAAAGACATAACTATGTGTATTACTTAAAATGTAATGCATGATTAGCAATGAAATTTTTACCGAATAAAAGATTAGGGGTGTAATGCATAAATATTATACAAAGTTACAAAATTTACATAATAGTTTTTTTTTAAATAAAGATTAAATGGAACAAAGGAAATAAGCTACTGGACAAAAGTTTAGGAACGATGTTAATAATTTGCATAAACTTTTAATTTACATTGTTAAAAAACTCCATGTTGCTTTTCAACAATAAGTAAAAGTTCATTTATCATTAGGACTTTATTTTTAAGCAATATGGCAAATTCTACACGCAAAACGCTCTTTTTTGAAGAAAAAAAAACTTATTATCGCTATCAAGAAAAAAGTCAATTTCAGAAATTTCTGATATTATTCATAGATCTAAAAGTGTCGTTCATCGTGTAATTAGGTGACAAAACGTTAGATGCAAAACCAAAAACCGGAAGACCCCCAAAAACATCGCAAAGAGAAGATCGAAGAATTGTTAGAACATCAACAAAAAACCTTTTTGAAACTGCTACATCAATTGCTCGTAAATTTAATGAAGAGACAGATAAGATCTCAAGGAAAACGGTTGCTCGCAGGTTAAAAAATGCAGGATTGCATGCCCGTATTCCAGCATCGAAGCCTCTCATTTCAAAGCGAAACCAAAGTGCACGCCTAGAGTATGCGAGAGAACATGTTGTTTGGACTGACGAACAATGGGATACAGTTCACTATATTTGGTTCTGAGGGCAAAACTTACGTAGGTGAAAGACTGTCTTCTCAATGTGTCAAGAAAACCGTTAAGTTTGGTGGCGGCAGTGTGATGGTGTGGGGAATGATTTCATCTGCAGGAGTTGGCCCTATCATCCGAGTACATGGCAATATCAATGCTGAGATTTACAAAAGGCTTCTTCAGCAGCATGTGGTACCAAGATTACACCATAATCTTTATGAATCTCCTATTTTCATGCAGGGCAATGCACCTTGCCACAAGGCTCAGAAGGTTATGGCTTTATTTGAAAAAGAAATCGCCCTAATGAAGTGGCCAGCCCAGAGCCCCGACCTGAATTCAATAGAAAATGTTTCGAAGATAATTGGAGAAAGGGCTCAGAAAAGAAACCCAAAAAACCAGGATCACCTATGGGAGTTATTGAAAGACGAATGGGAGGGAATTCCTGCTGATTTTTGCAATAAATTAATTAGATCATGTGGTCGACGATGCAGAGAAGTCATTGAAAATAAGGGGATGTTTAGCAAATATTAAATTTTGTTGGTATTTTGTTCACAATCAAGTATTAACAAGATCCTTCCTTAACTTTTGTCCAATAGCTTATTTCCTTTGTTCAATTTAAACTTTATTAAAAAAAAAAAAACTATTATGTAAATTTTTGTAACTTTGAATAATATTTATGCATTACACCCTAATCTTTATTCGGTAAAAATTTCATTGCTAATCATGCATTACTTTTTAAGTAATACACATATTTATGTCTTTGTTGTTTCCGTTCCTTATATTATGGCCGCTACTGTATATATATATATATATATATATATATATATATACGTTGAAGTAAAGGTAGGAAGACATTGGAAATAATCTAAAAAGATTAACAGATTAAGACAAAAACTGTAGATTCGAAAGTTATAAGATACGTACATTTAAATGTCGCCATAATACCTCAAGTCTCTACGTTGTCCTAACTAATTCCTATATATACAATTTGTCTATGGGAGTGAGGAATAAAAATAACAACATTTAAAAATGAAACTCCAATTAATATTTACAATGAATGCAATTTATATAGAAGAAACTAAACAAATTAGTGTTAGCAATAAAACACCCTACAATCCTTAATTGTGACAGAAAAATTAGTTAACTGGACAAAATTAATTCGGGTCTAGGTAATTAATAACAATCATCTGACCAAACATCCACTCGAATAAATACACACTCATCCAAACGTAAAAACAAATATGAAATACACACACGAAAAGTGCCCCGCATCTACCAGAGAACTGATATCCCTGTTACATTACTGGATAGGGGAGGGGTAGTTCAACTAAAGAAAGTGGGGACAGAACTAAAGGAGAATACATCTACTGTCTAAGTTAACTTGATGGAAGAAACTAAGTACCATAGAAGAAGGTTAATCAGAATAATTGCCTCGAAAATATTTATAGAGAAGGCACAAGGAAGCTAGAGTTGATTTATTGAATGTTATATTTCTAGTTATCTTTTGAATGATTTTAGAAGAATTTCTGCTGACCTTAAATATACGTTAAAACCTCATATTTGTTATGTATTTTGAGTTGTATTATTATACATGCTTAAATATATTGCTTAAAATTTAACATATTTAAAGAAGAGTGCTCAGTATTGGATATTGAGCGCTTACAGATATTGTATGGAGAGAGCAATCAACATTGTATAGTGACTATCTCGCGCTTCACTGCGATCTAGATCCGAAAACACGAATAGACACTGTATGCTGATGATGTCCACACTGTGTGTCTACGTTTATGTTTGTACATTTTTCATTTTAGTCGCCATTTATTTCCTCCAGTCGCCACTGATCTTTCACGGTCTTTTCTCCATATTTTTGTCTTTTATCATTGGGTACAAAAACAAACAAACAAAACAATCTCTGCTTTTCAGGACATTCCGAAGCGATACACACACAATTTTTTTTGTTCGGGTTTCTTTTACTCTCTTCCTTTAGTTGGATGCATGCAAAAATTACCAGTGCTATAATTTGATTAAACAGGCGTAAATGGTCGAGTGAAATGATGCTTTCCAGGTGTCAGCTTTATGATGGTCGTCGGCGACTCTAGCTAAACGGTTTGTAATTAGAGGATTCTAATTCGGGTACAGTTTTTCTAGAGCCAAAAGCGATGTAGACATGAGAAGATGAAAATTAAATTTTGTTCAATGATCATTCAACAGTCGATTGTTTTAACATCTCGCCTTCCGGCATGAATAGTAATCACTAAAGTAGTTTATCGAATGTTTCTTTTCTATAAAAACAGATTGAAGAAACACAAAAGAAAAATTCTAATAGATCAAAAGCATTGAAGAGTAGAATCTGTTCTTTGGATTTGTTTCTTAGAACAGCAGACTGATGGCGAAAGCGACACAATTCGTAATGGAAGGAAAAAAGGTACGGTGTTAAATCAGTCAGACACAAACGAACGAAACCCTAAATACTTGTTCTTTATTTGCTAACTTTCACACAACCAATATATAATTACTCTAAAAGTCAGAATCTGGTACGCATGATTTTTCTTAGACGTTGAGTCAGAGAGAAAAAAGAATGCCACAGGAATGTTGATCTCAAAATGAAAATTAGATCCAATAATTTGTGGGTGGGGGTAATTAATTATCGGAGAATGGAGTTTGAATTTCACTCGAGTTCATTGCATTCACTTTCGCGCAAAAACCATTTGGAAATGTATGAATCCATTTCTTATCCTCCCAGCTATGGGATAAACAGGACAGACTGGGCTCTTTAGCCGTAGTCGATAACTAGTCTAGGAGAAGGACAACACCGAATTCAAAACCGTTTGCACTTGGGACTAGCAACTCTGTCAACTTGCTATAGAACCCACAGCAACAATACCTAGTGTGTCGATAGAGCTGTGGCTCTATACTCCTCGGGTAGTCTACGGAACTTGAGTGATTGAGTGCAAACAATAAGAAATATTAAAGAAAAATATAAAAGAAAACCAACAAAAACACCAAATGTCTCTTACAATATGCAAAAAAAAAAAAATCAAAATTGGTTTGTTAAATGAATCGAGAAATTTATTGAAAAAAATTTGTCAGGGAATGACGTATTGTTTTATTTTAATGTTCAATCCCTGGCCTCAGCGGAGAGAACAAAATCTTTAAGAGTTCTGAAGGCGAATTAACCAAAAGTATGGTACATAGAATTAGAACAGTCTATCGCCGTGGACTAAATAAAGAGATCGGTTCGAAATTCCAATAAATATCACCTGAAGAAGGCCGGAACATACAACAGACGAAATGCCGTGAATCTGACAATAAAGATGAGGACAACAGTTCGAACACTGTAAATAGTTACAATGCCTTATCTCAGAAATATAGACAGATGCTTTTAAAATGTTGCAAAGTTAATGACATTTATTTTGTTATAATTTTAGAAATAAGTTGATATCAAAATTTATTTTGTATAAGCAATATGTTATTTGTTTTTTTACCATTCTTATCTTAATCCAAATTAACCATGTGCTTTGAAATTTACAAAACAATCAACGAAAAGAAAAATACATTTTCCTGCAAAATCTTAGAAGTAGAAGTTGTAACAGTCATTATTAATTTACACAATCTAAAATCAACAACGACAAAGGAAAAATCACAATATTTTCCTCAACGAATTTGTTGCTTACAATTACATCGGTTTGATGCTTATAAGCATTAAGAAAAGACCAGTTAGCTGGATTATTTTGACAGTAACATTCATAAATATCAGACTCATTTTTATCTGGTTACACTTTCGCCTTTCATGTCGGCTTACATTTTACAAAAAATCTTTTTCAAAGGAGAATTTTTTGAAAACTGTTTTTATTGAAGAATCAGTATTTTAATAATCTGTATTTAAATGATTGAACTTTTGCTTTGAATAATTGCTTCCTAGTCGTTCGAATAGAACATATTGATTTCTTTGCTAAAATCTATGATATTATATATTGCTATTTTGAATAGAATTTAGATTTAAATGAGAACCTATCATTATTTTCATGCTTACTTGTGATATGCTTTCGTTACAATATTTTTTTTTAATAGTTTTCGTTACAATCCTAATTAATTGTATATAATGACAGCCAGTTTACATTTAATATTACTAATCCAGCTAGGTAACAGAATTTATTCCAAACATCTACGGCGTTTGGGTAAAGATTTCCCAACCAGATACTTCACCATCGCATATAAAACTCGGAAAATATTTTTTAGCCATTTGCGTGTGTGTGGGCAGGCGATCTTTTTTCTCAGCATTTCAAATACTTGAAGGTTATTTAATGTCATTTGTTTAATTGTGAATATTTCAGGACTAGTTTGGAGGTTGAGTTAATTTTAAATGTTTGTATTGTTTTTCTCGGCGTTATTTATATTTTTGCATATCAGTTTTTTTTTTTTTTCAGGAAGGATAAAGATGTCTTCTACATTTGGTATCGTTAAATAAATCTATCATATTGTTCGTTTTGTAGTAGAGTTTTCTCATAGATGAAAAATCTGCGCATTCTGTTAGAATGTTTACACTATAAGAATTCTGATCAGCTGCACTTACTAGTTATCTTGAATGAATGTGTGAGTCGTCATAAACACTAAAAGGATAATTTATTAAATAATGTGTGAAAATATTCCAACTGACAGAAGAATGAAATGAAGAGATAGAGAAAATAAACAGCTATTAAGACTTTCCTTCATAGCTTTGAACATTCTGGGCGATAAAAGTAATGATGATAGCGCCGAAAATATCCTGGAAGTTATTTTTTATTATTTCACCCCACGCAAGTCAATAAAGCCACTGCGGCACAAGGGATTACTGAGTGTGAGAGAATATAAGTAAAAGAAAACATTAAAAAGGTATAGTAAAAGAACAGGAATTAAGACGAGAGAAGATAACGATTCACATTGCATTTTAATTTTTGAAGATTAAATTTAAGAGGAAAGCAAGAATCCGGAAGAGAGTTCCACAATGAAGTCTAGCCATTTCATCTCTAGGATGATGAAACATTTCCACCAATCTAGTAATACGTTTAAATAGATAAACAGTGATTATAGAACTTTTAATGGTACGATAAAGTACTGAGATTATACTACTCAATATGCTGTTGAAAGAGATAAGTATAATGAGGAACGATCTAGTAACTTTCTGTCACATGATCTCTAGTGATGGCTATCAGATGACTCTGGCGGGAAAAAGATAAAAAAAAAACGATGGTAAACATCTTTCAGCAGATGTTAGACTTCCAGTAAATTGAAATGTAATCGAAAGAGTAAACGATCATAAATATTTGAGAAATTCAAAGAAAGGAAAAAGAATATATAATGTGAAGATCATAATGGCGCTCGTCATTACTGGAGTACTTGGAACATTTTGGCATGGTCTTACAAAATTACTAGAAGTATTCGAACAACAACTGAAATTATCTAGACGGCAGCATTAGAAAAAAACCGGAAAAGAATATTTCAGTGCATGAATATTAGGCTGATTTGTTGTCACTTGACCCGCATAGTCATCTGAAGTGACTGGTGTAACAATTCAACGTAAAAATAGTAATAAAGTAAAACGATATGGGAGAAGAATTAAAGAAACGGACCGTTAATAATGACAGGTCAGTACATTAGGAAAATTCTGCTTAATTAAAAATAAACAAAGTCGATAAGCAAATGACAAGCAGTATGACTTAAAAGGTTTCACAATTCATCAGTCGCTATCGAAGTAGATGGAAAATAGGTTTATTCGAGGCCAGACAGAAAGCAAAGCAAATGATCTCAGAATTGATGAGTGTTTAATGCTATCTTGTCACTAAATTCAAACGTAATGAGAGAGCTTGTAAGGAAAGAAGCTTTAGCTATCTATTCCCAACACGTCTCGTGAATCCAAGCATCCAGGTAACCTTTGACACTTAACGTAGGCAATATTTCATAGATTCGACCCGGAAACAATCACCTGAACGAAATCGTATGGGAAATTGAATTCCAATGTTTCTACAGACTGACTATTCTTTGCTGCTGCTGCTGATGATGATCTTGTTATATGTCGATTTTAAAGAGTGTAAGGATGAGCGAAATGTGCTGGTAGCGAAGTAAAAGTAATTCTGAGATATTGCCATGATGATGATGATGATGATGATGATGAAGGGTAAGGAATAAAGGGCGTTACGGGTGTATGTGTGGATGGTGGAGTGAATGCCAGGGAGATAAATAGAAAGTAGACACATGGCGGAGAGAGTAAAAATTCTATTTGCCAATTTGTATCATTGGATACTCTGAAAATTGGAAATATTGAGCACCAGGTTTTCCGATACTTGATTGGATTTTTTTTTGTATCATCATAAATAGTTTTTTTTTTGTATCATCAGTAGCTTATTCAAACTTAGATTCTTATTCGTTTACAAGAGCAAAACATTTAAACATTTTCTGTACTAAATATCATTATTTATTGTCCAATATCATTATTTATTAGATAAAACCAAGCTTTTTCACAAAATGAGTTCAGTTATTTAGTTGACATATTGTGCGTATTTTTGAGTTGATTATGAAGAATAGAAATATTTGAAAAACGTCTAAATTGATTAAGTATATTGTAGAAGTGTTTTGTGTAAGAATGTGTGTGCACGTAAATGAAGTTGCAGAGAGAAAGTGAATGCAGACATTGATTGGGTGGTGTTATAGATAGCTGCCGACCCAAACAGCCAGTTATTCAGTCATCGATACGTAGTAACGACTCTTTGCTCGCTTAGTCTTGATCACTGTCCAAGCTGTGGCAGGTTTCGCCCATTAGCTTGACTATCAAGAAACGCTAATAGCAGTTGAACAGTGTAACCAGCATAAGGTGAACATGATAAGTGTCAGCCATTAGCAGTCCCACCATTAACCGATTGTTTCTTTCACCATCCCTTCCATATTGATTTCATTGTCTGTCTTGTGGTCAATACATAGCGATAAACTGTCTTTACATTTTACGAATAAGCTTAAGTCATTTCTTAACATTCTTCTCACATAAACACATACAGTGTGGACATAGGAATAAACACTCTATGGTGATCGTTACATGCCTCAAGTGAACTTCAGAAGATAAACAAGTTTGAGTGGACGTGGCAGTTATTTTAAACAGTTAAATTAATGTCAATCAGTTTAAGAATCGTGAAATCCTACAAAAGAAAATGTGCATCGCGACAAGATGTGAGTCAAACTAGATATATATATATATATAATAGAAAAACTTAGTCAATACGTTTTGTCCTCTGGTGTTTTGTTTACAAAAGATTTTGAAAAAAAAAAACAAAAAACATCATGTCTTACGTGCACAATCAGAAATGAAAAAAATGGTAAAAACGTTCAGTAAATTACGTATGGGACATATTCCGTATTTATGCGGATGTCAAAATTATCCTTTTATATATGTTGGTGATTTACAGATTAAATTCCACGTGTTTATTGAAACCAAGTTCACATGAGATTACAGTGTTTAAATGTTAAGCATATTTGGCATGTTGCACTGGTACTTTGTTCTTTCTAACAATTTAATTAGATTAAGCGTTTTCTTGTATACATAAATTCAAATTTTGTGGCTTGAAGATTTATTCTCACAAGTCTTTGAATCCCATACATTGATTCTTGCTATTAATTTCCAACTAGATTTTCTTTTCTTCTTAATTTCAGTCGCATTTTATAGCAAGTCGATGTCCAAATAGAAAATTAAACGTCACTCCAAATAAATTTTCCGAAAATTAATAAAGTCAAGTAAATGGCCAAATTTTCCACCAGCACCCTCTTTCTATAGACGGTGCTGGTGGCACACACGTCCATGGCTATATGCAAATTACTAAAAACTGAGTAAAACCGTTGGATTTATCAATTTAATAACAGATGTCATTGAATGTCTTTCTTGATGGTTGTTATACGAACTGCTGACATTTGTATAATAGTAAGTGTAATTCTAAGGATTTAAATTCTTCAAAACATCAGTCGTAACAAATAATGTTCAACAATTATTGTTCTGTAATATTTCCAGCAAAAGAATATTCGCTTTATTGATGTTGGTCTTACCGCGTAGTGTAACTGCTATCGAGACAGAAAGAGTTCAAATTCCAGCTGAGATTGTTACTTTCCCTTTTACACATATTATTATTTTTTAACCATTTCACCCCAAGCAAGGTGATAAAGCTAATAAGATGCAAACACAAGGGTTTTATTTTGCAACAATTATTTATAAACAAAAGCAAAAATGTTTATTTTTCCGAATTTAAAAAGATTTGCGAACGCTCATAAATCAAACTCATTGAAAGCCAAGTTCAAGAGGAAGATAAGTAATGTCATTTAATGTCTAATAAACAAAAGTGAATAAATGTTTTGTTGAATGTTTTTGTAATGTAATTATTATTTATATTATTTTAGTTTGAGAATAATAGATGTATTTTAAATAATGGGGTTTTAATTTAACCCTTTTCTTTTAATTTTAATTTTTTTATAGTCATATGTTGGCTTGGGAAATAAGTATTTCTTTTAGGAAAGAAGATATTTGAAAAATCTGGGGCGGTAAGATTCAAATGCGTCTCAAGAATTTAAATCTCAACAATTTTCCGTCTAAGTAAATTAAGTGTGGCATACTTCAGATCGAAGTTGTGGTTTATTCATGTTGTCCTTTTATAGATATATTCTTATTCTTGATTAGCCCAATCAGTATTATTAAATTAAAAATAATTCTGAAAAATATATTTCAAAAACTAATATATATATATATATATATATATATATATATATATATATATATATATATGTATGTATGTATGTATGTGTGTGTGTGTGTATATATATATATATATATATATGTGTGTGTGTGTAAAAATATATAGAAAATGAGAACTCTTATGTAGCGTTGGAATCATATTTTTCAATAAATAATATATATATATATATATATATATATATATATATATATATATATATATATATAGTATTTTTGAAAGTATCAAAATAATCAATTCAATTTTTGTTCACTCATAAAATCCTGTGATGAAATGTTCAAAGTAATAAAAAACGCTTATTTCAATAACTACAGAAGTGTTTTTGTGCAATTCATTTCATTATTACAGTTGGTTTGCAGTTTTAATCTAATATATTTTTGGTGGTGGCATTGCGTTCCCCCTCTCATCAAATGAGCTTATGGTGTATAGTAAAACTTTGTCGATTAAATCAAGTACTAACGTCATAACAATTCACGTCTGTTAAGAGCAATATACGGATTGTTTTCATTCTTTTTATCCTTTTCTTTCATTTGCTCTATTTGATTCTTCACTATTGATTAAATTTAATCGAAGTGAAGACTTGAAAACAAAAGAGGTTAGATATTCTAACCCCTCTTTGAACGATTTCTTTTCATTATCATTTCTCATGATTTGATTCGTCGAAGTGTTGTTTATAAAGTGTTGTTTATAAAGTGTTGTTTGAGCTTGGTTGATCCTTGCAGTTTACAACCTGTAATTTTATCTGCATTTTTCCGCATATTCCTGGACACCTCTATGTGACTAGCGATTCAACCATGTTGTTCATCTCGACTGAAATGAGTTAGATCCTCACTGAGTGTTCTACATGCGGCTTTGTGCTAAACAGACAAGATTAGTAAATACCGTGTTCGGACAGACATAAAATATCTGTTAGAACTACTAGATAATGTAGTAAAGGAAAGCAAGAAGAAAGGACTAACCGTCAATTGTAAGAAGACAATGTATGGCCATTAAGAAGAGAGACAGACTAAAATGAGAGCTACAACTTGGAACAAGCTCAGAAATTTAAATATCTGGGAAATTTTATCGTACAAAAATCCGAAGACATATTGGAATAAGCAATCGATACTTTCCAAAAACTGAAAGGGCAACTTCCTTAGATACAAAGAGAAGTGGTTTGAACTGCCGTGTAATAAAATCTTCCCACATGGTAGGAAATGAAGGGTTGTAGCAAAAGAGAAGTGGTTGTACAAAACGACATTTCGAGTTTAACATTACACAATTATATTGGCTATTGTCAAGTATAATTTAAGATGACCTCTGAAGCATTGAACTTTGTTATCAAAAGTACGAAAGGGAACTGAAAAGGTTCTCAGCTTAACCAAAAAGTCTTCAACGAAACTTCTCCGTATTCTTTCATCAGAACATGTTGCTATGCAAAAGTAAGTAAACCTTTGCGAAAGTTATTTAATTCTATATTGTATATTTTAAACAATTATTGAATATTTCTTCTAATAACGGATTTAAATATAAATAAATAATCAATGATAACTTTTTTCAAAGTACTGACTTTTAGTTTAGGAACGGCGTCGCATCGGAAAGAACTCTTTTCCGAGTCGAAAGAATGTGGTATTTATTTTCGCAAACAGAATTACAGCTACATAACATAGCTAGAAGAGTGAAGATAAGAAATAACACTAATGCCAAAATTCTAGAAAAAAAAATAGATATGTCGGAGATCTATAGAAGCGATCAGGGTAACCAAGTAAGATGGCACCAAGGTCGATTCGCTTTATCAGGTTGAAGATCTGTGAAAATTGGCTGCAGATATTGATGTTTTTACAATCAAAAGTTCTTGAAAATGATCGTTCATGTAAGACTCCTACCACCAATAGCGTAGGAAATTACTAGTAAAATCGACCACACATAAGTTCCGATTAGTCAGGAGAAAAATAGTAAAAATTCAACGCTTGAGGACATCATCATCGTAAGAATAAACAAAAATCAACCTAGTTGAACAATTTGAACCTATTTACCGTTCTCATAGCGAGACATGAAAGGTGAAACATGGCGGTATCATAGAAAAAGAAAGTCATACATGCATAAAAAATGGTGTTTCCTCACGTTAGTGAAAATAAATAATACCATCTTTACTTTATGAAGTCTAATACAGCAATTTGTAAATGAAATAATCATTATAATTTGCTTTTGAAGGATTCAATTCTGAACTTGATGACTGTTATTTAAGATAATTTATATCAAAAGAAAACTCATCATTAATTGCAATACTAATGACTGTATTATGGATTTAGTTAAAGTTACAATTTAAAATCAATTGTATTATTTCAAGTTATCATTATCGTTCCTTTTATTATTGTAATTAACTTTCCATCATAATCTATCTTAGACATTTATAAGTCCACCATTTGTCTATGCATTGAATATTACTGCCACATCTGGTCTGAAGATTTTCTTTATTCTTCATAAAATAAAAATCTGCAATGTTATTGGTACTGACTTAGCATCTCGGCTTCAGTCACTTTCTCGCCGCCATACCATAGCTTTTCTGTGCCTCTTCTATAAAGATTTCCTTGGTAATTGTTATGATGAGCTTTCCTATTTGGTACCTAGAGTTTACGAATTTAAGCGCAGTACTAGATTGGCAAATAGGTCTAATTTTACAGTTGAAATAGCTACATGTAACCGCAGGTTCTGTGCTGATAGTTTCTTCTCAGACCTCTCGCTTGTGAAACTCTCTTCCAGCTTTCCAGTCAACTTTGTATTTACATATTTAATGTCAATCGTTATCTTCTGTCTTCTTCTAGTTCATTTATTATTCTCCCTCCTTAATGTTTTTTCTTTTTATCATATTCTTTTTCATTCAATAACCCCTTGCATCTTAGTGGCTTTATTGTTTTGCTTTGGTTAATACGGTTTAAAACATCAGAAATTTTATAATCGCTGACACTTTAACAAATCTGCAAAGAACAGACAAGCGTCTACGTTCTACGAATGTAGTCTTCATGTTTCACAGTGACTGCAGCAAACTCGACAAAAGTCACTGCTGCTGCTGCTACAGCTAGTTATTAATACTGTAACTGCCATTGCTTTTTCTTCCTTTTCTGTATAATTGATTTTTGATATTTGCTGTGATTTGCATTGCTGTTATTATAAATTCATATAATCAGAAATTACAATCTCTAATTAATAAATCTAGTATAGAGGAGAAATCTCATACTTAAACACATATGAGATCTTTTACAAATAAATACTGGCTAAATTAGAAATGAGTGACTTGTCAGGACGACGGTGATATAATGCTTTAGTTTCCCCCTCGGGAGTGTCCTGTCACTCCGAACTGGCTTTCTGTTTAAGTAAATCCCCAGATCAGCACCAGAATTTTAAGCATAATTCCGGTCTGTAATTTTATTTAAGTGGGATTTTTCTTTTCAAGTGGAAAAAATTACTGGAATATATTAAAGCAAAGTGTCATCAGTAATTCTTACTATTCTAGATTTGTATTTCTAGAGAAATCGAAAGGAATCTGAAATCGGTCAATAGACTTAACCGTTTATCTTGCTTTTGCCTACAGTTAATACCCCCACCCTAAATGTTCGATTAAAATATTTCTGAAACTTGAAACAAATATTTAAAGATGAGAAATAGAAATATATAAAGTGAGTTCCAAGCACACCGATTATTTGTATCCGTTACCTTAATAATAATTACCTTGCTTTTTGACCGAAGTCGAATAAAAAAATATTTTACGATTTCTAATATAGGACCAAAAAATTTAATTAACACTTTTACAAAGAAAATGATTCTATGAACCTATAACTAATATATGCTCAAAAATAATTACATGCGTTTATGAAAGGACAGATGTCAACACTTTACTGTCAACACATTTCCAAAGTTTATGTATCGTTTCAAGTTGCTGCAGATGACGGTGAACTTAACAATGGCTTTAATTCAGTTTTAAAACCAATTCTTCAACCATAGCATTTCGAACGAGTTCCAATAAAAGCAGGTTATCGTTCTGCTCAAAATGATAAGCTGAATTCAGTTGTTGGAAGTGTTCGAATCTATCTTTTGAAATTTCACGAGTTTAAAGTATCTATCTCATAATGACGTCTGCACTATTGCTGCTTTACCTTTTGTTGAATAAAGTTGCCCTTTTTATTAGGAATGTTCTTTTTGTCCATGTATCTCTCAGTAAGCAGCGGAAGATAGTTTTCTCTTTTAGATGAGTGATGCACTTTTCTAGACTGATATTCTTTATTTGCTCTAAAATATGAGAACCATCACTGCTTTAAATTATTACCGAAAATTTGCCAATTCAATAAATTCTTGGCTTCACAATTTATGAACATCCACTTTTCGAATATTTAACAAATGACAACTTTACTAAATCGATGACGGTGTGCCCGAACCTAGAAAGTCTTTTAAACTTTTTGCATTATTTTTTCTGATGAATGTTGATCTATTGAAGAAATAGATTTTATCTGTCTGTTAATACGTGAAATGACGATACCGTAATACTGTTTTGATTTTTACAGATTCTGCTACACCTGATTTTTTGTGGAGGCAACTTCGGAAGTGTAGGACTAGACAACCAAATGGCACTGTACTCGATCTCACATGGTGACTATTTAAGTATGAAGTAATTTTATCGTTCCGGTCGAAACCTCTCCGATTACAACCGATATCACAGGTTGAAAGTTTCGTTTGGACCACTCCGTTGTAAGTTCATGAAAATGATCGACTCAACTAATCTTGAAACAAGTGACAAGATTTTAACGCTTGAAATGTAATCTTGGTGCCTCTATTCATTTGTTAAAAGCTGAAATTTATAATCATTCTATTTTCGGACTGTGCAAAAGTATTCATTTTTCCGAAATTCGATATTTCTAGTACAATAGGAGCAGGTGGCATTGTGAATTGACGGTTTATTTTTTCCATTTTGTAGTAAACTGGGTAACTGATTATATTTAGCAAACATTTAATCATAAAGTTTGAGTAAAATAATATTTTACACTTATGCAAATGTCAGCATTTATATACGTTCGTGTCTGTATTTGTTTATATCTACACCAACGTCTTCATATTGCAAAATATCTTTTTATAATCCTCGTGTTTTGTTTACAAAAGATTTTGCAAAAAAAAACAAAAAACATCATGTCTTACGTGCACAATCAGAAATGAAAAAAATGGTAAAAACGTTCAGTAAATTACGTATGGGACATATTCCGTATTTATGCGGATGTCAAAATTATCCTTTTATATCTGTTGGTGATTTACAGATTAAATTCCACGTGTTTATTGAAACCAAGTTCACATGAGATTACAGTGTTTAAATGTTAAGCATATTTGGCATGTTGCACTGGTACTTTGTTCTTTCTAACAATTTAATTAGATTAAGCGTTTTCTTGTATACATAAATTCAAATTTTGTGGCTTGAAGATTTATTCTCACAAGTCTTTGAATCCCATACATTGATTCTTGCTATTAATTTCCAACTAGATTTTCTTTTCTTCTTAATTTCAGTCGCATTTTATAGCAAGTCGATGTCCAAATAGAAAATTAAACGTCACTCCAAATAAATTTTCCGAAAATTAATAAAGTCAAGTAAATGGCCAAATTTTCCACCAGCACCCTCTTTCTATAGACGGTGCTAGTGGCACACACGTCCATGGCTATATGCAAATTACTAAAAACTGAGTAAAACCGTTGGATTTATCAATTTAATAACAGATGTCATCGAATGTCTTTCTTGATGGTTGTTATACGAACTGCTGACATTTGTATAATACTAAGTGTAATTCTAAGGATTTAAATTCTTCAAAACATCAGTTGTAACAAATAATGTTCAACAATTATTGTTCTGTAATATTTCCAGCAAAAGAATATTCGCTTTATTGATGTTGGTCTTACCGCGTAGTGTAACTGCTATCGAGACAGAAAGAGTTCAAATTCCAGCTGAGATTGTTACGTTCCCTTTTGCACATATTATTATTTTTTAACCATTTCACCCCAAGCAAGGTGATAAAGCTAATAAGATGCAAAGCGGTTACAGTGAGAAATAATTTGAGAAACAAACATTGAGAGAAGTCAATAAAAGAACAGGAATTAAGAAAACATAATATATAAGGACTGACATTGCATTTAAATTCTTGAAGATCAAAGTTGACTGGGAAGCAAGAAATCTGAAGAGAGTTTCACAAGCGAGAAATGCGATAGAAGAAACTGTTAGCATAGAACTTACGGTTATCTGTAGCTATTTCAATAGTAAAATAATGAAACCTCGTCGTCAATTTATGACTTCGCTTAAATTCATAAAGTCTAAGTACCACAGAGGAGAGTTCATCAGAACAATAACCATGAAATTAGTTATAAAAATGCACAGGGAAGAAGTCGGAAAGTGACTGAAACCAAGATGTCAGGTCATGACCGATAAGATTAGATTATTCTTTAGATTTCCTTATGAAAAATAAATAGAAACATCAGACCATATGTAGCAGCAATATTCAATGGGTGGACGAAATACCTTTGGGAAAAGTATGACTCTATTTCTTCACCCCTCCAGAAATAGGGTAAATAGTAGGGAAGACTGAACACTTTAGCATTGGCCGGTAACCAGTATAAGAGGATAAATCGGTTGGATGTAGAGCTTAACTTCACCTCATAAAAGTCTATTTGCTACGGAAACCACAACAGCAAAAACTAATGTGGTCCTTTATTCTACAGAGGAGACTAATTAACACGAATGAAGATGGAAGTGAAAGATTGTTCCCGTTTTTCCACCTGGAATTAAACTTATGTTTGAAAAGAAAAACAATGGGAAGAAAACTAATCTGAAAATTACTTCCTGAATTTTTCTTCAGATAAAAACGCTGGAGGGCACAACGCTCGAAACGATGAGGACATTAGTCCGAATGTAAATATTGAAGACATCTTCCTTGTTACATCATCATCATCTAATTACGCGCGTTCAGTCATGTGTATAATCGATATCTATGTCATTGATTGAGTTTCCATCTGGTTTTTCTTCTGAATAACGTAAAGTAGAAAATGAAATACGTAAATCTACCCACAAGGTCGGTACAGCCAAAATGAAGATTCTTGAACTCCTAAAACATTCTGATTATTCTTGCTAAATTTACAAACAGTATTTGGCGTGCCAGACTCGCAAGCTAGTGCTGTGGAATTTGCTCAGTTCAAGTAGTTTTTCCTCAAAATGTCATCGTGCGAAAAAGTGGATATTTCTTCAACCATTTTGGTATTTGCTCCTTTCCTTTTTCTAGTTGTAAAGTTTAACATCTCATTATGTTTATCAACTTAGTTTTAATTTCCTTTTCCTTTACTTGCTGCAAATGACAAATACGACATCTATTCTCATCTATTACAGCATCTCATTTGGCTACTATGATTTTTGGCTTCTCGTAAGCCATAACCCATAAGTTTCATCAAGTGCAGTCTTCTTAAATGAAGGAAATAATGACATTTATAGAAATTTGATCAAATATTCAAAACAATGTGCCACTTTTTGTTGATCTCTAAATGCGACTCAGTATGACACTTGAACCTTTTATAAATTATGAACAAATCGAATATGCATTTCTGTTCTTTTGAGCTATGAGGAAATGGAAATTTAAAAAGTTTAGCTTTTACTTGTTTCTAATGCAGCAACATATCTTCCCTAATGATTCACTTCTGCTATAATTAATAAATACAAACGATATATGAACGCATATCTTCCCGTGTTTGTATAGGCGTATGATTGTCTGCTTATTTGGGTGTCTGTTACACATATGATGAAGTGTGTATTTTTAAGCCTTTCTTCATGAATGAGGTCTTTCTTTGGAAAATAAATAATTGTTAATATTGATTAGTGCATAAAAATTACGTTGACCCAGATTAATATATTTTACTCACTTTCGGACGCCACAGATACTAGTTTTAATGTTACTATTATTGCTATAATATTAATATTAATTATTGTTATTATTATTATTATTAATGTTTTCATATTAATATTATTACTGTTACCTATTATTATTATTTTACCACTGTATACCAATTTTTTATTATAATTTTTCAAGCAAAAAAAAAAAGATTTACTTCACTTGGCTTTCAACGTCTGTTTGACAAGAGCGTTTGTAGATGTCATTTTTAAACTAAAATTAGAATTTCTCATTTTTAGTTTTCAATTTTAAGTGTAAGTTTGAACCCAAACTTAAATTCAAATTTAGATTATAGTTCAATTAAATATTCAACAACAGTAATAATTTATCCAAATAACACCACGTAACTGCGAGACCCAGAAATATTAACCAAAATGTGATCAGTTCTTAGTACCTAATGATTGCATAGTGCATCAATCTCCGCGTTGTACTGTCGGCGTGGAGTCTTATGTATATTTATTATTATATATCTCTAAATATATTTATTGTTTATACGTTATTTTTATAAATACAATTATTTAAGCAAAAAGGAAGCGTCTAGTTAGCAAGGTCGAATTACTGATTTTAAAGTACAAATTTTCATGTTGGTGGACAAATATCTCGGAAATTCACGCCGGTAAATATTGTTAATGCTGTTTATTATAAACAGAACATTTACTTAAATATTTGTGTCTATAAAAATAACGTATGAACAATGAATATATTAAAATAATTGACGGACTTAGTACATTTCATTATATATATATATATATATATATATATATATATATATATATATATATATATGTGTGTGTGTGTGTGTGTGTGTGTGTGTGTGTGTGTGTGTTTGTGTGTGTGTGTGCGTGTGTATTTGATAATCTTTAGTTTCTAAATTTGTATTATGTCTTTTCTCATGCAGTTCAGTGTAAGACCCCCGTGGCAATCACATGCACCTGCACACACCCACACCTGTAATGTTAAGTGTAAAAGAAGAGAAAACTCACCGAGACGAAAGAAAGCCGAAAGCGTTGATTATACATTTATGGTCCTTTAGCAAACCAAAGTGGTCTCGATCTTTGAATTCAAATACACTTACAATTGGGGAAGTAAATAATGATAGGTAAATAGGGTGCAAAGTTGGAAGAGGTGCTTAATTTTAAAGTGACAAAAGTTTTACATTCATTCTATCTACCCATCAATCTGTCTATCTACCAATTTATCTCAGCCGATCTGTTCATACAAACACACAATATCTACGTTTGTTCATATCTATTCTGATTCTGTAATTAATGGATTTTATTTTTTAATCCGACTCATTTCTATTGCTTTAAACGTCATTTTTAGTAGATACCCGTGTTTGAGTAGACGCTCCGTTTTTTAAATTTTTATTTTAAACAGTATTTATAAAATTTATTACTTCTAACGAGTGTGCAAGCCCTTCAACGAAATAAGTACTGTTTTAAAAACCATATGCAATCCTATGCACATTATTCGTTAAAAAAAAACTACAATTTTATACTTATTTGTATGCATAAATATATATACAAATGTATGCATTTCTAAAAATATGCACTTTTGGGTGACGTTGCAAACCTACCTCTACAACTATTTCTATGTTCCACATTCCCTAGTTCTACAATTTATATTCTATATTCATGGAAATTTTAAATGGTTGCGAGTGATTACTTAAATGAGATCATACCACTCTGAAAAAGGGAACTTTAAACTTCTATTACTAGAAACGCATTAAGTTAGACGAGAACCTCGTGCAGGTGACTTGATTAAAACTAAAATTAGTTATGCGCCATAAATGATACACGCTTAGGCGATCATGTATCTTTCGATACATGACTGACGAGGCAGATTTTTCCCCCGCAGTAGGTTGCCATTTCTTTATGTGTTAGACCATCCAAGGTCTGTCCTTCTGTTTACCCATAGCTGGGGGGGCGATTCATACCTTTCCCAAGGGTATTAGTACATAAGGGAATGTAATTGATTCGACTGGAATTCCTCAATCCGATCCGCTATCGATTACTCCACCGTGCCTCCCAGAAATTAACATACATAGTTAAAAAACAAACAAACCTGTAGCTGCAAATTTTCTCTTTACCTCATTATCTATATTCATCCTATAATTGATGTATAAGAATTCATTTTTTATTTCGGTATGATACGAAAATAAATATAAAAATAACTTCTAAACACACAAATGCGCATGTGTGGTTTTAGTCCAGACGACTATACTAACACGTATCAAACCTTAATATTGCAACTGTATTGTAAGCTATAAGAACAAGATTACAAAAACAGCCCCCGATTCGAAATTGACAAAACTCTAAGAATCAATTTTAATTTTAAATAATTGGAAATTTTTATAAAGTCTACAATAATAAAAATATGAAACAAAACGAGAAATTTTAGTTTCGTAGTCAAGGAAATTTGTTTTTCTTCTTCGATCATAAAACTAAAATCTTTGTTATAATAATAATTTTCTGAATCTTATATTAGCCCTTTCTTTGAATCTTGGGTAAATTTAAATAATATAATTATGGCAGTATAACTGTCTTTTGTTTATATCCTGGGTATGGCAAAAGGGTAAGTTAAAGCCATATTTGGCAGCAAGAGCAAATTTTAGGTCCATGCCTTTTAAAATGTTTTTATTCGAAAATGATACAATGAACAAGCAACATATATCGAAACCTCTTGGTTGGCTGCGGGAAACAGGAAATCCTAGTCAGTGATGTACAATCAACTCACCTAGAACAGATACAGTGAGGCCGGAAATCAGTGATCATTCTTGTACTTGCAAAATCCATTATACCTAAGTAGCATAAGCATAATGCAAGAATCAACTCACCTGAGAGAAGGAAAAAGCAGTATACAAAAAGACCTTTGTCCACATACTGTAAGAATCTAAAAGACCCGAACGGCATAAAAATCAACTCACCTAGAAGAAGGAAAAGTCTGACTCCAAGCCACGGCAAAATAGCCCTTTTCCGTCGGTGTTCAATCTTGTGCTTGCAAAATCCACAATAGCCAAGTTGGAAAGATTTGAGAATAACTAGAACAGAAAATAATTGTTGGATCAATAATCGGAAATTGATGATGATTAGATGACACTGGTCTACATATTCGGAAGAAACACAGAGTTTTAGACTCTTTCTGGATATATTGGATTCTTGAAAATGATTCATTAAAATGAATTTCTGGGCATTCGAAGGTAATAGATTTATTCAAATTTAAAATGGTGAGAAATTATGGGATGTTATTGTTTTCCTTTTCTTACAATTCTATTAAAAATGTTCAAATAAATTGAAAAAGGACTTTGAGGGAAATACTAGACCAAAATCCAATGTCAAATTTCTTAACAGATTTAATATCCTACGTTTGAAAAAAATATTAGTTATGTTATAAGTCCAATTAAGAAAATATGTAGTTGTTTTCACTAAGTTAAAAGTTTCTACAGAAACTAAATGACAATTTGAACCCGACATTTAAAAGAAAATATAGCGAAAAGTCTGTTTCGAATCATTAAAAAAATAGAAAAGAAAAGATTAATGTTTCAGAGTCTTGCTTTGGTTGGAATAATGTTATGTTTAATGTCTTATGCCTTCACTGCTTAAGGCCTTAGGTGTTGGCGCCTTCCTCAATATTCGAAATATTAAAGAAATGACTGAATGAATGAATCTCCCATAATGTAGACAGAGGACAGACATCTTTAATTAATCATAGTCTGCTAGGTGCACATTGAGTGTTTATAAATGCAGTTTCCGGTAAATGCTAATCTAAGGAAAATGTTGAATATATACGAGATTTACATATCTACTTGTTAACATTAAAGTTTACATTAACAATGACATATCAACTTGACAGCATTTATTCATCTCTTCTGATGGGTTGATTTTTGTTTTACAAACTTTAAATTAAAGTGTCAATCGTCTGCTTGGATTACACAGTATCCTATTATTTAATTTTTTTACAGAATCCTACGAGGGTTCAAATCTTTTATTGTATTATATTCAAGGAGCAATAATAACTCAGGTTTTAGCATCTAAAGATGTATCTATTATCGTTCCGAATGATTTTCGATGTAGACCAGTGTAATAAAAGCCGTCTTGAAAGTGGCGAGGAGAATTAAGATGAAGATAAAATACCGTAGAGGCAGGCGAAAAGCAAATGTTTGTAAATGACTAAAATGAAAGCGACGACAGAAACCGTGACTTGGAAGGCATAGATATAATGACACTATGTTTATGAATAAAATGGAAAGAAAGCGTGCGTGTAAATCGAACAAAGCGATTGAATTTAAAATATAGATGTCGACGAACGTTGATTATATTATCAGGAGATATGAGGATTATTTTTAAAAAATTGAAATATTCATGCAAAAATAAAAACGAAAAAGAAAACTGAGGAATATAAAAAGAGCAAAATAAAAAATAAATAAAAGTTGCTAAATAAATTTTGCGGTATTAAGAAAAGTATTAAAATGAATAAATGACTATATAACGGTTAAACATTACATACGGAAATTTTTATAAAACATATAGATTTTAACGATAAATAAGTAAAATGTTACAAGATAAACTGAAATTAGGGAAAATCATGTATTAAAACAGAATTGAAATATGATTTTACAGAAAAGCTTAATAAAAAATATCAGCAGTAAGAAGTAAACTGGTGCATGGAGGAAAGAAAGAAAAGAAAAGAAAAAAAAAAGAAAAGAAAAAAAAAGAAAAAAGAAAACTGAAGAGAAAGAAACATGAAAAATAACAGAAGAAAAAATCGTTTTTCAAATGAAATTATGAAGAATGTCTGGAAAGAATAAAAGGCGCCATATTTCTTTTGATTGCTTATTGTTTTGTTATTTTCAGCAAATATTTAGGAAAACATTTTTATTGCCAATTTACAGAAGGTCAATCATTAATTCAATGAGATCGATTTTTTAAACATCGTTTTAAATAATGATGAGACATGAAAGGAGGACTAATAATTCGTATTGGCACTGACGTTCTCTATACCAAAAGCCGAAACATTCCATGCAGGCCTACGGCTGAAAAATATGCACAAAGCACGGCAACACACACACACACTCGCACAATTACATACGCATATACGCACACATACATAATGCGCATTATATGCTCTCGCATATGCACATGCCATTGTCTGCATTTATAGAGCTTCACATGCACATTCATCAAACCTATATGCGCTCAGTCACATGCAAATAATGCACACTGCATCTTTTCATAATCGATGCACGGATAAGAATATTTAATTTTAAAGACATATATATATATATATATATATATATATATATATATATATATATATATATATATCATATATATCCATGTTCTGTTTGAATTTCTAGGATAAGAAATTATCATCGTTTACATTCGAAATAAATTGTTATTATCACAACGCTTTGACAATTTTGCCTTTCAGCCTTCTTCCGATGTCTGTTGATCAGTGTAACCCTTAAAGAATTTCAATCTGAAACTTTATTTAGTTTACGAGGTAGATTTTTCTCATTTCACTGTACATGTTTAGGAAAGATAACTCTTCTTGTCTTGTTTTAGTACTGCTAATCCTTTTTTCACTGTCTGATTCCAATTACACAATATGTAGGCATAGTGTATCAAAACGTTGTGTTAATAACAACAAAGAAGAGGATTTAGTCCGACTGTAAATTATGTAATATACATATATGTGCAGAAGAGGAAAAGGAAAAATATTTTCAATAAAAAAATGAATATTTTAAAATGATATATTTATTTAAAATGGAAAAAGTTTATGCAATAAAAGCACTCTGACACGACCTCGCTGCTGTCACGGAAATGACTGCAAGCCTGTATCAAGTGGTTAACGTACATGTTTCTCATCTCTTCGACAATGCTAGCCTTGTAGAATTATTCGTTGTTTTCCCTCTCGCTAATGATCCATAGTATTTCCAGGAGTTGTTGTTGTGGGTGATATGATCGTAAAAATTACTGGACACCTTCCCCCCGATCCAGTGCTTGATCACCATGTCCCAGCATTTTGATGTAGACAACAGTATAGAACTTGAACTGTGGGAGAAAGTAGGTCGTTAGGAAGTGATTTTGATGAACACCACCCGTGGTACATTTGTGGGATTTGTGCAGGTGAACTTGTAGTTATTGCTCTTTACTTTCTGGTCCGGTAGAAGAAGCAGAAGTTGCTGAGTTGTTCGGGGTGCTCTTTCGTTCTTGTTAAAGAAAAGCTTCGCTCAGATTACATGGTTCTCTTAGAGGTTGTCGTCTCCATATTAGGTAGGAGTTGTAGCTATCATCCTCGTTCCCCATTTATCCGATTGTGGGTTCAACCACTTTTAGCTGCTCCGCAATGACTCCCATCGATATGCTGGGGTCGTGTTTGATGATATCGTAGACCTGTAAGATGAACTTGGCTATCCTTACTCAATTTAGCCGTTTACAATATGTCTTCCTTTTGATTACGAATGACACATCGCTACCGGAGGCTGTTAACTTACTCCTCGTTACAGTCAGTACAATACTAATCACAGGCTTTTTTTTATTTCCTATGTTAGATTGGAAGAAAAATGAAAATGTTAAAGTTTGGCACAAGTGCAGTTCAGTCGTCTTCGAAAGTCTGTTTTCAAATATCTCTATCAATATGATAGAATCCATCTTATACATAAAATGTGCTGAAAGGTGTGGGATAAAAACAAAACAAACACCGGCTGAAATGTTAAAGATAAAAAGACGTTCAATCTTTAAATTATAATCTCCAATGTTTTGAAATTTTGAGCTTAAATAAACTGAACGATATTAAACATATTTAATAAAGCAAACAATCTATTAAATATATGTCGAACATATCATCGAATTTACTTATGAAACAGAAACAATGCATTAACTTTCCTTGATATCATTTTAAAACCTACTTATTATAATAATAATCTAAATCTGAACAAAGTCAAAAACCCACAAATGGATCTCAAAAGCTACGATTCACACACGCACGCAAATCCAGAATAATTATAAGTTTCTACTGAAGAGCACTTAGAATTTGGAGCTGGCAATATCTACACAAAAATATATTAAAAGTACACTAAAACTCCTCCAGTATTTCATATATAATATGAAAGGGAAAGCTTATAATATCTTCTAAAACAAAAAGGTAAGTAAAATAATCTTCATAAAATTAGGTACATAATACTACCTACCAAATTCATAACAAGAATAATTGAAAAGAATTTATCCAATCTCAATATAAAATGTGTTACGTCGAAAACAATTGATTTAAGTCAAAAGCAAATAAAAACATCAAACCCGAAATATGATCGGACAAAACCTATTGCTCCAAATACGAAAGACATTGATGAAGCATGTAGAAAGTGAAATAAAAGATTATATGAACATAAGAGGAAGATTTTCTGAACCTAAACAATCAAAACATTAGAATCTCTTTTGACGAAATCCAGGTAAGCGAATGAAATTTTGATGACAGGAGGAAGAAATTGAAACTGTACAAATTTCGTAAATAACTACGTTAGATTTCTATCCAGGATAATATATTTGCTCACAAAATTATTACTAATACGATACAGAATAGTTAAAAAAAAAAAAAAAACAATTACGACGCCAATAAAACCGATATAAAGCTAGACGAGTTTAAAATTTCGATACTTCAGTCGTCAAAATTTAAATTTTGATGTAAACGGTGGGGTTGCATTTCTGTCCAAATGTTGTCTTTTAAGCTCTTTCTCCACTTTTTTATATAAAATTGTAGTCATAATTCAATTACTTAGTCTAAAGAACAAAATAGGTTTCTCGATGCCTTTTCGATATGTAATTTATTTTACTTATACAAGTAAGAACATCTTCAGAAATAAGTCAAACTTTTTTTATACTCGTTTATGTGTTTACTGTCGCTTGATTAAAGCGCTATCTTCTAGCAAGAATTTCCTTATATGCAAAAAAAAAAAGAGATTTCCTTTTTATATTTGGTGTGCGTAGACATTGGCCAAATGATTGTTTGGTCCGAAGGCTTTCGGTTAATCTATTAACCATTATCAAAGTTTTGGTTGGGCTATTGTAAATACAGTGTAAGAGACATTTCTAATTCCCGAATCTGACCACTACATTGTGGCTGTTTACTCTGAAATAGCATTTTATTTTTATCTTCAAACAGCATCATCAACATCACCTTGACTTTTGTAATCGTAGGTGGGCGACCCGAATGCAGCCTCCACAAAGGTCTAACAACAGCAGCCATCAGCATTTCTGCTATCGTCATACTTGTCCATTGTTTGACATTGTTCAAACAGTTTTTGCGTTGGCGTCTTCTACGTCCACCTACAATGGTGTCTTACATGATGGTCTTGCACAGGCTAACGTGCCTCCAAACCACGCCATTTTTATCAGTTTGACAATGGTGAGAAGAGCTTCCTGCTGACCCATAAAAACCCCTTTCCGCACAGACATTGGTTTTACGTTCCCAATAGAAGATGCCAAGAAGTTTTCTCATGCATACCATTAGATTTAAATTTAATGGTATTATTTACAAATGGATCAGCAAATTCAGCTATGATTTGAGCAGAATCGCGCTCTTTAAAATCAACTGTATTTTAGTTATTTTACGATTGAAAGGTTTCCTATTGTTAAATCATTAAAAACAAAATATATCAAAAGAAGTCTAATATTTAACAACAAAAAATACGTTGTTATATTGCCTAGAACAATTCCCCATTACCGTAAACAATGAGACAATTCATTATACGAAATAGAAGAGGTCCGAAACGTGATCGGTAAATATATAAAGTTACAGTGTACTTTATATTATAGATTGTCAAATAAACAAAGGAGATTACTCTTAAATTAATCAAACTCCAACGCTATTTCTTACATGTAAGCAAGTAGATATTTATTTGTTTACAAAATAAATGTATCATTAATTCATGCAGAAATTAATAACAGTTTAAATTCATTTCCTCTTTTAATGTTAATAAAATTTAATTTCAGCTTTTAGAGCAAACATAAAAAAAACAAACCACAATAATTGGATTAAGCGCGAAGTAAAAACCACATTTATTTTACAAATTGAATATTTTTATTGCATTATCCGAACAAAAAATTCTCTAAATTTTTTTGAGCTACAGTAATACAAAATACAAAGCATACAAACAGAAATTTGATCATTATGAGAAATAGTTACTTAAGTAGACACATACACACATACAATAATATCATAGCCGGTTATTCGTCTTCCAAAAATACCTGTCTGTTACAGCGCACCTAGTCAATCCTTATTCCGGACGCCTGCTCAGGCACATATTTCTTTCTTCTATCCCCGCAGAGTTCAAAATATCTGGGGTTGATACTGCAACTATGCTGAGCGGACCTTAGTTGCAGTTTCTGGGAGGGGGTGCAACTTCTGGCGTGGCGTGATCAACAGTTTGAACAAAGCTAGTATACTCTGTCACAATGACTTGTGACTTCGTGCTAGTATAAGCAAAAACGACCTCTGAACTACACCGTCTACCCAATTTCACTGACAAAGCTTGGCTCAACCTGTGGAATGTTTTTCGGGTACTTTCCAAAGGTTTCGCACATTGGGATCACCTATCCAGGCCGATATTATCAAGGCACCTTCCAAATCGATCATAGTGAGATTTGAACACGAGTTTCATGGTTGGAAAGTAAACATTTTAAACATTTGACTGACTCTATATATAAAATAAATAATCGGACGATAAACTAAGTAGAAATCTGTCTACACATAGATATGTCTGTTAACCGTAGCATGAATGTATCCATCTTTACAACCATTTTATAGCGAATTATATGCATTGATATCCAAACTAAAATTACACATCACGACATTTCTGAATCTAATCGTTAAAAGAAAAATGTGTCAAATTAATCTAAAAGGCTGGACATAAATGACGTGTCTAATTAGTTATCGCACATTCTCGTCTGTCCGTCTGTAATCTTAATTCGATAAGAAATTTCACATTTTTAATGTCATTTGTGAAATGTGCAATTATTTTTTTCTACGTTTGCCTCGGCATCCTTTCTTTAAATAAACGTCTGTATAAGATTTCTATTTTTTTACATGCGTGTATACGAAGACGTGACAAATAGCAGAATTTAGACACATATGGATAGCAAAGTCAGCAGATGAAAACTAGAACGTTTTACATATTTATAACACGATCTTGTGAAAAAATATATAAAAAGAGACGAGTTTTAAAGAGAAAAAATATGTGATATACTAAAAATATTTTTCTAGGTCATATCGAACCAGATTGATGATGTTTTATTGTTATTACATTTTTGATCATTTGCGTATTTAAGGTTCTGATCACTTTTAACTTACCTGATCCCTCAACCCCGTAACTGCATAAGATGAAAAGAATTTGTTCATGTGTATGTTTATAAAATATTAAAAAGAAAATGTCGGATTTTAATATTATGATGCAATTTAAAGAAGAAGCGTGGAAATTAATAAACAAATATCTTCGAATGGAACTTCGTCTTTTTTATTAACTTTATATATATTTTATATTACCTTTTAATAAATAAACATCAATTGCTTGCCCCAATATGCAGAAAGAATTTTTTTTATTATAGGTTTGATACAATAACATTCAACTCTGCAATATGCACCCTTTCAAAATTTGAAAGTACTTGCCACCTGTATGTTTGTTTGCGTGTCTCCGTGTTTGTATGTCTATATATGTTTCTTTATGTCTATATGGTTATAGTACGTAGATGACACCTTCATACTCTGGCCACACCAGGAAGATGTTCGGGTTCTACTGGACCATGTGAACTCAATAAGACCTTCGATACAGTTCACAATGGAGAAAGAGAGTAACAACACACTCCCATTCCTGGATGTTCTAATATCTCGAACAGAGCATGGGTTCAAGACATCCGTATACCATAAACCGACATTCTCCCACCATCCATACAGCGTAAAGAAAGGGATCTTCCGCTGCAAAAATCATAAATGGCGACCCAGAGACATTAGAATTGGTCAGTATAAGTAGTACCCTACAATGTAACAACTACCCTGGGTACATGGGAGCAGCACCCCAAAACTGGGATAGGCGGGTACAAAAAGAGGACAACAAAACTCAGAAAACAGTCTGCCTGCCAATTGTGAAGAGGTTATCAAAGAAAATACAAAGGATCTGCGGTTCATATAACATCAGGACAACCTTCAAAAGCTTGACGACACTTCGCAGATATCTCTCCCGAGTAAGACCCCCACTCATAGAGGAGAACATGACTAAAGACTGTGTGTACGCTATCCCGTGCAGCTGTGGAAAGAAATATAAAGGGGAGACAGGCCGCCCCCTTAAGGTAAGGCTTCAAGAACACCAGAAAGTTGTAACACGAGGGGAAGTGGAAAAATCAGGCGTGGCTGACCAGATATGGAGAGAGAAGGGAGATCACCTCCCTCTGTGGGATCAGGTTGAGATCATAGACAAAGAACACGATTGGAAAATTTGTAAACTTAAGGAATCAGCACATGGGAACCAGTAATAAGGAGTGCCAGAGAAAAGCGATAATAACAAAAATTGCAATATGAGCTCTCGTAAAAACATAAAATGATAACAGCAAAAATTGCAATATGAGCACTGGTAAAAAAATGTTTGCTAAAGACATTAGGTTTATAATACCTAGAAATCCATGCTCAGATCTCGTCAAGGACACATGGCACAGTGGATAAAGGTATTAGTTAGATCCAATAACAGGACCCAAAAGAGAGTGAGTTCAATACCCGGTTAATGCAGTGGAGAACTTGGAGAGGGGAATTAACAGGAGCATAACTGATAACTGACATCCATTGAACGTGGAACTCTCCCCCACTGAGCGAAATAAAGGGTTCAGTTCGACATTCCAATATGGTGACAAAGATGAGAACAATAGTCCGAATAATGTACATAATGTGTATTTCTTTGTTTACATCTTTCTCTTTCGTATTGAGAATTTCGTCAAGCAAAAATTATCAACCGGTTTCCCCGGTCACTCTCATTACAAATTCAATTTTATCAGTTGATCTCTCTTTCTCATTCTGTTCTTATTACGGGGTATCATTTTTGGTTTGCTTGATGTTTAAGATAGCAACCCTTGTAGTTATTGGTCGAGATCAGGACAGATTAGCCATGATGTCGAGTTCTGAACGTCATTTAGATATTCGTTTTTTTTTTTGAAAACTGACGTCATGCATTATTCTTGCGGCTTACAGTTACTACATTTGTGTGATTCTAAAATCTCCAGCAGGATAGTACTTTTTTGTTGTTAATAGACCAGAAACAAATGAAATCTATTTAGTTTTCTTTTACGCTGCTAATTACTATTACGCACATACTGTACTGGAACATTTCTACGATGTATTTGGCCATCTGTGCACTATTTTTCTGTCTTTTGAGCTTTCCTTCTTTCGACTTTCTCTCGATGAGCATCTTTTTTGTTCTGTTATTTATTTTGTTTTGCTTACCTGCTGGAATCTATACCGCTTATTCTTTCTTTCTGTCTTAGTATTTTTTTCGTTGAGTCACTCATCTTTTGCTTGCTTGCATTTGTTTCTAATGTTGGTGTTTAATGTTCCATATTCTATAACATTGCTTGACATTATTTACTGTTCATTTCTCATCATCTCGAAAATTTAATCTAGAATCCCCTTCTTTTTTATCGTATCTCTTTCATTGGGATGCTCTTATATCCGATATCTTTTAACTTTGTCAGTAGACATCACTTTGCATTATGAGTCGTCTTGTAATTTAGCGTTGCTTTGATTTTCTTCAATTTCCGTATTTTTGTCGGAGTTTTCTTGTCCTTTTTTATTCCCATAAGGAAGGTGGTCGCTCTCACAGGTGGTTTTACGAAACTTTTATTAACTCTTACGTAGTCAGTCTAATTCTTTGCATCTCCTTCTAGACCTTCACAAGCATCTTGAATACACTTGAAATCAGTTATTGGTGATTTTTTCTACCCAATTGAACCAATTTTCTCAGCACCCCCTCCGGGATCGCTACGAGATCCTAGTTTGATTATTTCACTGCCTCTTTCGTTTTCTACTCTAGTATTTAGATCCGTCATGGGATAACTGCAGCCCGTTTGATATTTCTGAATGGCACGCTTAATTTCATAAAGAAAATAACATTACTTTTTACTTTGTTCTCAATTGTTCACTCATACTCTCACATATATAAGCAGTGATTCCATACAATGTTTGTTAAATTTTGTAAACTTTCGATAAAAGTAACGTGTTCATTATTCTAAATAATTGGTGATTTTTTTTACTAAGGAAGATCATCCGTGTAAACATATTTTGCTTCTGAAACAGGAAACATTCATAATAGTTTCTTTTTCTCTGGAGAGGAAATATCCTTTTTTATTTGCAAAAGAATAATCTATACATATATAAAAGGCAGAATGTGTGTGTGTATATGTGTGTTTGTGTGTGTTTGTGTGTTTGTTTATATGTTTGATCGGATCTCCTACATTTTTCAACCGATTTCAACCAAATTAGACACAGTTACTGCTAATGGTCCTGCGGAGGTTTTGATGGCGCCAAAAATTGATTTAAGTCAATATTTAAATCAATATTATCGATTTTTCATCGGACGCACGCGTGTGTAATTATGTGCGTTCACTGCACACAAGCAGACATGGGTACTTTTCATGTCAGAATTAATAGCGGTAGCATAATTAGCAAAAAAGTTAGATTTAAGTGCTTATATGATAATAAGCAAGGACAAGAATGGCCATATTTTGGTTTCGGATGCAAAAGTTATCACAATGAAGGATTTCTGTCGCAGCTGAACTTTGCGCTCCAAGAGTCAATCGGATTAGTGATATTAGTCACGCATAGCTCGCGCAATGCGTAATGCTTGCTGCTGATTGGCCCATTCACGCTCCGGGGTCATGCGAGATCATGTGTGAACGTGGCGGTGGGGGGTGTCACGCGTGCGCGCATCAAGCATCCCAAAAGGTTTCAGATAGCCTACTTTTATTTCAGGATTTAACAATCATACCATGGTTTTTAAAAGGGATCTTTTAATGTTTCAATGCAGTCATGCATTACTTTCCATGTTTTCTGCATTTGCACAGTAAAGTAAACGTCAAGGCCATTTTAAAAGGGATTTACATATCTACAAGTCAGATTTTACCCGAGAAATCAGGAAAAAAAGATGAAACTGCTGCTTTATAGGTATTTGTAGCCCATTTAGCCTACTAAAGCATAGGATTGAATTCAGTGAGCAATCACTAACACATTTCATGCCACTTCACGCTACTACTTTTAAGCCAATTGGACAGAATCGGCTCCCCGCCAATTGTCTAATTTTTCACATTTGATTGCATTTTTTCATTCGAAGTGACACTGGGGGACTGTTATGTCTTTTCATGCCGTTTACGTGTAGCAAAAGGCGCCTACTCACTATAATTTTACTACTGCACATCGCTGCCCCCAAAAGTTCTCGCACGTTTTCATCTAAATTCGTGCTACTTAAATGCCTTCATCATCCATTAGTAAACGAAATTAACATTGCTTCAAATTTTGTTCGTAAGAAGTGTACAAACGCTTGTATTTTTAACTCTTGATCAATAAAACTACCTCATACCTCCTGACTGCTCAAAATTTTCAAAGAAAAATGAAGCTTAAAAATCCCATTTTCTGATTGGCTGGCTTTGAGAGACTGCGCTCTATCGGTGACGACGTAATTCAAAAAGGCAATGTCTATTATGGGATAAGGAACTACATAACTTTCATATTTATCAATAAAAAACCCGATACAATAAAGTCGCGAGATACTATTTTGAAACGTCATCCGCCACTCTGCACTGCTTTGACTAACCCAGCAGGATGTTAGCTAATCACGTCAACTATTCAAGGTTGCTGCGAGCTCATTGGCACGGTTGCAAGCGTTTAAATTTGGGACCATCCAAACATACGCGCGTACGTACGTCACCTTAGTATGTGCGCTCAAGGTCAACCGGGCAACCGCCTCTTTATACCCTAACTCACACGCGTGTTCACACTTCTGCGATTACTGTCCCGCATTTGGCTCACTTCATTCGCTTCTTACGGAAACTGAAAGTTGTTGATTACGCATCCAAACTGTTTTTTACTTCTTATTCATAACTACATCCGTTTCCGCGTTTATGGAATTTACTTCCCAAATTACCTACTACCATTTTAGCCTTAGCTGAATTTTTTAAACTACACTTTTTTTGTCTTCGATCCCCTTTTGATACAGTTACATACATTTTTGGGATCCCTCTAACCTGCCTACGTTTTGACTACACGTATTTTTTGGCACTCAAAAAACCTACATACCTTTTATTACGTTTGCCTTTTTAAAATTGGTTAAAATGTCGCCTAAGAGAAGAAAACTTTTTGGAAGGCGCACGGCTGCTGCCTCCGCTACAAGAGCAGCAAGGGCAACTGAAACCACAGAGCAAACTTCGTTGCGCCTTTCTCAGATAGCCTCACGCCCTGCTGCCCGCATCTCCACAGAAAGTACCGCTGAACGGACTGAAAGGCTGGCCTCAGTAGCATCCGTTATGTCATCACGACGCGCTAGATTTTCAACTGAAGAGCGTCACAGGACGCAATATGCGTTTCTAGGGCCAGGGCTTCCGTGTCCCCAACACAGAAAATCCTTCGGCGTTTAAGGAATGCCAGCGCTACATCATGTTCTAGGGCTTTAGAAAGCCCTGAACAAACCACTTCGCGTCGTCTAAGGCTACGGCACCTTCCAGAGTTTCGGAACGACCTCAACAAACCGCTATTCGTCGTTTAAGAAATGCCAGCGCTACTGCGTCTGTCAGAGCTTTAGAAAGTCCAGTGCAGACCGCTAATCGTCGTTTGAGGAATTCCAAAAGCCTTAGGGTACGGAGAACAACAATGGCCAAATCGCAAGGACTGACGCTCAGCGTCGCCGGTCTGCATTTAGGTGAACAGTGTTTCGCCCATGGACAGCTTTACGTAGGCTGTTCCCGAGTCGGGAGTAAGAATATCGTTTACTCTCCAACAAACAAAGCTAAAAATATTACCTACGCGGAAGTCCTATAGCCCATGGTCGGTCACATTTAAACGCAATGTACACATCTTTATGTCGGCTGCATCGTAGGTTCCTTCATTTTAGAATCCGGTTTATTTAAATGTCGTCGTAGTATCCACTTGCCATTACTAAGACATTTCATTAAAGGTTGTCTTGCTCACCAGATGCTCCCTTATCACTTAAACCCCGCCATAGCTGCATTCGCACTTACATGTCGACCACGTAACCATATTCAGTTGCAACACAAAACCAATACGTGGGAAGGTGGATTCGTTTAATTGTCAGAGAAGTCGAGTGCGTCCACGCAATTCAGGCCTCAGCAAAAAAAAGTGAGATAATAAAAGAATAACAGCGTGCCGATTTATAATATGCATTCTCTGTCGTACACTGTTGGTGTGTTTCTCCCCTTACCATAAAGGCTGCTTTAGGTAACTCCACGTACGCTTCATGCTCGCCTAAAGACATTTTTGCCACTTACAAGCACCTTCGCATACTTCTGTTATGTGGTTCTGTTTTCGGTAGTGGCAACGGCGTCTTTTGGGCAAATGACGCGTCTATCTTTCACGCTATTGCGTTTTACTACGTTGCAACTGACACAGGGCTTAATGTAATGTCTTGCACTCAGGGATAATAAAACCATCCCATCGGAATACAAAGCCATCTGCCACAACTCACCCAAAACTTTAAGGCCCGTGTTCTTACTGAACTTGACAACTTTTAATTGGAGTTGTCTTAGTAATGGCAGACGGCTGATGCTACCATGGCTGTCCATTGCTTCTTTTTAAGCCTTACAATTTTTTCTTCCGTTGTGCTGATGAATACCGACAACTTGTGTACATTAGGTTTTTTACATGGGCGGCCATCAGTTCTACTAGACTTCAGCCTTACATGCGTGTACAAAATGAGTATGGCGGTTATGACCACGCAGGGCTTTACTGCTAGTTAGAAATAAATCTCACGAGGCGACATGTGTTAATCACTCATAAGTGAAAATATAAAAAAACTCTATAATTTTATTATTATAGAAAAATCATTTCTCCAAAGAAGAAGAAATCAACTTTTCTAGGGTAAATGCTTACGCAGATGGTCTTCTGTAATGATACTAACTGAGGTCATCCAGTCGTGATACACGCTTAGGCGATCATGTATCTTTTGATATATGACTGACGAGGCAGATTTTTTTTCCTACAGTAGGTTGCCATTTCTTTCTACGGTAGACCAGTTGCCATAAAAGGCTATAGAACACGGTTTGTCCTGCTATTTATTTACCCATAACTGCTCGAGGAAGAAGAGGATTAATACCTTTCCCAAGTGTACTAGCACGTAATTGAATATAATGAATTCAACTTGAATTCGAACTCGGCTCTCCGATTCCCCAATCCGAGCCACTTCCGCTATCCGAGCCGCTATCCACTAATACGAAAAATTAATTTGAACCATTTTAGTAATGCGGTTCACCTTGTGAAGAGTCAAAAATTATGCGGTTCACTGCGCTCAGTGAAGGTTGTCCATGCCTGATTTAGATATCTAACAATAATAGTAATTTTCTGCGATTGACATTGAGACTTGGCGTTAGCCATTGTGCTGTAAACCTTATTTATTCCTTCTACATAATGTGCATGTACTTACTTATGCATTGGAAAATTGAAACAACAGAGATGTGATTTTGCAAAAAGATGTTGAGAATACCATAGAAGCATGTGAGAAACGAGGAAGTTTTTAAGAAAATGAAAATAAAAAGGATACTTCTGCTTAGTATAAGAGATTTGACATTTGAAATTTCTAGGACACATAACGAGAAAATAAGGCTTAGGAAATTTGACGCTCACAGGAAAGATCGAAGGCAAGACGATGTAACGGCAAGTAATCTACGTATCGACCTTCAGTAAAGGGATGGTAGAACAGGGTCTGGGAGGGATAATAAAGAGACAGATATTACCCAGCGCTACAAAGGATAGGAAGTTTGGGAGAGCCATGATTAATCACATCCTTAAGATACACGCCACGTAAAAAAGTAGTAGTAGTAAATGACCAGTGTCATCCGTTTCATTTCTTTCATTTTAGAATAAGAAATTATATATATATATATATATATATATATATATATATATATAGAGAGAGAGAGAGAGAGAGAGTTTTGACTGACAATCTTACCGACTGTGTGTGTGGTTTCTTAAAAGTTTTCAGTTCGACCAAGAAACCCTTCCAAAATAAAATGAGAAAGTGGGTAGGGCTGATTACTTTTCGGCAATCCTCGTAAATACTTAAATATTAGCATCAACAGGGAAATTGTTGTGAAAACTGACGACAGATAAATTATTTCAAAGCTCCATCCATGAAATATGAAATAATATCATCAGACATAGTCGAGGAATTGCCTTTCGTGTTGGGGTGAAAGTCAGATAACCTTTAATCTCTTGCAACACGAAAACTGATAAACTTTGATTTCCATTATTTGAAAGTACTTTGAACATGAGAATGAAATGCAAAAGAAATCGTTTACAAAACTTTGAATCTCGTCCAATGCCTGAAACACGATCGAAGATGCATACAATTTTTTAATGTTTTCCTATTCATTTCATTTACGTACGCGTTTCTCGTATAGTTCGACATGTGTATACAGAAGCGCCTGCAGGTTGATATATGCTAATGTGCTTTATAGATGCTCAAAGAAGAATTTCAGCTTGTTTATTCCGTTCCTTTGGCTCATAGATGTAAATAGAATGCTTCTTCTTCTTTAGCATACATGTTAACTCGAATCTATTTCATTCTTGTATTCTGTCATGTGCAGAAGTAAAGACCACCGCTTTTCGGCGAATCAATGTAATCTTTGGAAGATAAAAAGAATTTACATATTAATTGCAAAGTTATAGCTTTATATATTACTCGCATAAAATCAGGAATTAGACCATTTAGGCACGGATTGAATTGCGTTTGCTAAGAAATGCTGTAGCATAGATTATAAATCCACAATGCACTTGTATATATTGTCAGTCTTCAATACTATTTAATATAAATTCGTATTGAAATCTATCCGTAAAATTAAACAAATTATTAAATTTAACTGTTGTTTAAGAAATAGATTTGCCAATTTGGATTTTTGTTACACACCAGAAGGAAAAATTCAGTGCATATAACTTTATACTTACAATTATTTTTTAATAAGTAGAATAAAAGAAAATTCGTTCTGATTTCGCCATTCTCGGATTTCAGTATACAGTATTTTTTTCATCGGATATCAGCTTTAGTTAAATCTTTCACAATTTTATCAAACTTGTTAACAACATTTGGTATTGTCTTACTTTTCCTCTTCGATATTTGTATAAGAATCAAATGCTATATATATATCATTTAGTGTTCTTGCAAACACATACTTGTACACACACGGGCTCGGTAACACATAAGGCATTTATATGTAAGCATTTGTTTGCACAGATAGATAGATAGATAGATAGATAGATAGATAGATAGATAGATAGATAGATAGATAGATAAAGAGAGAGAGAGACAGGGAAGGGCAGAAATAAACTAAAAATTATATAAATGGAATAAAATAGAAATATGAATTGAAATATATATACATAAGTATTTCGTGATTTCTTTCATTTAAATACGTACAAACAGCAACAAAGCGTAAATCGATTTTCCAATTGTCTTCACAAAGATTTGACGCCATTGTCCTTTGGCTTTGACAAAAGCCTTGCAAAGTACAAATTGCATTTTTTCTCCATTTTTTTGAATGCAGAAAAAAAAACACTGCTTGTAATGATACACAATCCATTCGTTATTTCCTGGTGTTGTTTTGATGTTATTTATTTGCATTCCAAATGATAAAAAAGTCATACTAAGTCATTTATTTATTTTAGTTCTATAATCGAAACCATATGTGATAAAGAACTCAACAATAAGTTATTTCTTTTCTATGTGCAAACAAAAAAGCGTGTGACGCCTTGTTATTAACTGCACCCATAAGGGATTGTTATAATTATTCCTTATCTTGGAGCCGAATACCTGCTGATCAGGCAAATTGAGTCTTAAAAAGTGATAAATGAAAGGATAGACTATATAGGGAGATAAAATTGGGATTTATGAAATAAGTTATTATTTATTAAATAATATTAAATTTAATAATTTTAATGATCAATGAAATAATAAATTATCATACAAAATTGAGGACTATTAAATTGATATATTTCCCAGTTTAAAAGGTGAAAAGCAGTTTTGGGATTTCGTTCCGATTCTATTTTTGTTTTTCATATTCTTCAGCAGTAGGCTAAACAGATAGATGTTTGTGACAATATGTACATCTGACCAACGCATCTTACCAACGCATCTGACCAAAGCCTAAATAGGGAGTTTTGTCTTAATCTGAAGTAACACTAAACTAAAATTACAATGCATCTCGTGAAAGACCCTTTAGCAAATGATGTGGCTCATTAAGTGAATCCTTTAAAACTATTGTTTCATAATTAACAAATTAAGAAAATGTACCAGGTACATTTCATTTAATAAATCTTTCGATGCTGTAGGCTGATTGATATTAATATCATTGTTTCGAAAAAAAAAAACGTAATGTCAACTCAACTAATTGTACTCACTAAAATAACTTTTGTAGCAATGAGAAATAATGTCTAATTAAAACAGCCATTAATAATAGACAGCAAGAACTCATTTTAAAATAGTTTTGTTAAACTCATCCGACAAAGTCTACTTGTTTGAATTTTGTATTTTACTAATTGTCGAATAAATTGTCCCTCTGTTTCAAACTGTAGCCAATAAAATCGTGTCTACCTTACGGTTACAATTTAATTTTCTTCATAATGGCTAATGTGGTAGAAACTAATCGGACAAAAACAGAGAAATAACATAATCGTTTCATTCGCAATTTTGATTTTGAACAGTAACTTCTTCGACAATTCGAAAATAAAATAATAACTTAGATATACCTTTTTGGTTGAATTTAACAAAATGTTAAATTTATAACCGTTTTCCATTTGTTCCTTGTCCTATAATTTTGTCGGGTTTTGATCCAGATATAAACAAGTTCCATTGACTTCAACAAAAATTTAATTTTGGATTGTATTTTTTCAATTCTAGAATAAGTCGATGCACATCTGTAAAAAATGTGAATAAAATGTCTAAATGTCATGCATATTTCACCAAAGGAGACGGCATTTTAAAATCTGTATATTTATTAAGCGCGTAAATGTTGCATTTTGAAGATGCCAGTTGGCAGCCGAGAAACTATTGTCTCCTGACAAAATGTAGTTCTTCATAATGACTGAAACGACCGAAAGTACTCAAGCAAATCAGAACCAAAACATAAACTTTAAACAATCTTTTCACCCCATGTCAGACAATGAATTCTAAAAATTTTATAAAATAAAACAAAAAATTAAACAGCCGAACGTCGTTGGTTGGATTTAACAACACTTCTTTAAATGGATTTTTAAAAAAAAGTTATCTCAAAATATTAAAAGAGAACAGTTTTACTTTGGAGACATTTAAATTAACAAGACATTTCTTTTCACAATTAACAACAGATTGTAAAAATCTTATTTGTACCTTACCATACTTATGCCTTTGTTTCGAAATAGTTTCTTTAAATTTCTGGTATGAAATAAAGTAAAATAATCACAAATGAATATGAAAAATTAAATTAAGTCAAATATCTTCCAACAATTTTGATTTTTGTTTTTATATTGGCTAAGTTTAAAGAGTTAAATTCGAATCGAAAATACTCACGGATTCTCTAAAAATCAGTATACAGTTTTTAATCGTAAAATCATAAAAAAATAAAGATATATAATTTCAGAAGTTACACCGAAATCTAATTAGATGTTTCTTCACTTCTGACCTAGTGTATATTTTCATCCCTATTCCAGATTGACAAGTAAAAATACTACATTCATTTGTAAGTAAACATTTGTTGTAATGTTTTCCATTTCTTAATCTGTTCTATGCAGGTTGTCTCACAAATCTCCTTAATTATCGCTGCTCAATAATTTTTCTTTCAGCAATGGCAGCATTGACAAGATTCGATATTTTAAGCAACAGAGACTGGTGTAATCTCATCAATAATGACGCTGTTGATTGCCCACAGCGTTAAAGCAATGAGTATTACGCATGCCCAGTTTGACGAGTAATCGTCTGTTGTCGCGTTTAAGAAATAATAATAAAATTTTTAAAGTGTTTCTTGCACAGATAATTCGAGGATATTTGCACCTGATCAAGATACAAGGAAACTACATTCAGTTAGTAACTGGAATGCCCGCCAGTGTGTCGCTCTATCTGGAAGGCAAAATCTTCGACATCTTCCAAAGCGAGCGTCACGTAGGGATATGTTTATATAATAATGATAAAGAAAATTAAGAAAGCAAATATGTTCTACGTTTTGTATTTTCACTGATGTTCCTGAATTTTACTAATAGTCACAAGTTAAATATGCTAGTAAAACATTAGCGGAAGAGGCTTTATTTTGCATACACCCCCTCATTCTGGGAAGGTCTTGGGGGAACCGTCTTGATTCACTCATATGTTGAATTCTTCCCTCTGTCATCTTTCGCCCGGATGATAGCCAGTTGATTTATTCGGGGGTAAAATGAGAATTTCAACAAAAAGAATTTGAAAACTCACCTATTTTTTTAACACGTCGACGTGTACATTTTAAACTAGCCAGTGGGGCCGCTCTATCACTCCCACTGTGGAGCAAGTTCCCCGAGATACGAAATAACCACATCTAATCTCTTCGAGTAAAACTTAACTCCCAGAAAACACTTTCTAACTCTAACAGCCCCACGTTTGGCTCAGACAATCAAAATCGACATCACTATTTTGTCTACTAGCAGACCCTAAGGTCTGCCTCAGAATGTCAGAATACACTGCCATTAAAAATAATAGTCTGAAACTATTATTTAACATTTGATGCTACTCGCCAGCCCCCATATCCAACAACAGTTATTTAGAATGGAGGGAATAGGTGAGCAATATGGTTGTTATCAGTGAGCAAAAAGCATTCAAATACCTGAGTTCAAATTTTGTTCTAATTTGTTTCGTTAACTTTCAGACTAATGATTTTATGAAAGGCATGAACCCATTTCTTCTTCCCCAGCTGCAGATCTGAATTCTCGAGCATTGGATTATAACTAGTCTAAGAGAAAGGAATCTCAGAATTACATACTGCGGAGAAAGCAACGAGGAACTACTTCACTATTTTTCTCAAGAAGGCATGAAAGTTCACAGATAATAAAATAAAAAAGGACGATGTGGAGAACCATGATCACCTACGTTCCGAAGAGACATGTCATTTTTACATAGATCTCAATCGTTGTATGCATGTCAGAGGAAATCTAATTATCATCCTGTAATAGCTGAGTATTTAAAACCTTTCTAAATATAAATCGCTTCTGCAACAAAATCGTGTGTCCAAAAAAGACTTTTGATGGCTAAATACCTAGACATTCAATATTAAAACATTTCCTTTTTGAAATGTTTTGAATGATTCAAACAAGTTTCAGTCTTTTTCATGTAAAAATACATTTTAACCATTTTTTTTTCTTTTCTGACGTGTGATAACTGTTCAAAATCTTCCATGGATGCCTTAACCAGAACAATCAAATAAATTGCCTTGGATCGAAGTTACCAGCATCTATTTGGGTGTCATTTCAAAATCGTAATATGATTGCACCAAAAGTATTTTCAACGACGATAGGGTAATAAAAATATAAAAACAACTTTTACAGTTGAAACAGTTGATACTCATTCATGGTATCCAAAGTAAAATCTCGACTAATGACATTAGTAGATTTTATTTTAAGATTCGCAATTTATTCATAAATTTTTCTTCCTTTCTCATTGGTTGACACATGTGCTAGAATTGAGTTCAGTGTTGATTATTTTTGTTAGACTCAAGAATTGGTCGAAAAGAGAAAATCAGTTTGCGTTCAATTTTTCACCGAGGAGTCAATACAAGTGCCTGAAAGTAGAAGCCGTATTTTACATTCAGAATGTCTCCTGGATAGGGAGATTAACAAACATATCCGATTATGATCTTTCATTGCAAATCAGTTTGAAGAGGACGTGTAAATTAACAAACCGAGTCAATTCCCTCTGATACAGTATACCTTCTCAAAAAATATATGCTAGCTGACGCCATAGATTCCCAAGTTGGCATCTACGCGGATGACACTACAATTTACTCCTGCCTCAAAAACAAATCTAGTGTCGGTGACAAAACTAACCTGGCCGTGCGTCTTGAAATGGACCTCCAATCGGTTGCTAATTGGGGCAAGAATTGGCTGGTCAACTTTAACGCCTGAAAAAACAAAACTACTCTCTATTAATCACCATAGAGATCCTTTCCTGCCCCCACCCCCCATTAGAACGTCTGATAGTCAACTTCTTGGGAGCAACTCCCTGCGTCTGATCGGTCTCACGTTGACTGCTGACCTGAGATGGAACAAATACATTGCGCCAATTGCTTCGTCCACCGCGCCAGGAAATTTTTCTCCCCGGAATCGATACTTCAAATATACAAATCAACCATTCGCCCTTGCATGGAGTATTGCTGCCATATATGGTCTGGGGCACCTTCTGTTTACCTCGGAGTTCTTGACAAGATCCAGAGACGGATATGTAATATAATTGGCCCTGATCTGGCATCTCGTCTACAATCACTCTCTCACAGACGCGCCGTCGCCTCTCTCTGTCTTTTCTACAAATACTTTCATGGTAATTGCTCCGATGAGCTGCTTTCAATGGTTCCCAGACTCTATGAATTCAAGCGCCCTACGAGGCTGTCATCCCGCTGCCACCCTTACATTGTAGAAACTTTTAAATGTAGCCGTCTCTTCTACTCCAATAGCTTCATACCTCGCACCTCTCGGCTGTGAAACACCCTTCCCAATTACTGTTTCCTTGAGAGCTATAATCTCCAACTATTCAAATGTAATGTCAATCGACATCTCCAGTTACCTTGATCTATCCACTATCCCTCTCCTCATCCTTTTTTCTATCACTCCTATCTGCTCTTGCTCCAAATCTTCTGCAACCCCATGCATCCTAGTGGCTTCACGCCTTGCTCGGGGCGTAATGCTTTAAAAAAAAATGACTGTTTCTGTAACCCTATGGTTTCAGTATTATTAATCGATGAACTTTTGTTCAAATGTCTTGAAAAAGGCATTAATTTATTTTAGTTCTTGAAAAGCAATCAACCTCCAAACAGAAAACTCGATTTTACCATATACGCAATGAGTGTAAAAAAATAAAAATATTTGAGAAGCTTTATTTTTCAATTTGCTAATGATGGCATTGGATAGTACTCATCTATTTTTAAAGCATTTAATAGTTTATAGCTATAGCATAACATACAACTTTACAAATAAACAAAAACAAGTTTTAGAAGGTTCCATAAAGTTCTAGAAGTCTCCAGAAATTCATAGTACTACTATAGCTATATACGAGTTTAGAAATTTGGTGGGGGGGGGGGGATTAGATTTTAAAAAAATAAGCTGAATTAAACCCTTCTTCATTAATTTTTAAACTTTCGGCCTACATGAGCCATCATCAGAATGATTATACGGACACCGTCAAAGATGACATCCTGTTTTGTTGACATAGATGTTTGCTATTCGACGATAACAGTCGCGTAATAGCAGACGCAGGTTGTAAATTCGTAATGCGGCTCTATGACGTCGTACATGACCACGTGAGAGAAAGAAATGTTATCAACATAACCATATGTTTAAATGCATTGTAATATGTTGGTTTAAAATGTAATTTTGTTTAGTGTGGATTGCTTTAAAAAAAAGCAACCAACACTCAACAAATATATATATATATATATATATATATATATATATATATATATATATATATATATGTGTGTGTGTGTGTGTGTGTGTGTGTGTGTGTGCATGAAGAGGAAGAGAGAAAGAAAGACATATATGTGTAAGAAAGATCATATTTATTCTAACTGACCTGAAGGTTATCATGAAACCTCCAAATCCTGCAGGCAATACTTGAATTTCAGTACAATGTAAAGAGAAACGTTTTCAGAGATTCTATAATTAAAAAGCGAGGTTTCTCTCTCTTGCAAAGAACTTCAGATGTGTATTAATGTTAGTAAATTGTACAAGACTTAATCTCACAGACTGTCGACCGACTCTCAAACACTACAGTCAAAAGTATTTGGCCAGACACAAAATTTTTTATTTCTCATTCTAAAATTGTTATTTTCAATAAAACAAGTACCACAATAGTTTTATTTATTATACTAAATATAGCTTCTTAAACTTTTGATTCATTAATACGACCCCCTTTGGCCGCTACCATTGCTTCACAAATCCCCGTCATTCTTTTCACCAAAGACTGAAGATAGTTCTGCCCAGTTTTCCTGCAAGAGTTGCCGGAGGTGAACCGTACTTGTGGGTTGTTTCGCTCTAACTTTTCGGTTAAATTCATCGCACACCAGTTCAATGGGATTTAAGTCCTCTGATTACGCCGGCCATGACACCAGTTGAAGGACGTGCTGTTCCTCTTTGATTTTAATGTACCTCTGGCAGAGTTTACTAGTATGCTTTGGGTCATTATCTTGCATCAGTACAAATCCTTGATCCACAAGCCGCAATCCAGATGGGATCGCATGATGCTGCAGTATACTGTGATATCCGATCTGATTCAATTTGCCCTTCACCTGGTGAAAATCGTAAAAGCTCTCCCCATACACACTTCATAACCTCTATGCTTGGTAGACCTTCCTATTTAATTCCAAAATTTCGAACTTTGATTCGTCAGTACAAAGGACTTTATTCTACTGCTTCATTGTCCAGTCTTTGTCTGCCTTAGCCCACTGGAGCCTTTTGACACTGTTTTGATTCCTCAGCAGTGGCTACTTGATAGCAATTCTATCATATAGGTCAGTTTCACGGAGTCTTCTCCTCACAGTGGACGTTGACACACTGGTTCAGTTGTGATGTTTGAAGCAGTCAGCCTTCTGTAACGCAAGCTGATGACTCTGGTGAAATTGTCCTCTGCTCTTATTGCTTTTGATCTACCAAACCTACACTTGATTTTCTTTTGTCCCGTTTCCTGATGTCCCCTAACAGTATAATCCACTGTATTTCTGGGAATTTTGAATTTTAAAAATTTCTCTGCTTGAATATTCTTCATTTTTTTTAAGTAATGATCACTTGTCTTTGTTCAAGTGTAAGTTCACGTGTTTTGGGGATTTTGTTGAGAAAAAAAGTTTTGATCCGGAAGAAAGCTGCAAAATTTAGGTTTTAATTTAAACAAAATAAGAATAACAGATTTCACTACTGGGCAAGGTATATTGGCAGCATAGGTAAAACAGGTAATATCTAGCAAGCAATAATTCAACACAATATAGTCTAATACGAGTTCAAGTGGTGGTATAGTGTAACCTTTGGAAAACGTTTTATTCATGCTCAGTACTAAAAAAGAAAATACCTTTAAATCAATTTTTCAAAAGATATCTGGTCATACTAAGGTCAAAGTTACCGAGGAAGACTTGTATTTAGTATGATAAATAAAACAATTGTGGTGCTTGTTTCATTAAAAAAAATGAGGATGAGAAATAAAAATCTTTGAGTGTGACGAAATACTTTTGACTGGTAGTGTATGTACAATTAGATTCATGTCTTGTAACGTGTGACATCGTGGAGTTTGATCGCTCTTATTTATTATTCCTCTGACAAAGCATCTAAGTCCAATGAATGTTCAAAATAAATATAAAACAATTGTTTAATAAAAATGATTCATTTTCAAAAGCATTCTACAATTAAACCCAGATGTGCATTTCAGCCATTAATGTGTAAACATCAATCCGATTAAACAAAAATAAGGGAATTAATTTTTTTAGATTTATTATTGTACTTTTTAATAGATCAGTACTTTTATAGTTGTGGAGTATAGTCAATAATGATAAGCGTAACAAAAGTTAACAAATTATACGGGTGTAAGAATTTGAAAAATGCTTTTAAAACATTATCGCATCTAAAATAATGGATTAAGACCAAAACTTTGAATTTACATAAATTTTTTAAAAGTATTTGCTTAATATTAACGAGAGAATAAAGGGGAATTACAGGATTATTGTCCATTAATCCAACAAAGAAACTAAGCCGAACCGGTCTTGAAAATCAGAAAGCAAAATTGAATCATTCTTATTATTCACTTTTTGCAGCCCTCTCTTCTTGGAAATGGCACCAAACAGAATGTCTCATATCGAGAATATTCCACATTGAACATGAAGAAAAATTAATTATTTTTAATAATATGTAAAAATCTCCACTTTCACCTGAAGACGGTTGCGAGACCAGACCAGAAACACGTGTCGTGAAATTATGTAAAACAAAGTATAATATTTTTTTCTCAATAAATCCACATTACAACGAAAAACGTTTGCGGCACCCCTCTTCTTTTTAATATCAATATATATATATATATATATATATATATATATATATATATATATATATATGAAGACATTTTTATCCTTATACATTCTTTTTTATTCTTTAAACTAATTGTCGGACTTTGTTCATTTCATACATATATATATATATATATATATATATATATATATATATATATATATATATGTGTGTGTGTGTGTGTGTGTTTTGTGTGTGTGTGTGAAAAATGTGTATATAATTATAAATAAAATATATATATCATGCGATTATGTATATATATATATATATATATATATATATTTGGTTGGATTGATGTGAGTTTCTAAGTTATATAATTATTTATATATTATATATGGTACTTATTAGAAACTCACATCAATCCAACCAAATATATATATATATATATATATATATATATATATATATACATACATAATCGCATGAAACTTGATTAGCGATTGAGCAGTGCCTCGTTGAATGTTGACGCTATGAAGCGTTTTTGCTCTGGATAGTCTAGGCGTTGAGCACTTTAATGTACTGCATAGGTAGATATTTGCTTGTGGGTCTTTTTTTTTACTTTTCTTCTTGTTTTTGACTAAATTTTTGGTATTTTAAGTTGTCTGTTGGTCGCACCAACATTTTGGATATATTTATTTCTAATATATATATATATATATATATATATATATATATATATATTTGTGTGTGTGTCTGTGTCTGTGTCGTCGTTGAATATGCATATATTACCTGAGTCTGTGCCTACATGTATCTGCAGAAAAATACATTCATATGAGCCGAACCTATTTTACTTCTGTAAAAGCGATGGTATTTGTATCTTTAGAAAAAAATGATTCATAAAATAATGCAATTGTTTTCCTGAGATCTGAATAGACCTACATTACATTGTTAATGAGCGGAGAAAAAGTATTTTTCCTCCGCTTTTAAAGTGAAATCATACAAGAATAACAAGTTAACTGCCACTAAGTTTTATTTTCTTGAAAATATTTTTAAAGTTATTCTTCAAAGTAAACATTCAAGAATTCTTATCAGTTGTAAACATAACAAACTATACAACACATTGCTGCATTTATTTAATATATCCCCTCACCTAGCTGTATATATATAGATATATATGTTTGAATGCATGCATTCCTGTTCATAAGATATGAAAGTCGCGTAACAATTGGTCCGTAAATCCCACGGAGACAAACTAGAATTATTAGACACTTTCACACATAAAGCAATATTTACGCTTTTTCAGATAGGCTTGGAATCCGATAATTTCTTGGAAAATCGAAGGGACACGCCGTCTGTTCTTGGATTCGGAATGCAATAAATTACACTAAAGTTTATTTAACAAGTCAATTGCACGTGAAACCTGATTAACCAATGAAAATCGAAAATAAAAACATCAGAATTTCATTCTTCTTTTTCTCCATTTCCCATTCTCTGATGAAGCTTTAAGAAAAGAGAAGCGTATTACATTGATAAATGTTTTCCTATTTGTTCTTTATCCTATCATTGTCGGATTCCGATCCATATTTGACCTCAATTCACACACACACACACACACACACACACACACACATATATATATATATATATATATATATATATATATATATATATATATATATATATATTAGACAAAGGAGAAAAGAGTTTTGCCGTTTAAATCAGCAGGTACCACCGGCCAATAGCAAAAATAAATTGACCTAGAAAAGTTTTTTTTAGGAGCTTACATTATGAAAAGAGAGAACATTTTAACCCCTTTTTCTGTGAACTTTATTTGACATATTGTTTTAGTTCTGTTTTAAATTTAACCTTCCTATCTCTTTACCTTCCTTTACCCTTTATATTAACACTTTTTCTGTTCTCTCTCTTCATACTGTAACCCCCCACCACCACCACCAAAAAAGCTTTTCTAGATCAATTTATTTTTGTTATTGTTTTATTATTATTTGTTGTATTTTTTATTCTTTTTTTTATAGTTAAAAAAAAAATCTTTGTATGTCTATCTTTCTGGGATATTTTGATTCCATTTCATAGAATGTAGTCAGTCTGATGAGATGAATATGCTTATATACATCGAAATAAATTTATTACTGACTATAGAATTTTAAGTTTTTTTTTCTCCTAATTATTCTTGAGCTCTCACATGGAGTGAAAAGTCCTCTTTGGAATAATCCCTACCAATTACATTTGGTATTATAACACTGACATCTTATTTTAACAGATATATTTACCAAAGTTACACATCTTGAAACATGAGAATGTATGAAGAAAAATACTAAACAGTAAATTTATTCAATAAAATCGCCATTGGCTTCAACCACGTCCTCCAGACGTCTTCGGGATCTTCTGCATCTCTTCTGGACGGTCTCCTTGTTTAACTTAGTGAATGCTGCTATAATTCTTGCCTTCAGTTCATCTTTGATGTTACAGGGAGTTTTGTTGGTCTCTCGTTCAATTGTGCCCCACACATAATAATTAAAGGAGTTGCAGTCTAGAGAATTAGGTGGCCAGATGTAAATAGCGATGTGACCTCAGAAATTGCCAGAGATCCATGACTGGGTTCTCCTGCTTGCGTGGCGTGGTATGATGCAGAATCTGTTGCCAGACATATGTTCTCCCAGCAACCACCCACTTGACACAGGGCAGCACTACCTCCTCAAGGAACATGATGTAGGCGTCTATTGAGTCTGAGGACCTCACCAACAATTTCAGGATTTATTTTCTTATCAGAACGATCAGGGTTCGTAATCACCATCAGACTCATCCATCTCTTTTCGAATCCTCTGCACTCTCCACAAATTGGCATCCAAGCAGTAAAGCATGCCGTTTCAAAACTTCTAGCGGACTTAATTGTGTCATGGTGCTCTTTTTTCTCACAGACTGTATTCAACTGTCCCTACTATACAGGGCAATCGATAAAATCAAAAACAACGCACGTAAAAATATAATGTGGCGACAATTTACCACTCGCATCCCTTATATTAACGAACGCTTTTTGGTTTCTGATCGTGGATCTAATAAGGTAATTTATGGCCTCTCTTAAAAATATCCCATCGCATTTCACTTACACAGAAGTTTGACTTTTATGCCAATTCAAAGACGCTCGGTTTATAGATTTTACACTTTATCCTCCAATTTTGTGATAATATCACTCACACACGCACACACACACAGAGTAGCGTACAGTGTGTACTGGTGGTAATAATAATAATAATAATAATAATATATATATATATATATATATATATATATATATATATATATATATATATATATATTCTAAGGAATGAGTGCTGCTATAAATAATATATATCACAGGTATTTCACAATTTCAGAAACAAAATGATCGGACACAAATCAAAGACCACAAATGATGGAAATTACATTTATTGAAAGGAAAAAGGATAACATTTTAGGATCTGCAACCAGTTAGTCTCAAATATGAAGCAAAACGAGGATCCCTAGAGTACATGTTCCAGATGTGCGCGGTTTAGTTGAAGATACTATGCAATGCAAAGTTGGTGATAACGCGTGCACATACCTCCTCGGTGGTCGTTTGAATCTTCTCAATGGTGCAAGGGTTGCTCCGGTAGACGTCGTCTAAAGGAAGAAATCTGGTGGATTCAAGGTCAGGCGAGTGAGGTGCCCACTTTACTTTAGCTTTGCGGATGATAAGACTTTCCCCAAAATTTTCATGGAGCTATGCTATGGTAAAATTAGCAATGTGAAGAGAAGCACCATTCTGCTGGACTGGAACCCATATATATATATGTGTGTGTGTGTGTGTGTGTGTGTGTTCTGGGGAATCAATAGATTTTTTGTCCGATATTATTGTATTTCCTCAGTTTAACTTAATATGACACAATACTATATGAAGAGAAATTGACGATGCAGGATTCTGTCACTTTAATCCGTTAACTAAAGACAAATGGCCCCTTTGGATTGTAATACACATTCATAATCGTCTTTTTATACGTCCTGAATGCCAACCGAAAGTGTATACTGGAAATGCGCATAAAAAGCAGACATTAATGAACTTAGAAATAAATTTCTTCGTCGTAAATCAATGTTTGCAACCTCAATACAGACTTGTACACTCTTATATTTCATAGTCAAATGAAAAAACTTATATCCAGTGAGATAACATGAAGAAAATACTTGAATTTATTTCGTTGTCATTTTTGTAACGAGAATATAAAACCAGCAACTAATTTTCAAATGTCCGCTATTTTCTTTTGATATTGAAGCTTAACTTACATTGAACAACTTAATACATTTCTTTTTCTCTGGTTAAATTTAAATATTTTAAAATTCTGGTTTTATATTTTGCAATTGTAAATCAAATTTCACAGATTTTCATCTTAAACAAATTTTAATACCGACATGGTGACATGATTTTCTTTTAAACGGAAGCTTTTGAAAGGGTTCGAATCGTTTATTGTTTTTGTGATCGTTTTTCACTATTCCATAATTATATCTGGATAGAAAAAGTGATGCTTTTATTCTTTCAATGAAAATTATATTTTTGATGTTTTAATTCGACGAAAATATTTTTTCATATTTTAAATCTGTAAATGTTGAATGAGTCAAACTAAAAAAGTAATAAATAAAAAACAAAACAATAGAAACTATAGAAATATTTAAGATCCAATTACTTCGGCCATTTTTTCTCTGTCTATTCAGTCGATATGCGCACATGTAAAATTTTACAAATACTTTTAAAGAGATTTTATATGATGTTCCCAGGAGAAATTCTATATGATTTACATTTATGATTTAAATTTGGTTTTATATCGTGTTTTTATTTATTTATTTATTTTTTGTATATGTTCCATTGATCGTATCAGTAACATTTGTGTGAGATGTGGAAGTATTTGATTTATATATATATATATATATATGTGTGTGTGTGTTTGTGTACACAAATATATATCTCTCAAGAGCTGTAAAGGTTTTACTAATGCTTTGAAAAGATTTCAGCAGTAACTTTGGGTGTAACAATTTCTCCCTCTATCCATTCCTTCCTTTATCTATTCATCCATCACCGCAAAATGTTCTCGGTCAGACCAAGAAGCGTTTAAAAAACTCTTCTGATGTTTGGCTACATTTTGGCAAGTGCTTCTGGCCGAAAACGTTCTACATTCTCGCTGAGTTGCATTACAGGTTAAGGCTCTGTTTACCCTTTTAAGGAAAGCACATTTCCTCACTAAGATATTTTCCCGAAGTCCCTATAGTGAGGAAGTGTACTTTCCTTAAAAGGGTAAAATAGAGTCGAGCAGTGATATTTTCCTACAAAAGAGGACGTAGGTTCGATTCCTGCCGGAGAGCACATTTTCTTTAGTAAGATTTTTCCAATACGCAGGCCGATATATATAATAAATACTGTCAGACAAGGAGGAAATTCGGAAGAAAAGTCTTTTTGGAAGAAATATATTCAGTTCAAGCTTTCGACTTTCTTAAGTTATCATCTAGGATAGGTAAAATTGGTGAGTTTAGTAAAATTTTGAAATGTTGTAACAATGCTATTTTTTTAAAAAAAAAAGCCGTCAAAAGTATATGAGGAAGGCGCGTGGAGCGCATTTTGTAATCACAGAACGAATGCTCAAACTGACACATACAATTAAATACAGCAATATAACTAGGAAAACGGAATATTATAAACTTACAAGGACATAACCAAAAAACACTAATGTATTTTTGAACAACCCAAACTTGAAAAAAAGCTGCATACAAACTCAACAATAATCCCACTATTATTATTATGAAAGTTGATTAATCAAAACTTTTCGTTTTCTGTAAATATTTCTTTGCGCTCATTTATTAGGCAAGAACCCCCACCCATTAAAAGGACATCTTTATATTACCAATTTTAGAACTCATTTTGTGATTTATTTCGCGACGTCTCTACGAATTAAATTTTTAATCTTCACCATGAAAATTGTGGCACAAATTTCTTCCTAGGTTAAAACTAACATCGAAACATTTTCATCTGCACGGAAATAGCGATTGAAACCGCAATCATTTTCTTGGTTTACTTCTATCTATTCGGCCGCTATATCCCACAAGAATCAATTCTTTCGGCTGTACTAACATGATAGTTCCGATCATAATAGACGCATATTTGTATCCGTTCGTAATGACTGTAAGCGAGTCGGCAACGAGGCAAAGTCGCTATTAAGAATGACTAGGCTCAGGTTGTGGTTTTAGATATCTCTAAAGCATTTGGCAAAGTTTGATATGCTGGCTTTCTCTACAAGCCAAGGGCTACGCTGCCTCTGGCCGGATATTTGACTTAATTCAATGACACAGCCTCTTGCATACTTAGTTCTAGAGATTACTGGCGGCTCTGTAAGAGTAGGTTGAACAAGAGTAAATACTTTATTCTTCATCTCTTTAATAAATACATTATTCTTCATCTCTTTAATCAGTTTGAATTTATTGCCGATAAATCAGAATGCTTTGCTGGTAAATTCTCTTTCAAGCTAATTTCGACTCTTCTGGTGCATCTTTGCCTGATCTCCCGAAAACAGAATCTCTATTGAGTGATACGGACATAACTCCGTCCATGATTTCTGATATCATCTCCAAAGTAGATCCTCAAATGCCTTGCAAACTTAATCGTAGCATTGTAATTCTCCTGAGGAACTGCGCTCCTGAACTGGTGACTGTGCTTAACTTTACAAATTTGTCTATCAGACTAATAAGAACGACGAGGCTTGGGCCGTGACTTTATATATCTAAGGAATTTGATAAGGTTCGACATGCTGAATTTCTCCAAAAGCCAAGCGTTACGCTGCCTTTGGCGGGATATTTGATCCAATCGTCCTTAACAGATCGTGTAATGACGACCTTCATTACTGAACAGTCACGTTTCTAGTTAATTTCATATCATATTATTGCAGTGGTCCGTTATTTCTTATCTTCATCGGCGACTTTCATCATCAGTTCTCAACTATGTATTTATGTAGATGACACAACTATTTACTTCCATCATAATAGTGAAGTTTGACAGGTCTGACAAAGTAAAACTGGTAGCTGCTCTCGAAAATGATCAGAAATGTTTTTTTTTTTTTTTAATTTGAACAGCTCCAAAACAGCTCTCCTTTAACATAGACAACCATTTTTGTCCTCCTGTCCGATGCTAACCTTTAGAAGAGCAACTCATTGAGCCGTCTTTGTCTTAGGTTTTCACCTGGCATGGCATGGAGCTATTCTATTGAATCAATTGCTAGGTCTGCTGCTGAGAAAGTTGGTTCACTGTGACGTGCTAGACAATTTTTCTCACGCGAATTCATTTTGCCCATTTATAAATCTACCAATCGTCCGTCCATTGAATATTGCCGCCATATCTGGTCTGGGGCTAAGGCTATATATCCCTAGATTCTTGACAAAAGTTTTGATTTTGTAATGTTATTGGTCCTTACTTGCTATCTTGTCTTAAGTCATTCTTCTACCGACGTGAAGTGGCTTCCCTTTGCATATTCTATAAATATTTTAAGGTAGTTGTTCTAATGATCTCTTTTCCTTGGCGCTTCGACCCCACGCGTACTATTTAATTTGCAATTAGGTCTCATCGGTTTAATGTTTAAATAGCTAGATGTAACAGTAGTTTATATTCAATCGTTTCTTTTCTCGCATTTCTAACCTGTGGAACACTTCCAATTGTTTTATTCCTTGCCACCTAAAATCTTCAAAAATTTAAATGCATCGTCAATCGCCATCTTCTGTCTTCCTGAATTATGTTCTTTTATTGTCCTTTCTCTTCTCTTCCACTACAAGTAATCCTTTGCGTCTTAGTGGCATTGTCGCCTTGCTTGGGGTGAAATATACATCAGCGTTTATTTCTCCGTAAGTGAGACATCTAGTTAGCAACGAACTCTGTGTTAATAATTCCAAAGGCTTATACTGACGCGTCCATATTGCTATTTCTTAAATGCATCTATTGATTTCAATGGCAGTAATCAATTCGCAGAGGACTATTGACATACGAAACCACCTTTATCAATAGAGACGCCAAAAGAACAAGGAGAAAGTAAAAACAGCATGAGGACATTACTGTATCTATTTATATTTCTGAGATGATGTATTATGTACATTATTTACATTATCCGGACTATTGTCCTCATCTTTGTCGTCATATTTATTACAACGTTTCGGCCGTTGTACGCTCCGGCCTTCTTCAGGTGGTTGGAATGTCGAACTGAACCCTTTATTTCGCTCGCTGGTGTAGACTGTTCTAATTCCACGTGCCATGTTTAATGGATGACAATTATCAGTTAATTCGCCTCTCCAAGTTCTCCACTGCCTTAACTGGGTATTGAACTCACACTCTTTGGGTCCTGTCACTAACTAACGCCTTTATCCACACATATATATATAAACCAACCCTTAATAAAATTAATTATGAATACTGCATAAATGTTTGAAAATGTTTACAGCTGATAGTTGAAAAATATCTAGATTTTAACTAATAGATTAAAATATTTTTTAGCTAGATAGACATCTAAATAACTTAGTTACCTTCCTTGAGGTTACTGCAGTAAAGTACATAAGTTTAGCGTTTTACTTCACAAGTAAAAAAAATAATTTTCAGATAAACACAATAAGTTTGTCTTAGATAAAACAAGAGCCCGAAGGTGACATTTTTCTAATGTCAAAAGTACTCGGAATAAATAAATATGTATCAATATGGTAACATTTTCCTTCCTTTAATAAAGATATTAAGAAGCTTATCTGTGAATATGAGAGGATCATATTAATAAATAAGTAGACAAAACTTGTCTAAATTATTTAATGAGATATGTCTTAATATACATATATATATATACGGTGGAGTAATGGATAGCGGCTTGGATTGAGGAATCGCAGTTCGAATTCCAGTCGAATCCATTACATTCACTTACGTGCTAATACCCTTGGGAAAGGTATGAATTCTCTTCCTCTCCCTCCAGTTATGGGTAAAATAGCAGGACAGACTGGGTTCTATAGCCTTGGATGGCAACTGGTCTAGGAGAAGGACAACTCTAAATTCAAAACCTGCGGAGGGTCGTTTGGGAACCTTGTGGCATTCGGTGCACCAGGTCTCTGTATTCGTCCCTTCAAAAAGTGTGGATGGTCCTGCACGAGGCCTTC